>CM053604.1:112878112-112897140 GCA_028646535.1 Procyon lotor | reverse complement strand
TCCTGGGATCGAGCCCCGCATCAGGCTCCCTGCTCTGTGGGAAACCTGCTTCTCCCACTACCATTCCCTCTGCTTGTATTCCCTCTCTCGCTGTGTTTCTCTCTGTCAAATAAATAAAAAATCTTTAAAAAAAAAAAAATTCCCTGAGATCAAGCCCCACATCGGGCCTTCTGCTCAGCAGGGAGCCTGCTTCCCCCTCTCTCTCTTCCTGCCTCTCTGCCTACTTGTGATCTCTCTCTGTCAAATAAATAAATAAAATCTTAAAAAAAATTACCTCTTTGGTAATAGTGTGTGAGTGTGGGTGTGTGTTGAGAAATTGTGTTGGGGGATTAGGCCAAGGGATACAGTTTAGGGAGAAGCATGGGGATCAACCTTTTTTTTTTTTAACTTAAATTCAATTTAGTTAACATATAGTATATTATTAGTTTCAGGGGTAGAATTTAGTGATTCATCATTGCATATAACACCTAGTGCTCATTATATCAAGTGCCCTCTTTAATGTCCATCACCCAGTTACACTCTCCCCCCATCCACCTCACATGGGGATCAATCTTTTTTTTTTTTTTTTTAAGACTTTATTTATTTGAGAGAGAGAGATGGAGCATGAGAGAAAGAGCAAGCACAGACGTGGGGCGGAAGGGCAGAGGGAGAAGCAGGCTCCCCACTGAGCAGGGAGCCCACGCAGAACTCCACCCAAGATCCACGGATCATGACTTGAACTGAAGGCAGACACATAACCAACTGAGCCACCCAGGTGCCCCAAAATGTGGATCAATCTTAAAAGGGTTTTCTTTTATAAGGAGACTCTGTAAGGAGCAACTTCCATCATGCAAGAGCATGCAGTCTGAAAGGAGAACCTGCATGAAGAAACTGGGGTGCTGCCATCCCATGCCCCGGCTTTCAGAGGAACTGTTCTTATCTGTGTGTTGTGATCATAGCACAGGGAAAAGTATAATGTACTTACCTATTGTATCCCACCAAGGAAAGGACTGTGCCAGGGAAATGGGAAGCCAGGAGAAAAATGCATCTTACTGCTCACTCTCTAAGAGATTAGCAACCTAGAGGCTTCCAAACAGAGCTCTCAACATGGGTATCACAGGTTGCCAGTCCATGTGTTCATAGCCGACTGGTGACCAAATTCATTTTTAAATTCTTAGCACCTGGGTAAGACATTCCCCAGATAGGAACAAGGAAATAAAAGTGCATTCTTAAAATAATATCAGAAAACATTTCAAAGAAATTAGAAGAGAATAAAAAAGAGATGTTACGATGTTAAAAACAATAACATTTTATATAAAAAGATTAGTAAAGGAAATTTAGAAATAGACTGCAAAAATGAATCATCAGTTTGGAAAATCAAATGTCAGAATCCTCACAGCACAAAGCAATGGTAGTACAAGAGTAATGGGTTAATGTACCCTATTAAAGGATAAATGTCAGGTTAGATTAAGAAACGAATCTAGCTATGTGCTTTTTATGAGGCACAAAACAAAATAAAATGACATAGAAAGGCTAATATTAATGACATGCCTAAGAATGTCCTAAACAAATTATACTTTTAAAAATCAGATAGAGTAAGATATAACACTAAAAGTATTAAATGAGGTCCCAAACAAGCATATATATAATGATAAAGGCTAGATTAAGGACCAATTTCAGATGTAAAGAACTTGGAAGTTGCCATTCCTATCCTTACAAGAGAAAACTGGACACACTGGAAAACAGTAATTTTTCTTAGGCCTTTCCGAGAACTAAGTCTGTAGTGCTGACCTCCACCCTGTAGTTTTGGAAAGACAGGAAAATCCAGATTCTCATAGGAAATCTGCTCACACAGAACGGAAGCCCCTGGAGGCATATGCTGGTAGAAAGCTTTAACGGTAATTTTGAGAAATTACTGGAGGCCGAGTGTGGACTAGCCTGAGAGTGAGATACTCCTGGGGGCTGACGTCCTGGAAAGCTCCACCTTTCATGGACTTTACCTCGAGGGATTCCCCACAGGTTTTCACAGTGAAGACTGGAGAGAGAGCAGGGAAGGAAGAGTAACCCTAGTGATGTATGCCCAGATCCTTCTCTGTAACAAAGATCTACTCTCCAGGGACAAAGACTTGGTCAGAGCCTTGTCTTAGAGCAGTGGGAGAAGCTATTCTCTCCCTGCAGCCTTCCTGTCCACCTATGGGGGAAGCTGAACAAGAATAAATACTTGCGGGGCACCTGGGTGGCTCAGTCGTTAAGCGTCTGCCTTCGGCTCAGGTCATGATCCCAGGGTCTTGGGATCGAGCCCCGCATCGGGCTCTCTGCTCAGCAGGAGGCCCGCTTCTCCCGCTACCATTCCCTCTGCTTGTGTTCCCTCTCTCGCTGTGTTTCTCTCTGTCAAATAAATAAAATCTTTAAAAAAAAAAAAAAAAAAAAAGAATAAATACTTGCGAAGGTCACAGGCCAGATACAAAGCCCCAGTGAAAGACTAAGATTTAATTGAGAGATTCTAGAATGCCCTCCCTCATCTATACCTGACATGCTTTAAGGGCTTCCAGATAATAATGGTGTATTAAAGCTGAGAGAAACAGACTCTCCCTGAAAAGTACTTTTAAAAGCCCAAGGTCAGGAAAGGAGACAATCATAAGAACACAGGAAGATTTTTGAAAGTTTTTGGCATCTATAAGTAAGCCAACAGTAAGTAAAGCCCAACTGTTAAGCAGATTAACATAAAACTTCACACTGAAGACCATTTACCTCAGTTCCTATTACCCAATAAAACGTGTACAGCCCTCATGAAAAAACCACAAATCATGATAAAAAGCAAGAACAAAACAAGCAAAAGAGACAATGTAAGCATCAGAAACCAGACTCAGATAGGATACAGGTGTTGGAATTATCCAACTGGGAATTTAAAATAGCTATTATGAATATGGTAAGGGCTCTAATGGGAAAAGCAGCAACATGCAAGAATGGATGGGTTATGGAGGCAGACAGATGAAAATTCTGTCTGGGGGGTTGGGCAAAATGGGTGAAGGAGAGTGGGAGGTAAAGGCTTCTACTGAGGGAATAAGTAACAGGGATGAAAGGTATAATGTAGGGAATAAAGTCAGTGGTGTTGTAATAGCATTGTATGGTGACAAATGGTAGCCATTCCTGTGGTGAGCCACGTAACAAGCCAGCTTCTCAAATTATTATGTTTCCCAAAAAAGAAAGTAACATTTTGTGTCAACTACACTACAATAAAAAAGAAAAAAAAATGGAAACAAAGAAAAAAAAGATAAGAGTATCAGAAATGAGGAACACCTTTGATGACCTCATTAGAAGACTGGGCACAATTTACCTAAAGAACTTAGAACTCTCATAAACTTTCCTTCATCGCATTCTACAGTTAAGGCATTCATAACAAAAATTCCTGCTAATAAAAAAAAGAGAGAAGACTAATTGACCATATAATTGTGACTTTATTTCTCGGGTTTCTGTCCTGTTCCATTGACCTCTGTGTCTATTTTTGTGCCAGTAGCATACTGTTTTGATCACTACAGGTTTGTAATAGAGCTTGAAGCCTGGAATTGTGACACCTCCAGTTTGGTTTTTCTTTTTCAAGATTGCTTTGGCAATGTGAGGTCATTTGTGCTTCCACACAAATTTTAGGATTCTTTGTTCTAGTTCTGTGAAAAATACTGCTCGTATTTTAATAGAGGTTGCATTAAATCTATAGACTGCTTTGGGTAATATACACATTTCAACAATATTTGTTCTTCCAACCCATAAGCATGGAAGTGTCTTTTTTCATTTCTTTTGCATTGTTTTGAGTTCCTTTCATCACTATTTTACAGTTTTCAGAGTAAAGGTCTTTCACTTCTTTGTTTAAGTTTATTCCTAGGTATTTTATTATTTTTGGTGCAATTGTAACTGGGATTGTTTTTTCTTAATTTCTGTTTCTGCTGCTTCATTATTAGTGTATAGAAATGCAATGGATTTCTATATATTGATTTTGTATCCTGATGCCTTACTGAATTCATTTATCAGTTCTTGTAGTTTTTAGGTTGAGTTTTTTTTTATAAACATTTTTATTTATTTATTTAACAGAGAGAGAGAGAGATCACAAGTAGGCAGAGGCAGCAGAGAGAGAAGGGGAAGCAGGCTCCTTGCTGAGCAGAGAGCCCGATGCGGGGCTCGATCCCAGGACCCTAGGATCACGACCTGAGCCAAAGGCAGAGGCTTAATGACTGAGCCACCCAAGCACCCCTTAGGTTGAGTTTTTAAGGTGGGCCATAAGCTTCTGAACAGGGCCAAACCACAAATATTCCGGGGCTCTGCAGTAACACCTGCAACTTGCTACAGTAATGGACTATTACTTGGTGACAGTGTTAGCAACCAATTCTGTTTACCCAAGATTAGATTTTTGCCACCAATATCAGTCACAATTATTTGTAAACAACAAATATGGCATTCTTTTTTGTCTTTAAAAACCCCTAAATTTCATTCCCTGCTGGGACACAATTTGAGTTGTTTCCTGAATCTGTGATCTCAAATTGCAATTCTAAGACCCTAAATAAACACCTTGGTTTGAAATAATAATAAATTTTTAAATAAAAGAAGTACACAATTCTACAACCATGGTGGAAGATTTTTAACATACCTCTTTCAAAAATTGTAAGATCATATAGATGAAAACCCCAAAAGATATAGAATTTGTTTGGTCAGTTTTTTGTTTCTTCTTTTATTTATAAGATACATGATTCTGTTTGCACCTGAATTGGTCTGTGATGACTGAATTATAGAGTAACTGAAACCACCCTAAATTTTGTCTTCCTGTTGTCAATTTTCCCTTCCTATCCCCTTTCCCATCTCTGTCTGGTTTGGGACCCATATCTTCATGATGTGAAGATAAAATTTGAACAGCACAATTAAAGCTGATTTAATACAGAGAGAATTTTATAACCAATAAAAGAAAAAAGTTACAAATTTGTTTAAATTTACATCTAATCTTATGCAAAACCCAAATTCTTTGCCTCAGCAATAGTCGATCATGACGCTTTATAAGGCCATAGTAAATAACTCAACTAATTTCAGAGGGGAAAAAATCTAC
The DNA here is from genome assembly GCA_028646535.1 of Procyon lotor. Lineage (NCBI taxonomy): Eukaryota > Metazoa > Chordata > Mammalia > Carnivora > Procyonidae > Procyon > Procyon lotor. The sequence goes on along the minus strand of CM053604.1, from coordinate 112,892,072 downwards.
ACAGCCTTCATTTTCAAACCACAATGCCATAAACTATAAATTAACTATAAATGACTAGAAACATACACATACATAAAGCTCTTCATTTCCAAAATTAAAAACACATTTCAATACACAACTTGAGTAAAAGAGAAAATCAAAACTAAAAATATAATCTTTCAAAATTAATCATGAATCTCTGTATTTCAGAAGTAATGAATGTAGACCAAAGCAGTACCAAGAAGAAAATTTATAAGGTTATTTATTAGAACACAAGAATACTTGAAAAAATGAGTTAGACATTTAACCCAAGAAATCACATAAAAAGAAAAAGCTTATTTTGTTTTAATGTAAAAGAAAATATAAAAACAAAAGCAAAAATTCATTAAAATAAATAACAAATTATACCAAATAAGTGAAATAACTTCTGGCAAAGTCTTATTTTGTTCTAAAACAACAGATATTAGAAACATATTACATATTACTATGAGAAATGAGACATAAAAAAGATACAGGATAGAGGCGCCTGGTGGCTCAGTTGTAAAGCATCTGCCTTCGGCCCAGGTCATGATCCCAGAGTCCTGGGATGGAACCCCGCGCGCATCAGGCTCTCTGCTCCGCAGAAAGCCTGCTTCTCTCGCTACCATTCCCTCTGCTTGTGTTCCCTCTCTCGCTGTGTTTCTCTCTGTCAAATAAATAAAATCTTTAAAAAAAAAAAAAGATACAGGATAAATTTAGATGTCATAGATGGTATTCAAGGAGATTTGTAACCAAAATTGACTCAAGAAAACATAAGAAACACAAAAGACCAATACCCATAGAATATACCGAAAAGCATATTGGATTTTCTATTGCAAAGGTTGACCAATTTTTTCCTCTACAGGGCCAGATAATTAATGTTTGAGACTTTGCCAGCAAGACTCTCTTGCGAGTACTCAACTCTGCCATTGCAGCATGAAAGTAGTCACAGAAAATTCCTGGGAGTGGCTGTGTTTGAAAAAAGCATTTGACGGGATGAAATTGCTCCTAGGGCCCCTGTCTGATGTCAACTCAAATCACTGCTACTCTTTCTTTAGGTCCCCTCTATATTTCAGAGGAGGAGCCTGGATTATATTTTCCAAAATCCACTTACTATGTGGTTCTGGGTTAGAGTCTACAAACAACAGAAACTCACATGGGATATAAATAGGAGAAGAGTAGGAGCTAAGCCATCATTGTTCAGAATCAATTGCAGACAGTTTATCAGGTCTTGTAACTAGGTGGGTTACATTTGTCAAATTGTGGGACTCAGTCAGTAAGCCTCTTTGGATCTCCCATCAAGTTACATTCTCTAGCTTAGACATTTCCATTTTGGCCTCCATTTTCCATCCCTTTAGTTCTTTATTTATGTAGAACCTAGGGAAAGAGGTATGGTGACATTTGGGGATACCAATAAGGTTTTTTTTAAACCTATAGTGATAAATAATACATATTGTAAATACAACGTACAAAAGATTCTAAAAGACAGAAAGTTTTCAGTGCGTATAAAGTGAGAAAAATGTAATTTTAAAAAGATTACGTTTATAAGAGTAATAAGAAAAACAAAAAGCTTAGGAATAAAACCTAAAAAAAACCCCACAAATAAATAACATGTACATCAAGAAAACTTTAAAACCCTACTGAAGAATGTAAAGAAAGAGCAAAATAAATGAAGTACCAGACCATACTCCTAAATGAGACTTATTCAATACTATCAAGATGATGACACTTTCCAAATTAATCTGTAGAGTCAATGAAATCCTCCAGAAAGTCCAAACAAGTTTGGAGGCCCAAAGGTTATTATCATAACAATTAGGCCCTAATCCATATGGAGTTTACTCTGGTGGTGGTGTGAAAAAATAGTCTAACTTAATTTTTTTTACTCCAACATTTAATTGATTATACAAAGTTTAGTCCACCTTTTCCATGATAATTTGGATCTGTGAAACTGTTTCTGGACTCTCTATCTTGTTTCATTAATCTTTTTAACTATAATTCAGTGGTTTCAACCAGGAGGCTGCTTTTCAAAAAGCATGTAATTATCCACTGAAAAGAACATGGTCTTGTTAGAATCCCTAAGGGTCTGTTATAATTCTTTCATTGAGACTTTCCAAAAATTTCTAGCATCTTTTACTACTAACACATTAAATACTGTAGGATCTGCCGGTTTTAATACTCTAGAGTTTGTCTAGAAACAAACTTTGGAGCCCTTTTCTGTTCAGTGCCTTACTCAAAGGTGACCAACTCTTGTGGTACTTGATATAGAATCAGAGAAAATTCCTAGATATGCCACATGGTGCCTTGATAACACAAATGAGACTGCACACCACAGTCCTTTCTATTTAGAAGTATAAAACACAATAAAAAAAAAAAAGAAGTATAAAACACAATAATCTACCCTTTAATTTGGAGAGTAAAGGATCACTGGACCCCTAAAAGTTGTGCTGATGCAATGGATCCCTGAATCTTTGAGGGTTTTATTTCCTACCCTTTGGAACACATGGATATACACACATATATACATATATATATAATTTATATTTAATTTTTATTATTAACATATAATGTAATATTTGTTTCAGTGGTACAGGTCTGTGATTCATCAGTCTTACACAATACACAGTGCTAACCACAACACATACCCCCGCAATGTCCATTACCCAGCCACTCCATCCCCCCACCCCCGTCCCCGTCCCCTCTCAGTTTGTTTCCTGAGATTAAGAGTCTTTTATGGTTTGTCTCCCTCTCTGGTTTTGTCTTGCTTCATTTTTTCCACATGGGTCTTCTTCTTTTTTTTTTTTTTTTTTTAGAGATTTTATTTATTTATTTATTTGACAGAGAGAGAAAGATCACAAGTAGGCAGAGAGACAGGCAGGGGTCAGGGGATGGAGAAGCAGGCTCCCTGCAGAGCAGAGAGTGCAATGTGGGGCACGATCCCAGGACCCTGAGATCATGACCTGAGCTGAAGGCAGAGGCTTTAAGCCATTGAGCCACCCAGGCGCCCCATCCACATGGGTCTTCTTAAGGCCTCCAATCCACTAGCCCCTTGTGGCTCATTCAGTCTGGCATCAATACAGTAGACCAATGATGTTCTGTGGGATGCTCAGAGGTACAGATGCCCTTGGACAATATCGTGGACAACGTAAGAGAGTTAGCATATCCCTGGTACAAACCTCCCAATGTCTATAAATGTCTCCTCTATTCCAAGTAAATACTGTTTATAATCCTTTTTTTCTGATAAGAGTGAAAAAAGAATACATTCATTAAGTCAATGGCCACATACCATGCACCTCTCATTCTGGTCTAGAGAGAGAACCACATCTGGCCCAGCAGCTACAATTTAGGCTTCTACCTGGTTGACTTTGTGGAAGTCCAGTCACCCTCCAGTCAGGCAACAGATGATCCAGCTCTGAAATCGCCTATCAGCATCTGCTTTTTCGAACATTCCTGGCACTGACTCCTGCAATTTGGCTTCTCTGCTAAACAGACTCTGAGATAAAGATTAGCTTGCCAGACATTTGTTAAGGAGTGCTCTTGGGAACTCAGAAATGTAAAAGAGATAGAAAGGAGAGAAGACTGGACAGAGAGAGAAGTTGCTCTGTGATGCCATCCCTTCAAGAGCCTCTGGATTCCATGGAAAGGTCTGGATCTAGAATGGCCTTTCAGAGTTGTGGTGAGTTAGGACGAGGGTGCTGGACCTTTGTGTCTCTGTGCTGATCAGTAATTGGATGGTGGCTGACCTTTGACATAAATGCAACCTCCAATGAGACAGTTTTCTTTAGCCACGACAGTCCCCGTAAAGGCCTAAGAGTCCATTAAGAATGATCTTTCAGCAGCCTTATCAGCTGCTGAAATAAGAAGTCCTTCATTTATTAAGGAAAATAAGAGCTGCACATCAGAGCACCCACCACCACCAGAAGACAGTATATGGGGACTGTCGCTCTGCTTTCTATTCAATTCCTTTATTCAACTTTTCCGTCCTTGCACAAATGTCATGTTTTAATAATTAAAGTAGCTTTAAAATAGGTCTTGGTAGTTGGTAGTGCCTAGCATCTTTTTTCCGTTGATATTGCTGTTGTTAGTTCTTTCCATATACATTTTAAAATAAGCTTATGACTTTTGATTTTTAAAAAAAACCTGCTGGGATTTTGGTTGTGATTGCATGGTATCTATGCACACTTGGGGGAAAATTGGTACCTTTAAGATACTGTGATTTCCAATGAACATAACTATCCTTCTTCCTTCTTCAACCTTAGTAAGAATTTTAGTTTCTACTGTAGAGGCTTTGAACATCTTTTGATACATTTGTTCCTAGACATTTGATATTTGTGGATGCTCTTATAACGATACTTTTTTTTCTGTTTCATTTTGTTGTAGTGTTGAAGCTAGAATGCACACAGTTTTTATAGATTGGACATATAACCAATACCCTTGCTAAATTCAGTTATTAATTCTAATTGTTTGTAAGTTTTTTATATTTCCTAGGTACACAATTATTAAGTCTATGGATAGTGATCATTTCATTTCGTCTTTTCCAATTATTATATCCCTTTTTTCTTTCCCTCTTTACTGACTGAACTTTCAGTACAACAGTGAGTAACATAGTGGTAGTGAACATCCTTATCTCATTCCTAATTTCTAGGGAAATATTTTCAATATTTCACCATTGTGTAAGATGTTTGAACTTATTCTTATGGATTACTTATAGATTAAGATATTTCCCTACTATTCCTCGTATTCTCAGAATTTCTATTATGAGTAAGTGATAAATTTTGTCAAATGATTTTTATACTGCCTACCTCCTTACCTACTTGTGATCTCTCTCTCTGTTAAATAAATAAATAAATAATCTTTTAAAAAATGATTTTTATAAATCATTTATCTATACAGGATAGATATAAATGATAGCTATAAATCTATCAAAATAATTTTTCTCCCTTTCCCTGCCTTATTTATTTTTTCTCTTTAGTGTGGTAAATTATGCAGATTGATTAAATGTTAAACAAAATTTACATGTGGAAAAAAACCCACTTGGTATTGGGATATGTGTGTGTGTGTGTGTGTGTGTGTGTGTGTGTATTCAGTAGACCCCTGAATAATGTAGTGGCTAGCAAAGCAGCACCACTACCACCACCCAACCCCCTTCCTCCCACCCCCCTCCCCCTACCCTGGAAGTCAGAAATCTACATATAAGTTTGAACTCCCTCAAAACTTAACTACTAATACAAAACTTAACTTGGGGAACTTTACAGATAACATAAACAGTTGATTAACATGTATTTTGTATATGTATTTTATATTCCACTCTTACAATAAAGTAAACTATACTGTAGTAATTGAAAAAAAAAATCTGCATATAAGTGAATCTGTGCTGCTCAAACCTGTGTTGTCCAAGGGTCAAATGTACTAAATCCTAACTGCCAATATTTTGTTAAAGATTTTTGCATCCATGTTTGTAATTGGTCTGTAATGTTCCTTTCCTGTAGTTTCTTTGCCAGGGTTTTGAATCAAAGGTTGGATGCTATTTGTATAAGGAATTATTCCTCTCCTCTACCCTTTTCTTTTCTTTTTTTCACTTCCTGGAAAAATTTATGTCTGACTGATACTAATTATTATTTTCATTTTTTCTATAAATGTTTGGAAAAGTACACCAGTGAAATTTTCTGGGTCCGGGATTTTTACTGTGAGAATTTTTCTTTTAATAATGTATTCGATTTTAACTTCTAAACTTTTAAAGAATGATATTCAGTCCCTGTTTATTGAATGTATGTTATCTGTCAAATTATGTATAGAATTTATGTTATACACCATTGTGTCAGAGGTGACAATACAGTGGGGATCGTGTGAGCCTAAAGTAAGCCTGTGCTGAAGATACCAAGGTGAGATATGCTCTTGTAGAATATATATATTCTGAAGAGGGAGAGAGACTTTTGCCCATAATACAGCAATAAATCTAGGATTTCAATTTTAATGACTTCCAAGTAGAAGTTCATGGTGCCATGAGAGTTGGTAATGGGAAATCTCATCTAGGCAGATTAAAAAAGATTTTCATGAGGAAACAATATTTGAAATAATTAAATGTTTTCAACTTATCTTTATATCTTTTATTTATTTCTTATATCTTTAAAAAATATTCTTTTAATGCAGCTGCTGTTCTACATAGCTACTTCTCCAGGATGGGCTGTAAACACAATCATATTTCTATTACAGTTTGAAATATCCACATTAGAAGGAAAATCCGATTCTCTTCGTGAGCTTCAACCCCTCCTACTTAAGTGGGAAAGTTGAGTTTCTCATTCTTTTCTTACTGCCGTTGCTTCTCCCTGCCACATGGTGTCTCCATTGACAACTGGTCCTCCACAATCAGCGAGGTGATGAAGTCCATAAACCTCCAAAGGATTCTACTCTATTCTGAGAATTTTATGAAACAAGGATCTACACTGCTCTGATGGATATAGTCAAGGCGCTTGTGCTTATCTCTCTCAGCCATACTCAGCCATTACCCAGACTCTGGGAGCACTGTTTCAAAATTTTTTCAGGAAATTTTTCTGCAGTTTTAAACATGCCCAGAGCCTTGCCTTTAAACTGCTCAAAACTCAAAGGACCCCCAGATGCCTTTTCTTCTCAGTTTATCTACCTGCCTTCTTAAGGACTGTTAGACTAAATGTCCTGGACCAACACATCCAAAAACACAAAAGATGCCTATGTAGCCCATTTCCTAGACAAAGGAGTCTACTATATTTGCTTAAAAAGAAAGAGAGATCTACTTTCAGATCTCAAAGGAAATTTGTCTTCTGAAGGATTACCGAGGGAACTTTCTAGTACATCTCTCACTAGATCAAAGAAATGGAAAAACAAATAGAAGTTTAATTTGGGGGGTATATGTATACAATAAAATGCTCTTTAATTACATACCTTTATTTTGTTCTAGCTATCATTCACATGAAGAAAAAATAATAATTAGTTATAATCTTGTGAAAATACTTCACGTATCTAATTACAATAATCAGACTGCCCTGTGGGCTTTTCTTCTCTATTATAAGCAACACAATTCTTTAAACCTTTCCTCAGGTTACGATTTTCTATCCCTTTATTCATTTTCCTCATTCTTCACTGATCTGTTCCAGTTTGTCCACGTCTTTTAAAAAATGTGGTGACCAAAAAGTAGCCACAATATCCTACTAAAGAGCTCATGAATGCATAATATAGCAGAAAGATTACTTCCAAATGTCCCATGAATTATTCCTTTTAATAAATTCCAGAATCATAATAGCTTGAGTTCAGCATCAAGACTCCAGGTTTTTCTTTTATATTTTTGTCTGGTCGGTCCTTTCCTTTCTTTTTTTTATGTCTACTGAATTTTATTGTGCTTTAGAAACCAATAGTTTTGCTAATGTCACTTTGATTCTTATTTTGACATTTTAGCAAAATGGCAAGATTTCTAAATGCTAAGTTATTCCACATCTCTACTCCTTTATATACGCTAGATTGATTATTTAGGATATCATATTTATTGACTTTTAAAACAACTACTTTGTACTCCTCCCAATATCATAATATTTATGAAGAAAAGCAAAATTTAGACAATAACAATGTCTTTCTGATTCTGGGCATATCTGATTGTATTTTCTCCAACTTTAGCAATGATGCAACAATTTTATACAAAATAAAGATCCATTTCTTTTTTTATTTTATTTTATTTATTTATTTGACAGAGAGAGAGAGAAATCACAAGCAGGCAGAGAGGCAAGCAGAGAGAGAGGGAAGCAGGCTCCCTGCTGAGGAGAGAGCCCGATGTGAGGCTCCATCCCAGGACCCTGAGATCATGACCTGAGCCGAAGGCAGAGGCTTTAACGCACTGAACCACCCAGGTGCCTCAAGACCCATTTCCATTATACTTCTTTCAACAAAGTGCTATAACTAAAGAGAATCTTTTCATTTTATATGCAAGGCATCTATGTTTTTGAAAGCAAATAAGTGGATCAAATAATTTCTTCATATTTTTATGACCCCATTAATTTATGTCAGGTCACTTCTATAGCATATTACCACACAGTTCTGAAAACAACAAAATTTATTGCATTGCTCTTCCATGATTCATTGAGTCAAATACTCTCTAATCTGTGAATCTCGAAATAACATTCAATATCATTAAATAAAACCCACAATGAGGAATATGGGGTTCAGGCAATTTAAGAGATTGGTCCAAAATCAATTAGTGATTGAAATTGGATTAAAAAACAATTTTTCTGATGCAAAACCTAAGGTTCTTTCTTCTCCATAACACCCATATTCTGAATTTGCCATTTCAATAACTTTTAATGAAATGTAGAGTTAAATATGACCAATATGTAGAAGTTTTAAGTCTATGAATGCAGGATGATGAACTTAAGTATCAAAGACTTGTAGCATTCTAGCAGAAAAAGGATTTAATCAGTATTGGTTAGTTTGATATAAACATTGTTTGTATTTAGAGCTAAAGGTACATTGATAGGTATATTCAAAGAATGTAATAACTAAACACTGACAATCACTGCTTTCATAGTTGTGGGTTTTTGATCCATTGTATCGCAGTTCCAAATCCATCCTTCTATAGGGAGCTCTAAGCTGTAGCTGGAACTCTACAGGTTACACTTCGTAGACTTCTTCACCAGCAACTTCCATTTGTTTTTGGCGAAAAGGAAGAACTAGAGGGAGGCTGGAAGATGGGAGAAGGGAGGAGGGACTTCATTACTGTTTGTTTGCAGTGCCTGTCACGATCATGCCAGCAAGTGGCAGGTGGTTTCCACATTCAGCCTCTTCTGCTTCCCTCTTCCAGCTTGGAAGGCTCAGCTGCAGTCAGGAAGCACGTGCTGCCCAAGGGTCTACCTCCAGCTTCTGCTCTCTTCTTTTACTCCCAGGTCCCTAGGTGGTAGCTACTTTCCGCTCCCCTTGTGGGTTCCTAAATAGCCTCCTTTGCTCCTAAATATCCCGCTACACGTGAGTAGCAAAATCCCTGTATTAAATCCTTCTGTTTGAAAACTTCTGATGCCTGACACATAAGGTTATCCACATCAGGAAGACTTGACATCTGTTTATCAGTATTATTGGGAATTTTGTGCTTTTAATAGAATTCTCTCTCTACCATTTTAACAGGGTGAGAAAGAGATAGAGAAAACTGGGAGACATAATGTCTAAATGTCTACCTTCCTTGGAATAATTAAATGTCACTTATATAACTAATAATGGCAAATAACAGATCTTATGCCAGAATTAAGCCAATGTGCAAAACAGAAATACGGTTCAATCAAATTATCCTTGTAAATCCCTTAATGGTTCATGAGTATATCACATGTAGTTCTGTGTAAGGTACTACCTTTAAAATATTTATATAAAATGTTTATAAATTGCATAGTATATTTTTATAAGTACTCAGTGGAAAATATAAATGATTGCTTTGTTTTTAAAAATTTACTGTTTAATATTTATGTTTAAACAGTGCAACTAAGTCAGATATTTGTGGAATTGTGACGGGATGTAAAAATTAAAATATTATGTTTCCTAGCATATAGTTTTGGAATCCAAGAAGTATAAATTAGCTAGTCAAGTTTTAGTTGTCTATAAATATGACAATTTAAAAATGCTTATATAAGCGTAGAAGTACTTCTGCTAATTAGAAGTGATTTGATATACTTCGTGCAGCACATGTATTTTTTAAGAATTTTTAGGAAGACTTAGTAACTAGAGTGAATAAAATAAATGTTTATAATTTTTTGTTAATTTATAAACAGGATATATTACTCTGGAAATACTCATAAAAATCTTCCTATTTTCAAAACTGTTGTTTTTAACTTTTTTTTTTTTTTTTTGCTGAAGGTGGTTCTCACTGTATTGATGCATTCTATCATGAAGATGTAAAAGAGGGTTAGATTTTTTAAGTGCAAGTTTCTATAGGTAGGCATCTCTTTATATAATCTTAAGTATAATGATTAGTTTTCTTAATATAGTTCATTTTTATCCAGGTGAATTTTTGTGATTCCTGGAAATTTAGTTTTATTGATAATTTTTATAGGCAATTTTATGTTCTCTTAGAATTTATATCACTGTCAATTCTGCTTTCCATACGACAATTCGATTATGTTATTCTTTATGCATTTATTTATGTGTGTTATTTTATACAATTTTAGAAAAACCGTTTTCTCTAACAGTATAAACAATTATAGCAAATGGCTAACTTGTTTAATTATACAAAGCAAGCTGGAAAATGATAAATATAATTGTATAAATTTATAATTTTCAATTACTAAAATAAATTCTCTTTTATTTCTTATGTTTTTATTAAAGTGTTTTACTATGATACTTTCACTGGTAAGATAGCAGTGACTATCTATTATATTCCAGAAGTATGTAAATTATAATACAGCTACTGTCTTGGGCCATGAGCTGTGTGACAGTGAAGTGAATATTTGAGAGAATTATCAGCAGATTGTTCAGACCAAAAACTATTTTCTCACAACTATCCAAAATTTTTTTTAAAAAGAGTGTTTATTTGAATCATCTTTTTGGTATTTTGAAAAGTCTTTGCTGCTTTGTGTACTTTGCTTGGCATAACCTTTGAATTGAAACTCCATCTGCTTAATTAATAAGCTTAGTCTTTAAAATTCACCAAGCTTCAGACTTTATTTATTTCATATTAAAGATCTTTCTTTCTTCCTTTCTTTCTTTCTTTCTTTCTTTCTTTCTTTCTTTCTTTCTTTCTTTCTTTCTTTCATTCTTTCTTTGAGAGAGAGAGCGTGCATGCATATGAGTTGGGGAGTGGCAGAGAGAGAGGAAGAGGCAGAGAATCTCAAGCAGATTCCGCACTGAGAGGGATCCCAACACGCTTGATCTCACAACCTTGAAATCATGACCTGAGATGAAACCAAGGTTTGGATGCTCAACTGACTGAGCCACGTAGGCTCCCCAAGCTTCAGAGTTTAGATACAGGGCTCTTGATTGAGTTAGGAAGCTCTTGCTCAGCTAGTAGTCCCTTCATTATAGTTCTGGGCAAAAAGAGACATAAATAAACTTTGAGTCTGTTTCCTCACCTTCCTTTTCTAATACATTGCTTTCCATCCAAGTCTTCCCAGAATACCAGGCAGCTCAGACTGTCCTCTTAGTACCCTGGCCAAGCCTGTCACCCATAGGTAGTGCTCTAGGCTCTAGTATGATCTTTCTGTCCCATATATTCCCAGTCACATTCTTTAAAACTCAAGTAGCCTGTCACAGCTGGAGGTAAACCATCTGATAAAAGAATTCATACTGTAGAATGTAAATGAAAACTACCCCAGGACGTTGCAACATAAAAACTGATGTTTGGAGACTATATGATCTGGGATAAAGTCATAAGTTACTAACGGTGAAATTTTAGTTAGTGCAGCTTGCCAACTGGGGACCAATGTGGGGAGGGGGTGATTGAGTTCTTATCATATATACATATGCTTTTTAATATCCTGTCTTTCAGCTTTAGAAAGTAGTATCAAATAGAGCAAGAGGGAAAAGATCTCAGTGAGAGTGAATGAGAGAAACAAAAGGTTTCCTTGAAGGTCTACAAGCTTAAAAGTCTGAAAATTTTTATTTCACTTTAAATGAGTTCTTTAATAGTTCAGGTATACAAATTGTGATCTTGGAACTGAGAAAGCTGAGCCAGAAGAAAAATAAATTTAATCTCACTTCAAAGAAAGACATGGACCGTAGTCTTCATCACAAAATAATGTGATTATTTTTTATTTGGCCACCACAAAGTATATTGTATTTTTAACCAGTAAAAGATGGAATTTTGGCAGGATTTTATAAAACCTGAGCCAGATTAGCTTATTTTATTTGGATCCCTGGTTTATCTCAAGAGTTGGAATTCAGGACCAGCCCATTTGCGAAACTTTCTAATTATCTTCAGAGCCTGAACTAAGCCCTATACATCTTTACAAGAGCTGTTTATCTTAGAATCTTGGCATTTTGTAAAGAAATGAATACTCATCTTTGAGAACAAATATGTAGAACATAATTATATTCAAATGATCTACCTAAGGCTCACAGTAATAATTCTTATATTTGACATGTTAATAGATTTCACCATCATAAAACCATTTACTATTAATGTAAAAGGTGATGAAATACACAGTATGTTTGAAGTGAGATTTTTCTCAGTTTTGTAGGAGGCCACGGTGAGTGGTTCTGGAACTTTGAGAACTGAATTTTTTTTTAATTTTATAATAATATTAAAGATCTTTCAGTTGGCATATACAATAATGGGTAGATTAATTTTTATCTTTATTTCTGAAATGGGGTTAACCCCATTACAATTTTCAGTTACAAGTGTGGATATCTAGTTCCACTCCAGAGAGATGCCTCTATTAGGGGTTGATCCTCTTATGTTGACCAAAGTATTTTCCTAATTCAAAAAAGAGGGACATCATGATGAACAGCACTTTGCCTGTGACTTTCTTTTGCTGCATTCCTTTTTTTTTTTCAGAAGTTTCCAATAAGATAAAGAAGTTTCCTGAATTAAAAGATACAACAACTATAGCAAATGGTTAACTTGTTCAATTAAACAAGACAACTTGGAAAATTATAAACATGTCATAATTATCCTTATCTATAAAATAAATTTATAATGACTTAATTGTTGTTGGGGTGTTGAATTTTAAAAAAAATAGTGTACATCTCAAAAATTAAGCACATTTTAATATGATGTATTTGCAAGGAAGTTAATATTTAAAAGCAAACAAAAAAAATTGACCTCTTGGGATCACTGGTGTGTCCTCACCACCACCAGGGTTCATATGAAACCCTGGGTATCTTGTTGAAAGTGCAAATTGTGGTTCAGTAGGTCTGAGATAAAGCCCAGGAATCTGCTTTTCTAATAAACCAGACAGCAGTGCCTGGTCCATGCAACACACTTTGAGAAGGAGACTCTAGAGCAGACTTACAGACATAACTTTCTAACTTTCTTCAATGAGGAAAATATTCTATCCTCTGTGCTTTCCATTATAAAAGACACAAGACATAATTGGCAAGTAAGCACTCAGAATGTGACAAGTAAAACTGAATTTTCTACTTTAGCTAATTTAAATATAAATGCCACATATATCCATGACTTTCTCAGTGAATGCCACTGCTCTAGATTGCCTTAGAGTTCATGCAGTATCTCTGGCTGTCTAACTTGGTGTCGGAAAACCGAAAGAAGACAATTTGACAAACACAAATGTGATGTTTCTGTGTAATCAGCTTCTCTAATAAAAGGCAAATCTTCTAAACTTGGAAACAAATGGACATTCTGAAGTACACTCTCAGAATGAGGTACATGGGTATTCTCATCAGGGATGACATTGCCCCCAACAGATGAAAATTGGTTCTGGGGTTGGGGGTGGTGCAGAGATAGCATTTATGTATGACAATGGTTGGTAGTCCCCAAAGCTCAAATTTACCTGACAAAATCTTACCCCTTAGTATTTAGTTTCTCTTGTTAGGAAGAATTTATATTTGTTTATTTTTCTCTTTGGAGAGGCGATATGTAAAAATGATTGCCTTTTAGGAAACAGAAAGATGAGAGGGATGGGAAAGGCATACAATTAGTGGAGACTTATAAAAAATATGGCAAGATATGTTAATGATCAAACTGAAAGTCAATTCTAAGTTGTTGACAGTTAGATGTATTTGGGAAGCATTAAGATCAGTACTAAACAGTCAACAGACTTGCTCGACTTGGGCTTGGTGTATTTCTTTTTTTTTTTTTTTATTTGACAGAGAGCAGAGGGGAGAGAGAGAGAGAGAGATCACAAGCAGGCAGAGGCAGGCAGAGAGAGGAAGAAGCAGGCTACCTGCTGAGCAGAGAGCCCGATGCGGGACTCGATCCCAGGACCCTAGGATCACGACCTGAGCCAAAGGCAGAGGCTTAATCCACTGAGCGTCCCAGGCACCCTGGGCTTGGTGTATTTCTGTTAGG
>CM053604.1:112857214-112878012 GCA_028646535.1 Procyon lotor | reverse complement strand
CAGGCATCATCAATAGGGGATGTCGAAATTCCCATTCTTTCATTGTAATTGGATAGCCTGTTGAATGATAATATTTTCCTAACTGTGGCCTCAAGGAATAATTTCTGGTTTGGCGAGGATGTAATTTATTCTACACAGATCACTTTCATCATGTTCTTATACACACCTGACAGAAATGGTGCCCCGGAGTGAGTGGTGTGCTAGTTAATGCTTAACAACCAGCTCTGCAAGGGGGGGAAGCAATCCCTGATTTATAACATTAGCCGAGTCCCATAATATATTCCCACTCTGTGTCTGAACTGATGATATCTTTAATTACGCAATTGGAAAGAGATGTACAATATCACCAAATTCTATGGTATTTCCACCATACAGATACAGCAGACAGAAATCACCACAAAAGAAAAATGAAAGAGTAATTGCGACGGGTGGTAATATAATTAAAAAGTGATCACTTCTAATTACTTTTGCCTTTAATTTTAATATTTATTTAATTATAAGCTTATATAAATTAATATTTGCTAATGGCTCTGCTCAACAATTGGCTCGCAGAGTATCTAACACTATTGAACATGCAGCAGGTGGCAAAGGGTGGGCTCCAGCACACAACTGTCTATGACAAGGAGGCAATGAGATGAGGACCCGTTTATGCTCTATGTGACTTTGTTCTTCCCAAGGAAACGGCTGTACGTAAGATTCAGAGTAGAGCCTTCACCGATCAATACATTTTTTAGGTTGGCTTCTATATTTTATAATAAAAAATATTTTATTTATTCCAGCAGAATAAAAATATGCAGTTATATCATATATCATATATCTTAGCTTGTTTACATTCTATATTTCTTTGGTTCTCAAAAGGTTTTTGATAGAAAAGTGGCTCCAACTATTCTCTGTATCATAAAATCTATTAATAGTTATTTTCAAAGTAGAAGACTTAAGGGCACCTGGGTGGCTCAGTGGATTAAAGCCTCTGCCTTCTGCTCAGGTCATGATCTCAGGGTCCTGGGATCGAGCCCCGCATCGGGCACTCTGCTCAGCAGGGAGCCTGCTCCCCACCCCCCTGGCCTGCCTCTCTGCCTACTTGTGATTTCTCTCTCTCTGTCAAATAAATAAATAAAATCTTTAAAAATAAAAGTAGGAGATTTAGTTTGCATAGCACGTAGAAAAAAGATATAAAATCATACCACATGAGCTTTATATCACATTTTGTAATTTCAAAAGTATATAATTCACTCATATACCATATATACCATAGATATTTCATTTAGATAAATTTTTAAACACAAGTTTTATATCTAGTCTTAGTATTTTTGTCTCATAGTATGAAATTCATTTCAGTGCATATTTGTTTAATGTTTACCATGTGTAAGGAAATGTGTCATATTAAATTGAAGAGAAAGGAACACTAATTATTTTGTCCCTCAGGCAGGTGAGAAAACAAGGGACATATTTCAATATGGTTTATTTTTTAAGAGCCTTGAGAACTAGAGATGTTAGGCCGGGGAGTTTTTATTTATATATTAAGACAGAAAAGAAAGTATAGTCTGTCTTTCTCCTTCGCCCACACCAACCACCACTACCATTATTATCCAATAATGAGGATATATATCTCTAAGGAGAGAAGAGAAACAGTATAGCAAAAGAAAGGTTTTGAAGATTGGAAGAGACTGTGGAGGGGGCATCCATCACTCCTGGGGGTCTCTAGAGAGGTGAAAAGGTAAAAATTTGAATAAACTTGGGATACTTCCCTTGGTTTTAGGTAATTTTTAGTAAATTCCGTATTGCTCTGCATTTTTTTTTTACAATTAGATATAGATTTCTCTGTGTATATTACCTCTCATTCATGCTTTGATGGAAAAGCCAAGAAAGGAAGAAATCTATAGTATAAGCATGCTATCTCTATCCTCTCTAATTATCATCTTATCCATCGAACTCCAGATGTGACTCTCTCTTTGGATATTTGCCATCTGAAAATTTTGATTTTGGGTAATTATCATTAAAAAAAGACATGAGCTTTATTACACTGAGTTTGAAATGCCTTAAGGTCATTCTATTTCTTGTGAAACTTACATTCTTAGTTTTTAAATCTTCAAATAATCTCATCCTCTGACCTCCCTCCTTTTATTCTCCATATAGCAATGGACTCAAAATCAGCTGGGAAAACAGTGGCTAAGCTGCTGACCAAGTCACACCACACTTCAAAGCACACTTCAGCAATTTCGCTTTGTCTTTTGCCCTAGACATCTCTTTATAACTTTTCTGTTCTGATAATCTATTCCAAATTTCCTGCTTACCTGCGAGAGATTTCTGCAACATATTTTGCAGGCTTTTCCATTCATTTGTTGAGCTCACAAAATTCCTGCCTAAAATATGACATTGGTGAAAGCTATGAAGAAAACAGCTATTGTTCAGACTGGAAATGTCTGTGGCCAAGAATAGCAATGATTTCTCTGGTGCCATTTCTATCATCAGTATCTTTATTCCTGGCAATTCAACATCAGCATTTGGAGATTTTATTGAACAAAGGAAAATTGAATTAATGAGCCAACAAAAATGATCAACATCAAAGCTGTCATTGGAAAAAATAAGCAAAAGAATGAATGTGCTCAATGATGTTAGTGCATGGCATGACTATTCTAAAGGATGTCACCTATCGACCTTTTGAATAAACAAAACAGGGTAAGAGCTGGTACTACAATCACCTCTTCCAGGGATAGATTTGGATATGATCCCAGTGAATATATCACCAAGGTAGAGTGAAAGATTTTCCCTAATCTCTAAGACTTTAAACCCAAAACCATTCTACTGAGTCTTCACAGTGTTCTAATACCCTTTTATCTAATTCATTTATACCAGCCATTGTAATTCTGCATGCAAATGATACAATAGCTCTAACTAGCACTAGCTAAAAGAAAAATGTTGAAAAGTGTATATTATAATTCTATGTTAGTCTACTTGCTTGGACTGTAACTCTAATACTGATTATGATCTGTAGTGAGGTAGGGGGTTGAAGACACAGGTATTCCTCAGGATTCTTGTGACAATAGGACTTACCAGAAAACCTGGATTCCCAGCCAGGACAGATAGTGCAATAAAAACAGACCTGTTAAAAAGTTCTGACTGACACATAATATATGCATGATCGACCAAAACAGGCATAACCAAGTGCACTTTTGAGTGTTTAATCCTGCCTACGCTAAAGTCAAGATACTCTAAAATGTGGTTCTGGGTGACTCTTCAACTTTGTTGAAATATTATAGCTGGGTTAGTTGTCATAGTCAAATTAAATAGATTGTTGAGACACTTTGGGGTTATGGCCTAAATAGATCTATTAATACTTGCCCCAGTTCTGTGTCTTACTCCGAAAGCTTGCTTGACATAATGGTGTTGCAAGAAAAGAGAAACTTAAGGAATCAAAAAAGCAAGGAATTAAATGGTGTACACAACAAGAATTTTAGGACTATTGTATTCTAATCCTAATTTTAGGGCTTTTCCTATTTGAAAGAATTTGAAACAATGTATATTTGCCACAGATTTCTGTTGGATGATGAGAATGCTGTCATCCTAAACTTAGTCTATGAAATGATGCATTTGAAAAAGGTAATAATTACAACCTGACATTTCGAATGTGCTAAATATGCTGCAAGACATTAAAGGTATTATTAATTGTCTAGTTTCATTTTAAAAGGTAAGTTTTGCTGGAGAAGAAATTTACACTTTACCCTCAAAATTTTCCTAAGGTGTCTTATATCCAACCAGAGCATGAATGTTTTTGAATAGTTTTTTTTTTTTTTTAAGATTTTATTTATTTGTCAGTGAAAGAGAGAGAGAGAGCACAAACAGGGGGAGTAGCAGGCAGAGGGCAGAGGGAGAAGCAGGCTCCCTGCAGAGTAAAGAGCCCAATGCAGGACTCGATCCAAGGACCTTGGGATCATGACCTGAGCTAAAAGCAGACGCTTAACTGACGGAGCCACCCAGGCGTCCCCAGAGAATGAATATTAAAAATCAAAAGCTCTGGCTCCACTCCCTGAAGATTCTGACTTGTAGATCTGAGATATTCACCCTGGGTGGTTCCGTTGTAAGTGGTGCACAGACCACTCTGCAAATATTGCACGTTGACCAGTCTGGTTGTAGAAGGCATGCAACTCATTTTCAGCACACCTGCTGCTCTCCCTGACAGCAGGAATTATTCTGTAATGTGTGTATGTGTGTGTGTTAAAGAAATCACGTTAGGCACGTAATTAATCTGGTTTAATTTTGGTAAGTATATAGATCCTATGAGAAAAAAGTTTGCTTCTTGGCCTCACCATGGATAGTATTCTTTTTATCTTCATTATCAAGCTCCAGTGCCTAGCACATGAAAAAAAAGAAAATTTGATAAATGTTGAAATATTCTCATTTATAATGCTTTTCTAGTCAAGATGTTTTTTTCTCATGTCTTTTGGAAAATTCTAGAAAAATATATAAAGGTTAATAAATTAACATCTGATAATAAGGCATTTTCTCCTCCTTGTCAGGAAATGTGTGTGTGTGTGTGTGTGTGTGTGTGTGTGTCTGTGTGTCTGTGTGTCTGTGTGTGTATTAGATAGTATTGAAAAAACATGAGTAATCTTGGTTGAAACAACCAAATACACAGAAAATCATGCCTGAAGGCATGCAACTCGGAGTGGTTCTCAAATTCTATCATGAAATTGCATTTCCAAATAAAGGAAGACCATCAGCTGCTGGGTGACACAAAGCGTGGCAAATATAGAGACAGATCTCTACTAGCTCAGTACTAATAGTCACCACTTAAAGTCCTCTCATGAGTATGGTTTTTTAAAGGGCTGATATTATAATATTACAAGATTCAGTTTCTAAAGATGGAGCATGGATATGGAACAGAGGTATTAACAAGGTAATATAGAGGTAGAAGAGCACTCTAATTATTTAAAAAGGCCTGGATTTTGTACGTGGTTAATCTTTTGGCTAGATGGTCTTATTTATTTGTTTTCTGTTTATTATTCAACTTTAACTAACTATATCCAAACTCCAGATTTCTTTTTCCGGGAGAAAAAGATAGAAACTGATAATTGGACAATTTCCTTATCAATGATCAGTTCTTAGATCTTGCTCTTAAGACCTAATTATACAGTATAAATTTCCTAGAACTTTGAAGAAGATAAGCATAAAGAACATACAACATTTTATCTATTTACTATTTTGGATATCATGTAATTGTCTGAATTAGTTGGTATTAAATTCATATAGTTTTCCTTTTAGAATTTTAGAAACAGAGAGTCATTATGGTAATCTTTCCTAAATCATTGCATTGACCACTCTACAAAGTTTATTTCAGACATATACAAGAATGTCATCTGCAATAAGCACCTAAAAAATACAAATGCATTAGACACCAGAAGACTGCCTACAGGCCTTCAGAAAAATACCAGAGAATTATTTCTATCTACCTCCCTCCCATAACCAGATTCTTCCCACCCATGTATGCCCATGCACCACAGGGCACAGAAGATGTCTTCTGCAGTCTTGCATAACCTGCCTTCTTTGTGCCTCCTTTTCATTGTTGTCTCTAAGCATGGTGATAAAAATTGGTCTTATTATTTTCATTATATATTTATTAGTTGATAAATGTAACATTCTGTTTTTCAAATTAACAACATTTGAAGACAATTGCCAACTTTATAATCAGGCCTTCTGTGATACATTAAAATATGACTGATATTTCCAGTTTTAGAAATTAATTGATACTCTATAAAGTTAGATATGGTTTTATACTTGGATGGTTGCCAGAGGAAAATATGTTTAATTCATTAATTATTTAAATTACTTCAGAAAAGTCTTAATTTGTATTAAAAGTTCTCCTTCTTTCTATTAAGAATTTCAATTAACATTGCTCTTGAATTGTAAAAGTCTATTTTCGCTGAATATTCAGTTCAAGAGAATGTTGAGCTCCTTTGAATTCTAAAACATGTAAGTATCTTAACTATTTTATAAGTAAACTATTAATTTGGTTGTACATTGAGTAGATTTTGATTTATATATAATTATGGTTTAAATTTAAATGGAATTATTTCATCAAATGCACAAGAGGGGAGAAAACTCACAAAAAAATAGCAATCAGTAGAATAATAGAGAAATACTTAATTTTTCACACAAGTCTAGGAAAAAACTGGTAAAACTAGTGCAGTATGAAGCCAAGGAATTTTATAATAAAATTAATAAATAATAATGGAAGAGATATTGATGTAGGTGTTGAAAAGATACACTGTAAGCCTCTGGTCTTACAAACAGAATTAATGTTTTTCCCATTTTAAATTTAAAACAATTTTTTCTATGCTTTGTTATATGCTCATTTCTAACACATTTTCTCTTCTGGAGAGAATTCTAAAGACTATTTTGGAGTGTCTTTGGGCTCATGCAGAAGACTACACTTAGAACGTAACATCAAAGTAAAATATGCAATTAATACAAAGGGAAAGAATTTCTAAATGGCTCAAGACTTTAGTTTAGAAGGCACACATTCTTTCTACTCATTCTCAGGTGGTTTCTGTCATGGCGGCAGGGACAGCAGGGGGAGAAGCAAGTTCAATTCTCTGTTAGTCCTGTTACAAATTATATGACTCAAGCTTCATTTGGTTTCCATGAATATGTAGACATAATATTGGCAATTCTATTTCACATCCTCTGAGTTTGAAACTGATACAAACTCAGAATAAGCCAATATACTCACAAACCAAGTAAACGTCGGGGGCGGGGGGATGTCCTAAACTCTAAATAACACTAATTGTAATACTTTTCTTAAGAATTCTCAGGAGATATTATTTTTCTTTTCTTCTTGCATGCACTACGAAAAAAAATATATATATATTAGTAGATGACCTTTACTTTAAGGCATTTTTCCTAAGTGTCGAAATGTTTGGTTCTTCCTACTTTTTGTCAGAAACACTATTCACTCAAGTCAGTATGTATTTTGCCCAAACTCAGAGTATATTTATCACTCTTTATATGAAAACTGAAAATAACCCCTGAAGCTTCCAACTGTTTGTTTTACTATCTTAATAAAAAGTTTTCACCCACACAGAAGAAAAAATTCTTTGTGTATTTACTCAAAATAGTAAGTAATAGAATAAATGAATATTCATTTATTCAAAATAGATTTATTAAATATCTAAAATCTAGACACTGTGGAAGACCTTGGGAAAAATTCAAAGAAGTTTCTGTGACATTAGTGAATTTATTCAGCAGTTAAATTACTACTGAACATAAATAATGGGCAAAATCTCAGCAATAGGCACTAGTATAGATATTCAATTATGATAAAGCATGACTGCTCTGCTCGCAAGAATTTTAATGTGTGAGAGAATTTTAATGTGGTGTTAATTTAATGTGGGTGAGTGGAAATGTGTGTTTTAGAGGAGGGGGGTATGATAGATTAAAAATGACTGCAAACGCAAATTCTTTTTCACCCTTTTGAGAAGTAAACTCTAACTGAATAGGGCCTACCCTCAGTGATTTATTTATCTGATTAATAGAATACACTGGAAGGAACATTCTGGGACTTCCAAGTCTACACGATACACACTGCCTGTGCTTTCATCCCTGGCTCTCTTAAAGTGCTCATTCTTGGAGGCTTAGGTTGGAGGTTCTCTCTGAGAACCCAGCTGACATAAAGTGAGAGGCTGAGACCACATGGAGAGACCAAGTATTGGCACTCTGATCAAAAGCCCCAAATCAGCTCCCAAGTGAAAAAAAGTTAGAATCAACTTGTGAATGAGCCATCTTGGACATCCAAATCAGTAGGCCTAACAGGTGATCAGAGCCCCAGCTGGCAACTGTCAGTGATTGTTCTAGAGACTCCAGGTCAAAAGAAGGATACACTATACCTTCAGGTTTTTCAGCAAGTATTTATAAATATAACATATTCCAAGGATATTAGCTCACTATTATGAAGTAGGTAACTAGGGGTCATTTACACACACTGTATGAGTTTAGATATGGTGTAGAACAGCTAACCTGACAAATCTCAGTGGCTTAACAAATAAAATGTCTGTTTCCTGATGATACTACATAGCCTGGTGATCCTACTCCACTGAGTTACGAAGGCATCTTCATAACTACATTCCTACATTGCTACGTTTTCTAAGACACAAGTTCTTTCTGTTTGCTAAAGTAGGGAGAAGTCCGGAAAATCACTTTCGAAAGCCCTTTTCACGCTCACTCACATGTAATGGACCAAAACTGGCCACATGGTTCTCCCTAACTGAGAGGACCATGCAAATAGAGATGAGCAAATGAAGTATGTTTGGTATTATTGACTTTCTACACTCACAGACTTGGATTTTAGTCAGTCTTTTCATGACACATCCAACTTACATTTGAACGTTAGGTGTGGACATAGAAAAATCTGATGAAAATGTAGGAGCTTGAAAAATGAAAGAAAAAAACAAACATGACCAAAAATAGCAATAATAATATTCAGAAGAACAACAAAAATAAGAAGAAATATTAGTTAGGGTTTAGAATATACCAGGCATGTTCTAAGAACTTAAAATGTGTTATTTTATTTAACCCTCACAACTACATTCTAAAGTAATCATTATCCTTATTTTATAGACGAGAAAACTGAATACAGAGAGATTAAGTAATTGGCCCCAGGTCACACAACAGAGACAAGATTTGAATCTAGGCAGACTGCCTTCAGATTTTGTTAAAATGAAACAAACAAACAAACAAACAAAATCCAAGGATAGCACTTGAAGTAAGCCAGACTCTTCTATTCCAAAAAGCCTGAAAGAACTGCATCATTACCATATTGCAATTCTATGGACCAGAATCTGATCCTTAGCCTTCTAAGCTCAGAAATATCTATCATCCAAGCAGCCATGGACTTTCAGGAGTAACTTGAGACTGACGTATAATCAGAATGTATAAATTTACAGAGAGAATTTGTATGGCTCTCATATCCCCCAAAAGTTCAGTCTCCTCGTTTAGGAAAGTTGTGAAGGAAATATAACTATAGCAAAGGCACTTGTTTATTAATTTATAACCAATGGTATAGTTACTAAGTAGCCTGAGCAATATTCCTCCAAAGGAAATGGATATTAAACCTGAAAGGTGCTTGGTGACAAGGAACTGGAACTAGAAGTTAGTTATATGAATCCATTGTGTGCTAACATTAAAGAGGATAGAATGGGGGAGCCTCGCTGGCTCAGTTGACAGAACATGTGACTCTTGACCTCAGGGTCATGAGTTCACACCCCATATTGGGGATAGAACTTACTTAAAAATAATAAATAAATAAATAAATAAATAAATAAATAAGAAAGAAAGAAAGAAAGAAAGAAAGAAAGAAAGAAAGAAAGAAAGAAAGAAAGAGTCTCATCTACACAATAAGAAGTGTATTTGTCAAGTACAGTCTACATTCAAATGGAACCACCATTCCCCATTCAGTCCAGTCCAAATTTTCTCCGTTCATGGTACCCTTAGTGCCTCAAAATGCTTTTAACAATGTCTGTGGGACAAAGGAAATACCAAACAGTTCCTTTTGTAAAGTAGCCAGAGCCGATCATTCTAATAAGTACTCATGTGGTAATAACATAGAAGCATTTGAAAAAAAATAATGCATATAAATTGAAAAAATATATATTTAATTCTTTATTTATTTTTTTTTAATTTTTTAAAATTTTTATTAACATATAATGTATTATTTGCCCCAGGGTACATGTGTGTGAATCGTCAGGCTTACACATTTCACAGCACTTACCGTAACACATACCCTCCCCAATGTCCATAACCCAGCCACCCTATCCCTACCCCCGCCCAGCCTAACCATAATTACTGATAGGTATGCCCTCGTTGAACACTACACAACTTTTCAAACCTTGAAATCAGATTGGACGACAACACCCTCATTTCCTATTCCATGTTGATTTTCATGTGGTACTTGCTTCTAATCTCAGAAACTGCTGAACATCCAGCTCTTCAAGGATATGACCTCATTGAATGGAATGTAGTACTCTCTAATATTCCAACTTTGAGGTACCTAGTATTTGTGTAGCACCCAAGAGATGGATGTTGAGTACTGCTCTGCTCCCCCTGAACGTTTGTAGTGTAACACAGAGCTCCAGTGTGAACATGGGGGGCCCTAGACCATGTGTAGACAAGCACAGTCATCACTGGCTTCTTACAATTTAGACTACCTTGTAGGACTAATCTTCCTTTGACAGGACCCATCATTTCTTCAGTTATGTTAATATAGTCTACCTGATACATTTGTCCCAGGGCTAAATCCTTTTGCCTCTACTATGACTACATCTCTCTTTAAACCTTGTTTACTATTTAACTAGCAGATGGCAACCCTCTTTACTTTGATCCCAAGCTCCTAAGGAGAACCTCATTGCAGCTCTTAAGGTCAAATAAGAGAAACTACTCAAAACTAGTCAAGAAGTTGGTATGAAAGTTGCAAGTATCATGTTGGGAAGATCATTGATCTGAAAAGTTTTGGGATCTGTCACTCTGCTAGTCTTTGTATTGGACATCAAGCCCAAATGGAATGTGAGTGCCAGGCTGAGGCATCCCAGATCTTTACCTCTGCCACGTAGCCTTGTTTCATGAACTCAATAACAGCAAACATGAAAAACCGCCCAGGCCAGACTGAGGTTCCGCAGGCATCAAAGCATCCTCTGCTGCCCAACAGATGTTCTTTCCCTTCTCCAGTCTAATAGCATGCATTTCATTTTTCTATGATGAAAAAGAGGGAATAATATTTAAATAAGCAGTAGTTAAATAATGTATTTTGGCTACTTCTGAGTGCATTAGTTACGTACTCAGTCACCACTGCTTCAGAGACCCCAGCCTCGAGGCAGGTAGCATTAGAATGTCCAAGGGACATAAATTTTACAAGGAAACTCTACAGATTGTCCTTAATTAATTAGTATGTTATAGGTTTCAATAATAATTGAAAAAGGCCTTTACCCTCCTTTTCGATGTAGTATATGAAATTGCTACTCAGAAATAAAAACACATATTATAAAATCAGAGAAAAATACTGGTTCAAGTCCTTTTCTCTGTGAAAATGATTCCACTGATCATAAAAGTCCTCTGGCCTTAAAGATGGAAGCTGAGCATCATGATCAAGTACCTCTTTTTTCAGTTTGTCTACTCTTAGCCAATTGTTGAAAGGAAGAGTGAATATAGCTGAACAATAATACAATCTGTCTTTTTTTAAAAATATTTTATTTATTTGTTTGACAGAGAGAGAGAGATCACAAGTAGGCAGAGAGGCAGGCAGAGAGAGGGGGGAAGCAGGCTCCCCGCTGAGCAGAGAGCCCAATGAGGGGCTTGATCCCAGGACCCCGAGATCATGACCTGAATCAAAGGCAGGGGTTTTAACCTACTGAACCACCCAGGCTCCCCTAATCTGTCTTTTAATATATGTGAGGAAGTTTTATTTATTAAGGTTTTCTTTATTAAGATTTTCTTCTAAGCCCTCTAGTCAATAGTTTCTAATACTTGGCTTTGCAAATATATTTTATTTACCCTTTAGGAATACTGAACATGCTGTTTGCCTAAAGTACTGGTCCAAACATTAGGCAGTTAAGTTCTCTTCTGGCTTTGGCACTAGGAAACACTAACTTTGGAAATCAGAGTATTAGATTTCACCAGGATTACCTGAATAAGAAACCTCTTCCAAATCCCAGTAGTTTTTGACAACAAATATTTACTTCTCCACATTATATGCAGGTGGATCGGCTCCAGGACTGTGGATCAGGTCCAGATGTGCTCCTTGCATCTCTTGTTATCCTAGGGCCGGCTGTGGAACACCCCCACTTGGATAGGGTGCTCATGTGATGAAGGGCAAGGGCATAAGAGAGCTGGTGAGAATTCAGATACTCCATAAAATTTCATCTAAGAGCTGTTGCAATGTGAGTTCCACATTCTGTTAGTCAAAGGAAGTTCCATGGCTAAGCCCAAAGCAGCAGGATGGGGAAATATATGCTTCTCAAGTGGAAAGTGAATATTTGATGACCAGTGATACAACATAACTCAGTCTGTCATCTTGGTCACATCCACTTGTTTCTTTGCACACAAAACATACTCACCTCCATGGCAGGAAAGGGAGGCACCCAAAAGTGGCCTCTAATTATGGAACTAGGATCCAAATCCAACATGTCAAGATAGTGTCTATGTAAGGTCTAAATGTGTCTTGATGAAGTTCATTTTTGATTTTGTTTCCCTTGCTTTTTGAGATGTGTCTTGAAAGAAGTTGCTGTGGGGGCGCCTGGGTGGCTCAGTCGTTAAGCGTCTGCCTTCGGCCCAGGTCAGATCCCAGGGTCCTGGGATCGAGCCCCGCATCGGGCTCTCTGCTCTTCAGGAAGCCTGCTTCTCCCGCTACCATTCCCTCTGCTTGTGTTCCCTCTCTCACTGTGTTTCTCTCTGTCAAATAAATGAAATCTTTAAAAAAAAAAAAAAAGAAAGAAGTTGCTGTGGCATCGACATGAATGGAACTAGAGGGATGTATGTTAAGTGAAATAAGCCAAGCAGAGAAAGACAATTGTCATATGGTTTCACTCATCTGTGGAACATAAGCAATAACATGGAGGACCATAGGGGAAGGGAGGGAAACCCAAAGGGGGAGAAATCAGAGAGGGAGACAAACCATGAAAGACTATGAACTCTAGGAAACAAACTGAGGGTTTCAGAAGGGAGGGGTGGGGGATGGTATAGTCAGGTGATGGGTATTAAGGAGGGTATATGTTTTGATGAGCACTGGGTATTATAAGCAACTAATGAATTACTGAACACTACACCAAAAACTAATGATGTATTATATGTTGGCTAACTGAACATAATAAAAAAAATTAAAAAGTAAATTTAAAAAAGGTCTAAATGTGGCTCCTTTTGATTTTGAGACCTATGAAATAAAAACATAACTTATCTGTACACACACACACACACACACACACACACACACACACCGAATGCACAGTTGCAGGGCAAAGCAAGTTAACCACAACGAACATCACCATATGAAAAGGCAGAGTGAGAGACACAAAGCGATCACTGATCCACAGCATTTCATAACCCCCACTGGCCAAATGTTGCAAGATCTCCCTATTCTTAGCAGTAGGGGGTGTTTTTTGATTAGGCTCAGTTTGGCTCCCTGAGAATAGCTCCCCAATCCACTTTCTCCAAGGGTACTGGAACAACCATTTGGGAAGACCTTTTCCCTCATTATTTCCTTGCTCCTATCTTAAGAGGCTGTTGGGGTTTATGAGATTCAGGGGGCTGAGCTGCTCTCTCAACCAGGTCCCAGACCACAGAATTGGCAGGCCAAGTGTCAGTTTCTGTTTATTATAGTCATATATCTTTTATATCCAGGCTGGCAGTACCATTAGTAATATAACTCTTTCAGAAATTTTGCTGACTTATGTTTTTATTCCAGGGCTATAGTCATGTCAAAATTCCTTTTAAGCCATCTCTCCCTCACTAGACTTAATTTCGAGGGCTTTCTGTTTATCAGCCCTCCCTGGGACCAAGTCCTTTGTCACTTCCTCAGACTTATTCAAGTGAAAGGAGTTATTGGAGGCTACATGAATCCAATCACAAGTTTTAAAGAAATCTGTGATTGTCACAACCTTGATTAGTTTCTGCCCCCAGGTTATAGTCATGAGTATCATTTAGCATTTCAACTCAAGGGATTTCTCATTTTCATCTCGACTACCTTGAAATGAGAAACCATTTCATTTTCTCATCCTCTAGGTTTCTTTTGACTCTCTATGGTCCCTTGCAAACCACATAGATCCTTTCTCAGCTTATCCTTTCTTATACTAGTTGTACAAGCATATTGAATGACAACCCAGCTCCAAACAGTAGATTTCTTAAGTACATTGTCAGCCTCATAGGTGTTTTCATTCAAAAGTTTAGCTAACTATTACTTTATTGCATAACATGGGTGGCCATTTTTTCGGACTCCTATGAATTTCCTTGCCACACATCAACTACATCCAAGCCAATGCTAGAACGTTTTATTTATTTGTTGTTTCCGTAGAAAATGCTTCACTTCCAAGTATCAATACCTCTATTGGTCAGCTTCGAGAATATTATGTCCCATTATAAAAAAAGAAAAAGAAAAATTTCAAAATCTTCATGATTTGCATTACAAATACTCAGATCAGAGTCACACCAATTCTTGTTGGCTGTATGTTGTGGGCTGAAGCTATGCTTCAGGCTGTGAATCGGATTTAGGTGTGCTCCTCAAGTTGGCGAAAACTTGTAATGTCTTCTGAAGTCCGGAGTTGTCAAAATGGCACTTCTGCCATTATCTCATTAGCTAAAGCAAGTTACATGATCAGGCCCAAAATTCGTGTGGTGGAGAAGTACATTTCTCTCAGTGGCAAGAGAAAAGGCTGAACATTTGTTGAAGAATAATAGAATTCACCATAGTTATGAAACGTTTATTGGCTTTCCTGTGATGGCTAAGCAATCACACTGTATAAACTAGTAATTAGATGCCAAATTACCTCTACGTTTCTGGCATTTAAAAAATAGCTTTAATGCACTGGTTCTTATTTTGAAATCAAGCTGAAACATAGCTCTTTCTTGCTCTCTTCTACTGTACATATCCTACAGTAAATGAGCGAGCACTAATGATATTTAGATGTAGTATGGCACAAGCTATGTGTAACTTAATAGTTAAATTATCGGTGAAAAGTGTCAGTAGTCTCCTTATACATAACATCAAAACATATAAAAGTGAATTTATGACCCCTTTGAACACATTTCAATATCATTAAGTCACTAGAAGGCTGCACCAAAGTATATTTAGCAAATAAGTTGGCTTCCAGTACTATCATAACATGGTCAGTTGGCCTGGCTTTCTATTTGAAAAATAAGAAAAATAAGTTTTTCTATAACATGACCAGGCATAAAGTAAAATGTCTATTACCCATTCTCCACCTTCTCCTCTAGGCATCAGTAGTGGGTAGGAGGTTGGAATTTTTTAGAAGTACGTGAGTTTTTTACCTTTATCTTATAAATAATATTTACATATGAGGGTCAAACTTAGCACAGTCATCCTGAAGCTTATGCCAAAAGGGAAATGTGAACCGTGGCAGAATGTGCTTTTCTGGTGAGGAATTTAGCTTATCCATTCTCAGCACCTTTAAAAATCTCACTCAGCACCTGATAGTCAATGCAGAATGTTAACAGATCTCCGGTGCTCTACAGTAAGCAACTGTATCAGTGTCCTTGGCTTTGTACATATGTCCTAATATTTAGCCATTCGATGACCATTATGTATCTGTATGTCAGATCTCCCAACTGCAGGGATAGGAGTAAAAGATTCAATGCACCTAAAGGAATTTTATCAGCTGCCAATGTCCATTTCCCACCCGTTTAATTTTTTTTTAAGATTTTATTTATTTATTTGACAGAGAGAGAGAGATCACAAGTAGGCAGAGAGGCAGGCGGAGAGAGGGGGAAGCAGGCTCCCCGCTGAGTAGAGAGTCAACATGGGGCTAGACCTGAGGACCCTGAGATCATGACCTGAGCCAAAGTCAGAGGCTTCAACCCACTGAGCCACCCAGGTGCCCCCTACCTGTTTAACTTAAAACAAGCTCAAATTTACAGGAAATTTGTAGGGCTATGTTTAACTACTTTCCAGGCAGAGTGGGACCATTAGTTCCAGAGTTGAGATTGTCTCCTCAGTTCTTCAGGCACACCAGTGTCATTTCATTCAGTCGTCACAGAAGTTTGACCTACACTTGGAAGTGAGCCAGAAAATACTGGAGTGAGTGAAGGATAAAGTGAATTGCATAGAATTTTAATTCTCAGAGGCATGTTCTCCACCTGAAGTCTCCTCTTCATAAATTAAAGTTGAGTCTAAGACGCAAATGGGATCCAAGACCCAAATAAATGAAGCTTGGACTTTTAGGTGTAAGCCTCACCTCCCTACTATTTTCCTCCACTTTTCATATGCGATAACAAGGACTTTTGTCAAATGACAGAATTAAATACCATGAAATAAAAATTTAAGAATGGCCACATACCCCTGGAATGGCTAAAATCCAAAGCACAGACATCACCAAATGTTGACAAGGATGTGGACCAATAGGTCCACAGATGGACCAATAGGTCCAACAGATGAATTCTCATCTGTTGCTGGTGGGAATGCAAAATAGTACAACCACTTTGGAAGACAATTTGGCAATGTCTTATAAAACTAAACATTCTAACATATTATCCAGCAATTTTGAACCTTTGTATACATAAATGAGTTGATAAATTATGTCCAAGCAAAATCTGCATATGGATATTTAAAGCAGATTTATTCATAATTACCAAGATACAGAGTAAATCAAGATGTCTCTTAATGGGTAAATGGATAAATAAACTGTGATAAATCCATACAATGGAATATCATTTGGCGATAAAAAGAAATGGCCTATTAAGCAATGAAAAGACATGAAGAAAATTTAAAGGCATACTGCTAAGTGGAAGAAACCATCTGAAAAGACTACATATTGCATGATTCCAGCCATGTGACAGCCTGAAAAAGGCAAAACTATGGAGACAGTGAAAAAATCAGTGCTTGCCAGGGTTTCAGAAGGAAGTAAGAAAGAAGAGATAAGTAAGTAGAGCAGTGGAATTTCTAGGGCAGTAAATATATTCTATATAATATTGTAATGCTGTGTGTCATCGTCCATCTATGACATGTCACAATGAATAATACAAAATAAACCCTAATATAAACTATGGAGTTCACTTACTAATAATGTATCAAGATTGGCTCATCAATTATAACAAATAATTATACATATCTTGCACAATATAATGTCTTGCACACTAACGTGAGAAGTTAATAATAGGAAAAACTGGGGAAGAGTTATATGCGAGCTTTCTGGATTTTCTACTCAATTTTCCTATAAACATAAAATTGCTCAAAAAATTAAATCACATAGGGTGTGATTTAGTCATTTAATCACTGGGTGATTTTCTATTTGAAAAATAAGAAAAATAAGGCTGAGTCACTGGGTGGCTCAGTCAGTTAAGTGGCTGCTTCAGCTCAGGTCATGATCCCGGGGTCCTGGGTTCGAGCCTCACATCAGGCTCCTTTCTCGATAGGGAGCCTGCTTCTCCCTCTGCCTGCCACTCCCCCTACTTGTGCTTTTTCGCTCCCTCTCTGACAAATAAGTAAATAAATTTTTTTTAAAAATTAAATCACATAATAAAGAGTTAATTAGGTTACAACATATGGCATCATGAATTAAAATTAAACTGACTCCAAAACTTATACCTGAAACTAATTTCATTATGCATTGCTTTTCATGTATAACAATCTCAAATATATTCAGAAAAATCATTGAAGAGAGATATGGACACTGACACAGATTTGCTATATATATGTATATAGATATATATGTATATGTATATATATGCATATATACACATATATGTATATATATATAAGCTACATATTTTTAAAATATAGTTTGTTCTCTGAAGAACCATATATTTAGAAAAGTAAACAGTTTTTTTTAAATAATTTTGAAACTGAAAACATCTTTTTTTTTTAATTGCAGTATAGTTGAAACACAATGTTACATTAATTTTAGGTGTACAACAGTGATTTGATAAGTCTATATGTTATGTTATATTCACCACAAATGTAGCTCCCATCTGCCACCATATAATGAGTGCTATTACAATACCATTGGCTATATTCCCTATGTTGTGCCTGTCATCCCTGTGACTTATTCATTCTATAACTTGAATCATGTACTTCCTACTCCCCTTCAACCACAAAGATCTCTTCAAATAGTTACTCTTAGACAACCTTCTCAATGCCTCACTTAAAGGTACCTCCTATTTCTTGTCTAAAATACTCATTCATTTGTTCGACATACATTGAATACTTACTACAGGTTAGGCATTGTTCCAGGTATTATAGTAAATATCCCAGAGATAGAGATAAAGAAGAAAAGACCTCTGAAATCAGGGAGCACACACAATCTAATGAGACAGAGTGGGTTTGATTCTATAATAAACAATGTCAAAATCTCAGCAACTTAGCATAATGAAGTTTAATTTCCAGTTTCTGTCACAGCCTAATATGGATCAATATATGTATGGTGGGGAAGGGAAATTTTTGACTGTGAGGGGGATCTGTTCAGTGACTCAGAAATTCAGGCTCTTTCTACTTAGTAGCTTCATTAACTTCAGTGTGTGATCTTAAAAATTGCCATAAAAGAGGAAAAGGAAAGTAGAATGTAGAAGAATGTGTAGGGGGGTTTATAAGCAAGCCTACTACTTATATACATCATGTGGTCCCAATCTAACTATAAAGAAGGATGGGAAATAAAATCAGCAAGAGATGAAATGGGCAGATAAAGAACATAGTGTTCTTTCTGTCACAGAGGTATACATGAAAATATTTATAATATGTTGTGATATAACAGAGATATGTGTAGATGGTCATATTTTATTCAAAAAGGAGTTTCTGAAAATTAAACTAAAACTCACATAATTCAGCTCATTTTCCCATAAAAATATGTTAGAGGAAGTGTCTTCTTAAATTCTGTAACTCTCCAACAATTTTAGCACCTTTTTGCTTGCAAGTTCCTTTTTATTTTCTCAACCAATGTCCAATATTTTTAACTTTCCCCTCTTAAATGAATTAGCAAGATAGGTTGTGCAGTATTTAGTCTTCTCCACATTTCCCCACATCCAAATTTCATTCCAAAGTTTGGGGACATGTTTTCCAGCAAATGCAGAAGCACCACTATAAATAACCTTCAGATGACACTGGTAAAGAATAACAAAACATCCCACATAATAATATATGATAAAATATAGCCCCTTTCCCCAAATCACCTATAGACAGTCTGAGGCCCATAAACAAATTCGTATAATACTGTCTATATACGTGTGAAAAGCATCTTTTTACCAGCCAAATTCATGCCACCATGTGGCAGTAATGTTAACAAATTTATAATGCTTCGACCTGATAGATTTCAAAGTATGTGATCTTGATGAATATTTAATTTTTTTTCAGATTCTCAGTAACTCAAAATGTGACTTCATTAATATTTTAACTATTTAAATCACGTGATAAACCTTGCATAAAATGTGACCCCATTGATGAACTGTCTTTGGTTTTTTTCAATAGCCTTAGAAGTTACAGATTGATCTGTGATAGCTTTTTGATCCTTAGCCCCTTCCAACTCTTTCCCCATGTTATCCCTGGAGAATTATAAATGAGAAACACAAATCTCATCATGTTATTCCCTTAAGATGGTGCCTTTAATAGATCTTCACTCCCTTGGCTCTACTACCTATTAGACAAAGGCCAAACTCTACAGATTTTTAAATACTATTTATACAACAAACATTTAATGAAAATCTACTAGAAGCTAAGTATTTGGGAGAAGCAACAGTTTAAAACTCTTCACAATCTTTCCAAAATGAATTTTTTCATCTGTATTTTCTAGTGCTATCCATCTTTGGCTCCAACACACCTAGCAGGTAATCATTCCCTGACCACAAGATTTTTTTCCTCATATCTCCTCGCCTTTGAACATCCTGTATCAGTAAGAGTTTAGTGTAGTAAATTGATATTTCAAGCAGAGAAGGATTTAATGCAGGAATTAAGTGCTTGTAAAATGGTGAGAAGGGCTGGCAGAAGGGGAATCATAGGTCTGCTCCTGGAGTGTGATAAGTTCAAAGACGCAGGTTGCTGGTAACTAGACACAGGTATGTTGATTCTGGCTCCTGTGATTCTTTCTCTAATTGCCTCTGGATCCACCAGATGCTGGAATATTAAGTCTAGATGCTACAACTATCTTCATTTTTCTTTTCCTAAGGTTTACTTATTTATTTGAGAGAGAGAGAGAGCAGAAGAAAGGGGATGGAGGAGGGGCAGAGGGAGAGGGAGAAAGAGAATCTCAAGCAGACTCCCTGCTGAGTACAGAGCCCTGTGCTGGCTGGACCCCATGACCCTGAGCTTACGACCTGAACCAAAATCAAAAGTCAGATGCTCAACTGACTGAGCCACACAGGCACCCCTTCATCTTAAAACTCTAAAATCTCTGTGACATTATTTGCTAGTTAAAACAGCAGCAAGAAAATGACTTCTACTACTAGAACCACATTCCAAATTTCCTATGAATGAATCTAATTAGCATAACTTAATTTCTTATGAATGCCTCTAATTAGCAAACTTAATTTCATTCAGACCCAGGCCACCGGGAGGTCTAGGAAACAGGTTTTAGCTCTCTCTCCCTGTAGTTCAGGAATGCACACAGAAGGAAGTAGGAAAGAATGCTGAGTCAAATCCAGAATGAACAGTATCTAATGCCTGGATTGCATTCCACCCCACTTCTTTGCTGACCACAATACCCACTCCAGCTTCCAACTCTAGTATTTCCTTCTGCGTGATGAGATACCCAGCTTTAAGTCAGGGCCATAGCATTGTTCAATTCCTCAGGGTACCATTTTCATAGTAGGTGCTGAATACAAAGATATGCAGAAAAAGTACACAGGGCCCGGAGTCAATTGTGCCTCCTGAAATGATTCACCACAGCAGTCCTGCTATAAATCTGACTCTTCTGTTTGTACAAACATAATTGCATTGTGATATTTCGCTCTCTGTGGACCACACCAGACTGTGTATTTTCAGAAATCTTACTCTTGGAATATTCTTTTTTTTCATGCCCAGATGTTTAAAAGGCACCTTAAGAAATTTTTTTTGAAAGAGTAAGTGAATAAGCAAGCAAGGAAACAAACATTTTTTTTTTTTT
>CM053604.1:112827369-112856714 GCA_028646535.1 Procyon lotor | reverse complement strand
ATCTAGCAATTCTACTCAAAGGTATTTTTCTAATAGGAATGGAAATATATGCTTTCACAGAGAGTTTTACAGAAATGTTCCATAGTAACTTTCTTTATTATGGCAAAAACAAAAAAACAAAAAAAACTAAGAATTTTCAAAATGTTCATCAATATATGAATAAACAAATAAGCAATAATTTTTTTAAAGATTTTATTTATTTATTTGACAGAGAGAGAGAGAGATCACAAGTAGGTAGAGAGGCAGACAGAGAGAGAGAGAGGGAAGCAGGCTCCCCGCTGAGCAGAGAGCCCGATGCGGGGCTCGATCCCAGGACCCTGGGATCATTACCTGAAACGAAGGCAGAGGCTTAACCCACTGAGCCACCCAGGTGCCCCCAAATAAGCAATAATTTAATGGAAAATTAATAAATAAGTATAATGATACAATAGAGTACTATCAGAAATAAAAAGTAATAAACTGCTACTTAAAGAAAGTGGATGAATTTTAGAAAATCACCATGCAGAGTTCATGAAACCATAAACAAGAGTTTATACTGTATGATTCCATTTATATAATATTTTAAAGAATGTGAACTAATCCATAGGGACAAGAAGCAGGTCAATAGTTGCCTAGGAATTGGGATAAAAGGTAAAGGAAATACTTCATATCATCAGTGTATGTATCTGACAAGACTCATCAAATTGTATGCTTAAAATGCATGCACTAATTGTATATAAATTATACATTGATGATTTTTTTAAAAGATTTTATTTATTTATTTGACAGAGAGAGATTACAAGTAGGCAGAGAGGCAGGCAGAGAAAGAGGAAGCAGCCTCCCTGCTGAGCAGAAAGCCTGATGTGGGGCTCGATCCCAGGGCCCTCAGATCATGACCTAAGCCGAAGGCAGAGGCTTTAACCCACTGAGCCACCCAGGCATCCCGATATTGATGATTTTTTTTTAATTAAAAAGCAATCTACAATGAACTCTTCAGCTTATTCTATTCTAACTTGTCATTATTTTATCATCAAAACTGCTTTTGTCAAGGTCACTGAATTTCCATATTTCCGAATTCAATAACTTCCCTGTTTCCAAATACACTAAGTTCATTTTCTATTTTTACTATATTTTATCCATTGGTTACATTCCTTACCTCTGGCCACTAAGTGCATTATTTTTGCTCATCTGTCATGACATCTCCTGTTTCTACTACATTTTAAAGAGTTGGCTTTTCTTAGTCTTCTTTTCTCAATTATTCTTCTTTACCCAAAGTCTGCATATTAGAGATATTCAGGGCTTCACCTTTGGTCCTTTTCTTTTCTCAATAGACTCTTAGTTGTCTCCCAGAACCTAGCATAGTGCCTGATACTCATAGTTAATATTTGTTGAAAAAAAGGGTAAATAAAATACTGAAAATACAAGCTCCAAGAGAAAGCATCTGTATTAATATAGTCCTATGATTCATGATGTGGAAAGGAGTACCTTCCTAAGATGTTAATAATGGCACTTTAAACAAGTAAATGCTACAAGATAAATTCATTTGTCTCCTCATTCTAAAAATGATTTTGGTCAGCAAGTTCAAATAAAATATATCCAGTTTCTTCTTATGATTTTTTTTTATGTTATAGATGACAAGAAACATCAAATAAGTGGCAGAGCTATGACCTGAGCCAGATCAAGCTGTCTCTAGAACCTATGTACTTAATAATGATTTAAATATTTTTAGAGAAAAACAGAAGTTGTGGTTTATTATTCTTAAAAAACTCAGCTATGCATATTGTCACGACTAACTATACGTTCCTTGAGAAGAAAATTAAGAAGCACATGGCTTTGAATGGTTTTTAAAATTTGATGTCTAATTCTCTACAACAATTGTAAAAAAGGTAGATGGTAATATTTTAAATTTATGCATACACAATGGTTGCGCTCCTTTAAAATATGTCTAATAGTTACCATAGTAACAGAAGCAGAGTCTCCTCTATGTGCCTCCCGGTGTTATCACTGTGAATAACATCACAGTATTAGATTCAAAGAAAGGCAAAGAGTAAGTCCATTGCAGAACATCATGAGATAAGTTTTAACTGTAGTGTTCTTAATTCACATTTAAGCCTAGAAAATATTAATATTCATCATGATATTATTATATAATTATAAAGGAAATATTTCCCTTTGTATGTAGAAAATATTCATATTAATGCAAACATAATTTGCATATGTATAGAAGAATAGACAGAGCCATCAATCAATATCCTTTTTCAGGGTTATGTGGCAGCGAAAAACACAGTATTACTATTGCAGAACCACCAGCACAGGCCGGAACAGAAACTGGCCTGTCATTTGGCAGCTCAAATTAATACAAAAAGATGATGACCAAAGACACTATTAAACTCCTACATTGTTAAACACTTGAGGAATAACTTGGAAAATAGATTTTTGTAAAGAATTGGAAATTTTAATTATGAGAACTTTGTCTTCCTCCCTTGAAAGCGTTCTTCCTTTTTTGGTTTTCCTTCCTCCTAAGGAAGTTTTTGTTTATTTCTTTGTCTTAAAGGTTTTAAAGCCTTTTTACCCTCATCTATAGCCTGTCTCTGGCCAGAAATGTCTTTAAGGCCCAGAAAGAAATGCCTGTAAGAAATCATAACTGCTTTAATGGGAGAGCCAGCTAAGTGGAAGTTCTCTGGACCAAAGTTGTTTTTCTCCAAAGAAAAAAGCTTCTTTAAGAAACAATTCCCTCCCTATAAGAACAAACATGAAAATATATTTTTTCTAGTAGAAATAAAAGAACCGGATATGAATCAGTCAGTCAACTTTCATTTTCCCAGTTATGGAAGCTGAGGACCTGAAAAATTAACAATTAAAATCACATATCTAATTGTGGTAGAACTTAGAATTTCTGACTGTGAGCTCTTATCCTTGTACCATGATGTCGTACAACAAATTTACATTGTGGACCAACAATTGTTGTATTTTGAAATATTTCTAAGACTTTCAAAATTAAGTTATTAATGATGACTCACTTTCAGTTTCAGAAATATATGCTATCTTTCTTCTATGAAACCTTGTGCCTGATCAGTTTCATGAGGGACCTTTAAATGGAGCAGGGGTTGAAAACTCTATACCATGTCAGCAGCAAATGCATTTAAACATATGAAATGTATCAGAGGATATCTTCCAAGGAATAAAGGAGATGTCATCATAAATAGTATTTTCATATCACAATAAATAGAAACAATTTTTATGAGCTTGAAGAATCATCAAAGTAATTATATTTTATCTGAGCTCATTAAGGAAGTTTATTATTACTCTGGTATGAATTAAGTAATTTATTTCATGAGATAAAAATCTCAGAATATATCCGTTTTTAAATATATTGGTGCCAGATAGAAGGGCAAAAAACACAAAGTGGCATGTTTGGTTCAGTCCATGGCAGTTTCTTTATTTTTTAAGATATTAACTGTAAGCTGGAGTCTCAGATTTCATAGCAAAAGTAATTGCCCAAAACACATGAGATAAAATATGAATTGTCATTTCATTAACCTACTTTATGTATGAATATTCATAAAATAGCAATACTTCGAATTCCACTTTAGCTTGGTGGCTTTTAAAGTTTCCTCTATCCAGGCAGCAGTCAGTGATTAGTATTTCAAAAACACATGCTTTCACAGATATACGTATTTTAAATTGTAACGTACAAACTTTAAAATCTATAAAGAAAAAATTTCATTAATGTCATATTTTTAAATTATGAAGAAGATATTTCCATAGAAGTTGTTTTCCAAAATGATGACATCTTGGATATAACAGATTGGCTATTAAATAGACACAGGTTTGTGAAACATCTGTTACGTAAAATTTCTCTATCAGAAAGAATTAACTCTATTTCAACCAGTCAGGCAATACAAATATGGGCTGTTTGCCAGGCCTTGGAAATAACCTTGTAATGTTGGAATGAATGTTATCACAGTATTTGTGAAAAGGCAGATTCCACATTTCTTCCATTTTGGAAAATGCCTACTTGGTCTTCTTTTGATCTCACCAAACAAAAAAACTTATATGAATTATTTTCACTTAAGTGAGTTTAGAGCTTAGTACAGCTCGACTCTTGTTTTTCATAATTTGGTGCTTACTTTTATAAGATCCCCAACTTTGACTGACAGCCAAGCAAGAAAATGAACTCCACCTGGCTCTGGTAACCCTAATTACGTCAGAAGTAGCTATTCTTCCTCTATTTTTCTTTTACAGGGATATATCTGCATTAGGGTGTATTTGCATTTGGGTACTTAGCATTTTTATGGATTTCACTCACCAGCTATTACAAGATGTGTTAAACATGGAAATCCACATAGATAGATAGTGTTAGATACTGCAGTGAGGAAGTAGGGCCAGGATGATTAGCAGGGTTTTGTTTGTTTGTTTGCTTGCTTCTTTTTTTTTCCCAAAGGAGAATGCAAAATTCCTGCCAACAAAGAGTTTATAACAAATTGCAAGGAAGGTATATCAACAAAACTAGAGAATGTAATCTTAATGTTGGACGGCGAGGTTTAGGATTTGTCTTGGAAGGTTTTTAGAAAGATGAGAGATGTATTCCTGGGTTGTAGTTACTCATTACAAAAATGGGAGAGAAGATAGGGAAATTCTTTTTTATTTAGCCAAAAATTTATTTAGTGTTATTTTCATTTTTAAGATACCATTGAGTATAAAATTTCACACTGAAACAATAGCAACCTTTTGGAGAGAAAAAAAGAGATAGTTGCTAAGTTTCTTCTGACACTGAATATAGGACAAGTCAGAAATGTTAATAGAGGGGTGCCTGGGTGGTGTAGTTGGTTAAAGCCTTCAACTCCTGATTTTAGCTCAAGTTGTGCTCTCTGGGTCATGAGATCAAGCCTGGGATCAGGCTCCACACTCAGCACACAGTCCACTCAAGTTTCTCTCTCCTTCTCCTTCTGCTCCCCACCCCCATGCGCTCTCTCTCCTCTCTTAAATAAAATAAATAATAAAATCTTTAAAAAAGAAAAGGAAATGTTTAATAGAAGAAAAGTTAATTTCATAATTCAGAAAATCGATTACATAATCGATGACATGAACTACACGTTTAAAACATGCAGGACATTGTACCAAAGGCTTTACACACTTTGTCTCATTTATTTCCCTCAGATTTCTGAGGTAGATTCTATTATTACCTGTTTATAGTAATAGTGACTTACCAGGTAATATTAGGTGATAATAGTGAATATCAGGTCTGGCACACATTTCCTTAAATGTGATGGCTAAGAGGTTAGCTTGTATCTTTGACTTCAGTCTTAGATAATGAGTGAGAGTCTCTACCGCCTCCAGATATTGCTTGAACACAAAGTGAAGGTCAAGTATATGGACTCTTGAATTAGACTACTCACATTTAAAGTCCAGATCTACCAGTTTCCCACACATATAGCGTAGCCAAATTGCTTAGCCTTTAAGCATCTCAGTTTGTTCCTCTATAAAATCTGTTGACATGTACCTAACTGGGGCGCCTGGGTGGTTCAGTCGATTAAACCTCTGCCTTTGGCTCAGGTCATGATCTCTGGTCCTGAGATTGAGCCCCACATTGGGCTCCCTGCTCAGTGGGGTGTCAGTTTCTCCCTCAGCCCCTCACCCTACTCTTGTGCTCTCTCTCACTCTTTCTAAAAAAAAAAAATAGATAAATAAAATAAAAAATAAGTGTACTTATATGTTCACTGTGAGGACAAAGGAATGGATAGACATGAAATTCTTAA
The DNA here is from genome assembly GCA_028646535.1 of Procyon lotor. Taxonomy (NCBI): domain Eukaryota; kingdom Metazoa; phylum Chordata; class Mammalia; order Carnivora; family Procyonidae; genus Procyon; species Procyon lotor. Next base: position 112,850,976 of record CM053604.1, on the reverse strand, counting down.
AATGGAACCTGACACATAGTAAGAGTTAGCTACTGTTAGTGGATAAGTGCAGTATGTTAAGTGCTGTGCAAAAGGAGATAAAAAGAAAAGTGCAATAGAATAGAGTAAGTGCCACATGGGGTTATGTATCATTGCGGAGGGAGAATAAGGAAAGAAGTAAAGACAGTCAGTACCGGTGCATAAATCGTGGTGTCAGAAACTGCAGAAGACTCAGGGAGCCTGAGACCCGAGCATGGAGAGGAGAGGTTTTACCCTGCAGGCAAAGGACGGGGGGTGGGTTTGTGTGTAAAACTTTCAGAGTAGATCACAGGATGGTCATCAGATTTGTGGGTTAAATAGATCAAGCTGGTAATCCATCCAAGGACAATTGAAGGAGCCTAAGAGTCAAGGAGGCAGAGAATAGTGTGTGGGGAGTAGATGATTCCAGAAGACAAGCTTTGCATCTGGGTGAAAACCAATGCAAATGAAGACTGGTGGGATACGCAAAATAAGGGAGAACGCCTTGAGTGCAACAGCAAGGTATTTTCACTTACTTTGTAACTCCTTGGGTGGACAGCGGGCATTAATGTTCCCCACATTAATGTTGCTGTTTTGTAAAGCCCATGATAATCTTCAGGTTAGTGGTAACAGAAACGCTGTCTCCTATTTACAATTTTCACCTCCACCAAGAAAATAAGAAGTCACCTCACTAAGTTTTCTTTTTCTGACTCTGTCCTTCAGAAACTGATTTGAATACACATTGTGCGCTTCCTTCATCATGGGTTGTCAGCACCAGCATCACGTTAATGATGATTTTATGGCAAAGTTTTATTGCTAAGAATAAGGGCAACAGATCCTTTTTCCTTCGTATGGTTTCAGAAGATTCATTTCTCATTTCTATGGCCACTGAAAAAGGCATTCAGTCTAAGACACAGTGACATTTTCATTGACTAAATGCCTTGTCCCTGTATGCTTGGAGCAACGTCCTCTGATGTCAAACAAACTCAGAAGGATTTACTGTTTGTTGTTGGCAATAGAATTTTAAGTTACATATTTATGACTAGGATTGTGTGGAGTTATAAAATAAATACCAAATGCTTAATATAAATGGACACTTAACAAGTTTGAGATGCATTTTTTGAGACACTACCAACTAGCATTGGCCTAGATGAGATGGAGGGCTTAGGAACATAATGGTTATAGGTACCACCTCTGGAATCAACTACCCCATTGACATTCTGGCTTCAGTACTTCTGAATGGTGTGACCTTGGGCAAGTTACAAAACCTTTCTGGGGTTCAGTTTCTCATCTTTAAAATGGGTTCTATTAATGTTTACTCACAGACTCCTCACTGTAGTTAGTTACTTTATCAGTTGTTTAGTAAGTGATAGAGGATCCCATGGCAGAGAACTTCACTGTGAATATTTCCATAAAAAGAGTTAATAACGTGACATCTGCTCCACATGACGTAAAACGAAAGAAGGCAGGCTACTATTTCACAGAATAGGTGATTTGATTCCTATGGCAGAATACAGAGACTGTCTGGAATGTGATTTTTCTTTCCCTTTACAGGGCTGAGTATGTTGAAAAGGGAGGTATATCGACTATGATAACCATCTTCAAACAGAAATTTAGAGAGGCAGAAAGAAAAAGATATTAGGAAGTGCTCTGAATTCTTAAAATAAGATTTTTTACGGATTCATAGTATTATAATTTGCCTAAATAAATAAGAATAATAGTAGCTATAATTATTAGCTGATTCTCACATTATTCTATTTTATGTGTGTTTCAAAATCCATCTATAAAAGAAAGGGAATAATTTTTTTTTTCCCCACTGGCCATCCAGTGCGGTAAAAATGACCACCAAGAGGGTCTTTCCACCAGGCATAGCTTTTCAGATACAAATGGAATTTATCTAAGGAATTAGAATTTCCACTGAAGACTTTTGCTTGCCTGAGGGCTTAACGAGTCACTAGTTAATTCTTGTAGTAATCTTTCTGCTTTGAATAACTTGACTAATCTAAAAATACCTTTGTAAAATTATCAATGAAAATGCAAATCTGCCTCACTTTATGGCTTAAAACACTCATAGACCAGGCATTTTAAATTAAAAATACATGGAGGGATACATATAGGAATTTTATAAATAAAAAAAGGCCTAGACTCTGATATTTATAGTTAATCAGAAATTGATTCTTCAAAGGGCGCACCTGGGAAAAGTGTTTTTCTTCCCACCCCGATGCTTTAATTCAGTAGCAATCATAGGTAGAAAAGCAGAATGATAATTCATTCCCTTTGCCCTCAAAGACCAGGAGATGGATTCTCTGAAGTGACTGCCCACAGATGGTCTAGGCGAAGGCATTAGCTGGGTGACTAACTCTGGCCATGATAAACAGGACACTTTTGCTAGCCCACGCTCTGGGTGAGCTTCTCCCCAAGGCTAGCTTTCTCACTCCTTCATCGCTGCCAGTCCTTCAAGTAACCAGTATTCTCTCTGGCTCAAATATTTCACTTAGGCTGTTCCAGAAAGAGCTGTCTAATGTTAGATGCATGTCCTCAAACACATGGGAAAATTTATCTACATATACCATAGTATACCTCAAATTAAACATTGGGGCAGACAGGGGCGCCTGGGTGGCTCAGTCAGTCAAGCGTCTGCCGGTCATAATCCCTCGGTCCTGGGATCGAGAGCCCTGTGCTGGGCTCCCTGCTTGGTGGGGAGTCTGCTTTTCCTTCTCTCTCTCTGCTCCTCCCCAACCCCCAGCTGATGCTCATTCTTTCTCTTTCAAATAAATAAATATATCTGAAACACACACACACACACACACACACACACAAGACATGGGGGGAAATAGTCATTGCAGAGAAAATCTTGAGAAGAAACATAAGAAAGCTTCAAGTAAAAATGTTTTGGCCCCAAATCCAGGGCCTAAATGTGTCCAAAACCCAGGAGTAGAATGGGAAGCCCTGGCTCAAACAGTAAGTGTACCTCTCATTGATAGCGCTATTCTGGGAAAACTAATTATCCTCTTGGAGCTTCCGTTTCTTTGCATTCATATGGGAAACTCTGACTTTCCTCAAAAGATCTCCAGGAAGATTAAATGAGAAAATAGATCTTAAGGTGTGGAACGGTTCCTGGGACATGATAGGTGCTTCAAAAAGGTAAATTTGAACCTGAATAATTCTCTCCTTGATTTTATTTTATTTGGTTGGCCTCTCTTTAACTATATATCCTTTGAGCTACCTGTCAGAGGAAAACATGCTTTTTACCCTTCATGGAGGATGAGTGAAAGAAGATTCCGATGATGAAAAAGGAGAAAAGGTAAAACCGGGCGATGAGGAAAATGTCAAAGCAAATTGTGCGGCTAAAAATAAAATTTGGGCCCATAAAATGATGCTTTAAAATGTTGCAAGGTTTTAGGATAGAAGAGGGCAAGCACTTTTCTAACTGTAAAGGTCATAAAGAGCAAATAGTAATCATCGTAATAGAAAAGAGTATGAAAATCTCTTGAACTATAGTGAGCTTTAAAAGCCATTCAGGATACTTTTAGTATTAGATTAGCTAAGCCACATTTTCTTTTTTGCTAACCACCGAAACTTTAAAAATGTTCATTAAGTAGAGTCCTGAGGCTCTCCATCTCTTTTCAAAGGCTGGTAGCCAAGGACAAGTCTGCATTTGAAACAAAGATCACAATGTGAAAGGGTCCTTCTCCCATGACCTTTGAAATATGAGGGTCACAATCTGAGAAAGGAGGACCTGTAACTATGCCATGACCTCTTTACTATGATTTGTCACAATGTGGACAACGGCTTTCATATCCTATGCCTGATTTCAAGGGAGGGGAAAATGACATCTTACTGAGTGGCGGATATGACCAAACCTAGTGTTTGGTTGGTGCCCACATTTTTAGGGTATGTCGCTTACTCTCAGGACTATTTCACACTCCACCTATGTAACCCTACAGACCAGTAGGACATTGGCCATCTGCTCTTGACTAATATCAATATTATTTCCTCATTATTTACAACTCACTTATATGTCTGATCACTAACTTTCTTTACCTTGAAACCACACTTTGTGCCTTTTGACGTTGCTATCATCATAACAAATATTAAAAATTAAAATTTTAATTTTAAAATTTTAATATGTGTAGATGTCTATACATAATTATTTAGTTTTCTTGAATTCAATAAAACTCCTGATTAGTCAGTGACTTCTAAACTCTTTCTTCTGCCCCTCTGTGTGTTTATCAGTAGAACTTGTCTTGTCAAACTATCATAATAGTTTGATTATGGATTATAGTGGACTACCTTGATCGGGCAAATTTAGGGAAAACGCTTTTCATCATCTTTAGCCAGCCACCAAGACACCTCTAAGTTGAGGCTAAGAAACCATTGTTTCAGTCATGCATTATCACAGGAGCACAATTAAGTTGAAAAAAGTTTTGCTATCACTACCTCTACTAGCTCAGAGAACCAAAGAAAGAGTTCTAGAATGGTAAAAGGACTGAGACAAAATCCAGTGTATATTTCTCATAGAAAGAGAAAAGACAGAGAGGATTTCTAGGTCAAGGTTGTACTGTTTGGTCATGGCAAAGCCAGACTAAGTCCCCAGTGTCCCATCTTCCAGTGAAATGATCTTTTGTTGTGGTGGTTCAAAGGTTACCAAGGCTCCTCTTTCTTTGAGGATGTTTCTGGCTACTTACTCCAGCTGAATTCTGAGTCAGACAAGCACTTCTGAGATTTTGAACAAAATCTTTGCACACTCAAACGTGATTTTAAAGGGAAACAGCAGCTTTACTTCAATGGGAAAAGCCACAGAGCGTCACCTAAAGGCTCTTGTCACTCCTTTCTGTTGGCCACACACCTCTAACTTCCCACCTCCCAATTCCCTTTTCCAGAAAAGTCAAAATTAAAAAGAGCAGGGCCTGAGAACAACCCTCGACCATTTGCCACAGCAAGCAAGTCTTTCTCAGATTAACAGTTGTTAAACTGGGAGGTAAAGGGTGACCATCGTAAAAGAGAAGAGTTTAATAAAAAGCGTGTTTTATAATTTTTAGGTTGAAAAAAGAGTATTAGTGTAGATCTCTAGAGATAGCAAGATCATGTTTCTCAAGATGGGATAGTTAGAGGGAGTGGAGAGAGAAAAGGATGACTTTAAGAGAGATTCCTTAATTTTTTTACTAGAACAATATTTCTGCAGTGATCTACGGGCATTTACTTCCTTATTGATGATTCCTCCAGGCCTTAGTCTCATTTAAATGTATAGGTAAGTGTTGTTTGTAAATGTATAGGTAAGTGTTGTTTGTTAGACATTCTCGAAACCCAGTGGGCATTTAGGTAAATCAGAGATTTCTGAACTTTAGAAACTCATGTTCAATTATCTGCCACTAAAATGCTGAAAATTTGAAGTTTTCTGAAAAAATTGTAGAATAATTTTGTACATATACCTCTGTGCATGTGAATGTGTGTGTATGTGTTAAGATTGAATCAGAAGAAGAGAGAGCAAGAAACTTGCAATATTTGATTTCCGAGGCAAAAATATGTCCTCATGGTTCTTGCCTCCCAGGTGTTACATGACCGGCTAAATGGGCAATTTGTTTTAGATCTTATTCCACTTAAACAAAATTAATAGTGACACCCACCCTCCTTCCCCCAAATTATCATTGTTGATAACCAAGTACATTCTACCATGTTCTTCAACAGGAATTTTAGGTAACACTGTTCATGCATTCAGCCTGAATGGGCACTCCTTCCTAAGGTTTAAGAAAACATGAAAACCACAAAGAATGTTTGCAATTATTTTCTCGTGGTTGGCGGAACAGATGCCTTTCCTCAAGGAAAATGCCTTAGGCCAAAACAAAGCCATATTCATTCAAAATATATTGTTTAGTAATCGTGCAGACTCTGGATTACATAAAATTTACTTTCAGTGCAAGGGTCCCATTTTTCTAGGAAAGGTTTATAAGCAAAATGGAGCAGGAAGACAGGCAGAGGATAAAGTGTTAAAAGAATCAACTATGCCAAGGGCAAGTGCAGTTCAAGGAACAACAATGCAAGTACATTGAAAGGAAACCAGGCAATGTGACCGTGGTTTTGTCTAGGGGTCATGCAGGAGCACCTGGCTGGCTTTATTTATAAGGTGATTGTCAAATCAATCTGTAGAATATGGATGAGGTGAAACGCAGAGGTAGAGTATTATTCTAGATCATCTGTAACTTTTCAAATATAACCCTCATGCTGAAATTCCAGGGAGAATGTAAGTGACTCCAATAAAGAAACCTGTCAATCAGTCAAGAGTGTTTATTTATTATCTCCCTGAGCCAGGCACTGTTCTAGCCAATATGAAATGATACAAAAAATAAAGAGTAGTCATCACCCTTATAATCTCATGAGAGCAAATGGATTAAATCTGCAGACACACACACACACACACACACACACACCCTCTCTATGTGGGTGGTCAAGAAATGTTAACTATAGGGACATTTAACAGCCTCATTTAGAAAAACCCTGATTAGAAAATTAAACTTACAAAATTAGAAAAACTGGGGAGTAATTAGTTTTATTACAAATAGATTAAAACACATTCATAAAGCATGTCTTTTATATAACAAACCTCATTATGTTATTAACATTGGGACCCTCTCCCTCACAAATCCACAAAACATATTTGGAACATATTTATTGTGCAAATACGGATTCACACTGCTGTTAACCAGCCCTTGTCAGCTAACCTGTAAGTTCTTTAAAGTCAAAGACTGGCCTTGTTTAATTGTCTTGGTATCCTGCATGGGAAGACAGATGTGGTAAAGAAATAGGAATGGATGAGTGGGATAGGTGAGTAAAGAGGAACTGAGCTTATTAGAATTTTAGGAGGCAAAAGGAAGAGGATCAGGATATTACAGAGAAGTCAAGTTGGTTGGTCTCAGGCAGTGGTGGGGTGGGAGGTCCAATTCAGGAAGAGAGCTTGGCATTGTCAGCATGACTGAGAAAGGGTCAGCTCCTGGTTTGGTTCAGTAGGTGTATGTGCCTTCCCCAAGCATCCCTGGATCCTTTTTCAGGGCAGCTGACTCAGTGGATGGTCATCATGCAAGGCCAGGAAGGGCAGCTCCTGAAAAAGAGGCATCTGAGACTCCACCAGTACTCCAGCATATGCCTTAAGGCTATATCCTTTCTTCCAACCCCCAGTGGAACACCATAAAGGGTCGAATTGTTTGCAATTGTTTGCATTGCCTTATTTAACTGGAGGTCCGGTACTATTTCTGATTTGCTGGCCAGGAGACTAGGTTGCTATTAAATTAATGCAGTCCAACCAGAATGCCAGTTTTATGGGGACAGAGCCTTTTGTGTTTTCACTGCTACCGCCCCGCTCCTAGAACAGTGCCTGACACAGTAGGCATTCAACAACTAGTGTTGGCCAAACGAATGACTGTTGCTGTTAATGTGCTGGTTGTTTGTCTTTACTTTTGTTTTATCCATCCCGCTTCAGAGAGCTGGGAACTGAAGGGAAATCTTTGAAATCCGATTTCCCTTGTTCCTTCGGTCCAGAAACTCTGGCCAAGCCTTTGGGAATGGGGATCCCCTCAGAAATTAATGACGAGTCACGACCACGGAGGGCGGGGGAAGAGGGAGAGTTGCAGGAAGTTCTTCTCCACTCAGTTTTGCGTTTGCAGTACCCTTCGCCACCCATCTTGCTCTTTATTTGGGGCTAGGGGCATCCTGGGGCGGGGGGAAGGAAACCAGGGGCCGCTCTGGCTGCATTCCTCGCCGGGGCCGTTTGGGTCCCGTCTGCGGCGAGCCCCGCAGCACCCCTGTGTGTGCCAGCACCTGTTGGACCGCCAGTTGGCTGCCGGAGTCGGCGCGAGCGGACGCGGCCCGGGGCTGCCCCTCCCGGACGCGCCGACCCTCGCCCGCCCCTGCGGCCGCCCGCAGCGGAACGGCTCAGCCTCCCCCGCTCGCCAGCCGCGCGCTCCGCCCGGGCTCTGCCCACGGCCCCCTCCTCCCGACCGCCGCCCGCTGGGGGAAGGTAGACGAGGGGAGGGGACAAGCCGCAGCCTCGGGCCGCCGGCCTTCCCTCTCCACCCGGTGCCGAGACGCCGCGCGGAGCCCCGAGGTTTGCGCGGAGCCCGAGGCGTGGGGGGAGGGGACGGGGAACGACCGGAGCCCCTCGGTGACCCCGAGCAGCCGAATTTCCCTTGGCTTCGAGGAGCAGGGGACGCGCTCAAACAAGGTGAACTTTGGTCGCGGAAAACTCCAGCCAGGTGCCGGGATCCGCGCTGCGGCGGTCGGGACCGGGCGCAGGCTGCGCGCCGGGCTGGGGAGCGGGAGCCCGGCGGCCTCCCTCCGCCCGCGCCCGGGGCGGCCTCGGCCCGGAGCCCCCCGGCCTCGCTCCGGCTCCGCGGCCCCCGGGACCCGCCGCGGCGCCCTAGCCTCGTTTCTTCCCCCTCCCCCTTCGGGGGTGGGGGTGGGGCGGGGGAGAGGGGCGCCCGGAGAGCGCATCTATTGGCAGCTTTGTTATTGATCAGAAACTGCTCGCCGCCAACTTGGCTTCGAGGCTGGCTTCGCGCGACCCTTGAGTTTTCGCCTCTGTCCTGTCCCCCGAACTGACAGGTGCTCCCAGCAACTTGCTGGTGACTTCTCGCCGCTCCCCCGGCTCCCCCGCGTCCCCACCCCCTCTTTCCTCCCTCGTCTTCACCCCCACCCCCACCACTTCGGCACAGCTCAGGATTTGTTTAAACCTTGGGAAACTGGTTCAGGTCCAGGTTTTGCTTTGATCCTTTTCAAAAACTGGAGACACAGAAGAGGGCTCTAGGAAAAAGTTTTGGATGGGATTATGTGGAAACTACCCTGCGATTCTCTGCTGCCAGAGCAGGCTCGGCGCTTCCACCCCAGTGCAGCCTTCCCCTGGCGGTGGTGAAAGAGACTCTGGAGTCGCTGCTTCCAAAGTGCCCGCCGTGAGTGAGTTCTCGCCCCAGTCAGCCAAATGCTCCTCTTCGGGCTTCTCCTGCTGACATCTGCCCTGGCCGGCCAGAGACACGGGACTCAGGCTGAGTCCAACCTGAGTAGTAAATTCCAGTACTCCAGCAACAAGGAACAGAACGGTGAGTCTTTTACCCCTTTCTCCCCCTTCTTGTTTCTCGCTGTGTGTGTTACGTTGGCATTGTGCGTTGGTGTGTGATGTACACCAGCCTGCGAGGGTATAATCGTCTCTCTATCCATGCAAATGCGCGCTGCGTTCATTGGCATGGACTTTAGGAGGTTACGTGCAGTTTGCAACTTTAGGAGCTCCCACAAAGCTGTAACAGGGCAACGTGAGTGCCACTGCTGGCTCAGTTAGAGAGGACATTCTGGGAGCGATTGTGAACGTCAATTCAAACGCACATTGCAGAACCTTTCCTTGCCAGAGTTACAAGTTCAAGAACTGCCTCGAAAAATGAATTCAAAATGAATGAGTCTTGGCACGTTTGACTTTATTCCGATTTTCGTTTTCGTGGGGGGGGGGCGGGTGTTTGGGGAAATGTACCAGCCACATTAATTGAAGCACTCAGAGTGGAAAGGCATCAATTAATCATTAAGTAGATAGGAAATAGAGAGGTCAAGAGGCCGTGTGGACATTTTTAGGGGGAGTTAGAAAATGTATTTCTCTTGCGCTCTATTTTTTTTTTTTTTAAATGTGCCTTTGTACTCTGAAGTCCTTACCTTTCTGGTGTGTGTTTTTATATGTGTTGGTGAATGACTGCTATTTTGTGTGTGCTGGAAACGACTTAATCCTGCATAGGAAATGAGAATTACTTTCAGCTTTCAAGTGTACCTGAAATGTTTAGAAAACTCTCAGATGCAAGTTCCCTTGGGCTGGGATTGCACAGAGCTGGAGAAAGGCTCCTTTCATAAAGCCGGGGCAGCTTCAGGGTGTGTAATTTGCTCAGCCTCTGAACCCCATATGATTTACATCATTCAATTTCTAAACTCTTTTTCTCTTGATCTACCATTATGAAGTCATTTTCGAGAATACTTTGTAAATAGAAATTTTATACTGCACATGAAACCACAATGTTAATGTAGGCTGTCTAAAATTAGAATATTAAATACCCTGTTTACAAGTGGTGGCTCTTAACATTATTTGAAAAGAAATGTACATGTTTTTACTGCTTTGTAGGCCATCTATTCAGAATGCAAGAATGCTGTCACTTTATTAGCCGGAGGAAATGAACCCAAGCAGCATACCTAGAAAATCAGAATGGTGTGTGCTGTGTTTTTAAGTCACAGCAAACTTTTTCTTTATGTACTGGGGTGGCTTCAAGCTTCGACTCTGAATTTAAGCTCTCTAAAGTGTTCATCCTTAAGAAAGCATAGAAAGTTTTAAGGTACAAAGATAGATTGAGGATTCCGGGGACTTTTGTAGACATTATTTGTATGTGTTGTATGTTCAGCAAATACACATTATTTATCAGTCAATATTAATGTAGTTGCTTCTTACAACTTGCTAATGTGATGGCACATGGCACCTGCAGGCCACTTGAGCTGCTGATCAAAGGGCAGCCTAGAGATCTATCTCTAATCACAGGAGCTGCAGAGGACTGGGGGAAAGTGATCAAAGGAGCCCCAGCACCAGCTGTACCCTGGCAGGAAACAGATCAGACCAACCTTTGTTCTTTTTCATGCAAAATAAATGTCCAGTTCAAAATATTGCTTCTTACTAGATAAGCTTCTCCGAAATGACAATGTACAGTATTCCTGGCTTCTGACTTCTATATTTTATAGTTCCTGTGCCATTATCATTTCTCCTTCTGTGCTGTTTTATCAAGCCTGTCCTGGCATCTGTCACCTTCCAAATCCCCTTGCTACTTGTGCCTCTGATTGTCATCCTTTCTTGTAATCCACCTACCCTCATCACTTTGTAATGGGCCCCGAGCTCTCATGTGGTCATTGGCCACTTTACTCAGTAGGTTCACACCCTCTGGAGAGGTGAGTTCATTAAGCCTGGCCACACACATTCTGTTACCATCAGAGGCTGGGCCATTTCCATTCCTAAGTTGCATGATGCTAAAAATAACCTGGCTGTTTCCTAATCTGTGGGTAGAGGATTGAGCTATGTTTAGCTCTGGGAGGGTTGGCAAGCAGGAAGTAACTAGAGGTAGAGAACTACTCACCTTGTAGTTTTTTAGCCTCAGGAGAAGTGGGACTATCCAGCACTAGGGGGCAACATAGAGCTATTTTCCTGCACATGCTCAGGTTGTTTTTAGGCTTCAGGGTTCCAAGCTTTGAGGATCACAGGTAGTTGCCAAAGAAGATCCCTCTGGAATGTGAACAAATTTGCTGGAACTCCCTTTTCTTTTTCTTCTTTGGGGGAGGGGTTCAAATGTGCATTCCCTTGGGTGGGATTTTTTTGCCCTCATAGTGAGTTATGATGGATTTTTGATTGCCCTCTTGCTAGTCTCAATTTTGAAGATTGCCCAATTCTGGAAGTGCAAACCCTCCTGGAGATGCCACGTAGAAATGTCATTGGCCCAGTGTGTACATTGCATCATTTTATGTAAGGTCTTCTGAGTGCCAAATGTCCAAATTGATCTATTTATTGTGACTATAGGAGCTCATTCGTGCTTTTGGGAGACATCTCCTCAGTAATACTGTCTTTTCTCCGGAATTCTAAATTCTCAAGTGTTGATGCAATCGGATCCTCAGGACTGCCTCATTTCAGTATTAACTTGGTGCCCCAAGAGGTGTTATAAATAAATGGAAATCGATTGCCACAGCCAATGCTAGATATTTGGATTTAGGTTGGATCATGTACAGGTGCTTCAAAATTCATTTTGGAGGATCAGTGTCATTTACCGTGTTATTATTCATTACCTGGTTTTTGACCTAATGGTATATTGCAATTCTGGCCACTTTTTTGTGAGAATAGCTTTCCTCCAATATTGTAAGTTACCTTTGGGTCCTTAATTCTTACCCTGACTGGGTCTCCAGATGTAACTTAAAGAAGGAGATAAAAGATAAGAACGTTGACTTATATAGGGTTTCTGACCAATACTTCCTCTGTGACCATGGGAAAAATACTGATAGCTGTGTGTGCTCGCTTAGAGGAGGATGCCTGCTATGGCACCAGTTCTGAGATGGGACTTATGCATCGTAGAGGAAGGAATCATATGCATCAAAAAACAAAAAGAAACAAAGCTTCCTTTATCAATTGCATAGAGCCCAAATAGACACCAATCACAAAGTTGTTGGAGGAAAGCCTCATCCACTTTGTGTCATTGGTGAGTGATTTTAATTTACCCATGGAGCCGAAATGTGCTTCCGGTTCTCATTTTCTTTAATCATTTTGAGGTCAGATTTAGAATATGTCTCTGCTGGTTGGGTTATGCTTATGAACATCATTTATTGTGTGTGCTCTTTTCCTCAAGAACTTTTGTGGCCCATGGGGCCATTCATTTGGGGGAAAAATGGTCCTCTAAGAATGCCTTTCTGAATACACATATCTTGTGTTTGTGGCTTCCCTCTCTCTTTTTTTTCTTTTGATGCCAGCTTGTTCCTCTTCTTGCCATGTGCCTGTATCTAACAGGGCTGTGTCCACTCCCCCTACACTCTCTAGGGGGTAGCTTCAAAGCTTTATTTTACTGAAAATAGATAATCACAATCCTTAGAATGGTGTCCAAGAGTAAATAGGCTCTGACCCAGTGCTAAAGGGACTTCCTGCGAGTTAGTCTATAAGTTATAGTGCATGACCTTTGTGACATTTATTTTTGTTGTTTAGAGGCTTTTTTTTGAAGAACTTCCCCCTTGTTCTCTGCTGTGTTTGAGACTGTTGAGGAAGTTGAAGAAGTAAAGTGCCATTATGTAATGATGAATATTGTTTTTCACAATTGGTGACCAAAAAACCACATTCTATTTTTTGGTAACATTCCCCTTCTACCAACTGTTCACTTTTGCAATTAATCTGATGTATTTTACACTTACTTCTAAAAGGTGTTCAGATCTTTCAGAAGCTTTAGGGACTTTCAAATAGTTTGAAATACAGGCCAGGATCTGACACTATAGTTCCCCAGTGGTGGCATTTTGTAGAGCTCCTTCTCGAACACCAAAATCTTAGCTTGATCTATTCTTATTTCACCCTTTGTGACACTTATTTTTTACAGATCTTCGTTATATTCTCTTCTACTTCATGTTTTTTTCAACCTTTATAGTGCTAAAATTCTGTTTTATCTACAACCTGCACACTTTTTGTAGAAACAGAATTCTAATCATAATGTGATGTGTGTTAAGTAAATAAAAGTTGAATCAGTGCATTCATAATGTTCATATTCCCTTCCCCCAAAAATGTTCCAAAATTGCTAAGATGTACTCTGTAGGTTTCTATTTGTGTTAACCAAAATGGTCATAAAAATCCCTTTATTTACTTAGTCTAATTTTTGATGTTTCTGATTGCTTTATTGCTTTATTTGGAAATATCATGTAGCCAGAATATCTCTATACGATGCTATAAAATTTCTACATTACTCATTTATTAAACAACAGTCTCTCGTGTTATTTTTTTCTACCAGTGTCTCCAACTGCATTTTGTTTTGTTTTGTTTTTGTTTTTGTTTTTTTGTCTTTTGGATCTCTCTTATTTCCTAAGGACACCTCCAGCGGTTGATTTGTACTTGGTATGCCTAGAACTACCATACAGATTGTTAAAATAGTGAAATATTCCTAATGGGTTGGGAAGGAGCCATGCTATCCTTTTAGAACAAACTAACTGTCTGTGAATCAGAAACTACAAGGGTGTTATTTGACACAGCTCGGAACGTCTAGAATACTACTTCAACCCTGCTGGCCGTGTTCCTGATTGATCAGTGTGCCTGCCATATTGATTCATAGTCATCTTCATACTTTTAGCTACTGATCATTTCAGTCATATTGGCATTCCAACTCTTCTCTCTTCTCTTCCCTGCTGGGCATCTGAGGCCAAGCTGAGGTTTGAAGGACCTGGAGTAAGAAAAGGGTATGGCCTTTTGTAAAAAGCATCCTTCTTGCAGCTTCTTGTGTTTTACCTCTTCAAGGGTTGGGGAGTGGGGAGTGAGATGAAGCACAAGGACATGGCACACATGGTATGGGATTGCAACCTCGCTTGGTGGTGGTTGTTTCTGTGGGCAGCCCTCATCAGGTGCTTGTGCATGGGTAGTACCTTACTGACTTCTAAATTAAATGGATCATCTTCTCGGTGAAGTCTTGTTCTGCACACTTAATCTGAATCAGTCAGCCCTCACTATCACATTAAGGTGTTAATTAAATGCATAGTACTTATTATCACTTCTTGGTATTCTTCTTGGTATTGATCAGCTAAGTGATTGTAAACCTACCCCACCCACCATCCCCAGAGTTAGTTCTCTGGGTCTCACCTCACACATCGGTGAGGACAGGCTCTCGATCTGTCCAGTCCTAACATTCCATGCACCATATTTATGGCTGATGTCTAGCCTGCGCATCTGTGAGCCACAGGCAGAAGATGGAAAGCACACTTTTTCCAGAGGCATCTCAGCCTAGCGAGTATAGACCTTGTCTGACTTGCTCTTTGTTGGAGCTTTAGCACCTGGAACGGGATTGCATGTAGTATGTGCTCAATAATTTGTTGTTGGATAGTTCTGGGTGTAGTACCTTATTAGAGTAAGACTGTGGTGTTGACTATATGGTAGGCCATCTATGAAGGTGCCTTTTTGGTCTTGGAACTTCCACATTCCACATTTACATTTTCACAAGAAGATAAACTTCTTCATTTATTGGTTGTGATGTCAAAGTATCACCCTACAGTCTTGGTTAATATACCATGTTACCAGGTGAGCATGTACCAAGCAAGTGGGTGGGTTTCCTAGAACTGGTGTGCCATTGCTGTGCATACTTCTGTGTTTGCCGAAGATGGGGTGTTCTGTGATGTGGACCAAAGATCTGAAGAATGGTGAATTTCGCATGGCTGAGATGTCATGGAATGACATCTGCATGGAATGTTAGGACTAGACAGATCCCGAGAGCCTGTCCTCACCGATATGTGAGGTGAGACCCAGAGAGCTAACTCTATCTAGACTTTGTCTAGGTCACTGTTGAGTGCAACAGTACTAAACTGCGAGTGTGGTGATGCATTTTTCCTTACATAAAGAATCAACTGGGCAAGTGGAATTCCAATTTTAACATTCTGACGCTTTGTATAAAAACCATTCTTTATTATTTTAGAGGGTTGCATGCTCTGTGGGTTGTAAAGGAAGACAGGACCCCCTTGATCCTGAAACACAACTTACAAGAATATTAAAGAAACTTTAATCTTGAAATAATCACGTTCGTTAACTACAGCAGATAATCTGGCTAATATATATTATATTATTTCTGTTGGTGTAGAAATCTGATAATTTGGGAAATAACTTGAGAAACTACCTTTAGAATTGTTACTATTACATGTCCAGACTTTATCTTAAGCAGGAGTACTAGGTCCATAGATGGATGATGTTCATTCCAATATTTTGATTTATTAATTGTTGATGATGAAGAGGATGGTTGACGTTGGGATGCTTGGTTCCACAAGGGAGGGTTTTTTTTTTTAAAACAATAATTTTAAACATTTCATTTAGCAGGATGTCTCACTCGTAAAAGTACCATGGGAATGAATAAATGAGTGTAGGTTAGTGGGCCCTCAAAGCACAACCTGTTATTCTTTGAATGGATTTAATGAGTGATTTTAATGTTTATTTACATTTTAATATATACAGTATTCTTTTCAGAGGTTCAAATTTCTCTCATAAGTCAAGAACATCAGGAAATAAATTCATAGCTGTGGACTTGAATGGCGTGCCGAATATAGGATTAGGTGACCAAAATTTTATTTGTGACGTTTCTAAATCTGAGAACAAAAGGAGCTAAAAATTATAAAGATGAGTTTTACTAACTAGGCTTATCATTAAAGTCAGGTTATTAAGAATGATTTTTTTTGGTAGCATCAGTTCATTTTGCCTTTTACTTCACGAGAATACATACTAAATTGAGCTTAGTCAGTTCTGTCACCTGACACATTAGACATCATATGCCATCTTCAAGCAGTTATTTCCAGTCCCCTGACGGCAGAGCAGCATCTTTCCTGGACATTTGACTTCTGTCTAAGCCAAACCATCTCTGCCAGGCTGGCCTCACTAATTTTGCTTTCTCGTCAAACTATGATTCTTTTTTTTTTTTTTTTTTTTAACTTGACTTTTACCTTATCGGATAGTACTCGGGCCATTTCTCAATCAAATGAGGTGTTTGGGGTTGTTGCAGGGAGTGGGGGTTGGAGGGTCTGTCTTTCTGAGGGAAACCAATGTCGCCAAACAGCGCGGGGCACCTTGATGGTAAATGCAAGGATACAGATTTGCAGTGCTGCTGTGTGTGTCCCGAGAAGACACCAGTTAGAGCTCCCAGGAGAGACACAGGAAAATCATTGTTTGGATGCATTGTTTGTGGGTGGGTAGATGGGTCTAAATATCTCTCTGTGAATCTCTGGTTTTATAATGCTTAATAATGATACCCCATGAACACCTGTTAGTTGCCACACTTGTGCTCAATGTTTGCAGACAGTATATAGCTTATCTTTATAACCTCCCCATGAGGTATGAGGAAAAACACCAAGGCTTCACTAGCTAAGTAACTTAGCCAAGGTCTCATAGCTAGTAAATGTTTGGACCTCGGTCTGACTCCAACCTGGGACTCAGAGTCACATGCTTCTTCCTTCATGAGTTAAATGGTCTAATGTTTTATTAGAACATTGCTTTTATTCAGCAAATATTTATAAGCATCTGCTCTTGGCTAAGCTCTGCACTAGGTGCTGGATACACAAAGAATAAGATGCAATTCTGCCCTTGAGAAGCTCTGTCCAGGAATGAGGACAGATCCTTCTTTTTTCTCACAGTCTAGTAGTGCCGTGCTCAAAGTGCTGTAGGAACATGGGAAGCTTTATTTCACTTCAAAAATCTTCTGTTGATTCACCGAGTGGCAGATTCCGTCTGGAAGAGAAGTGAAAGCAGGAAAGTTCCCACAGGGCAGGTGACATATTTTGAAGTGGGTCTGGGAGACGAAAAGAGAACATTCTAGGCTGAGGGAACAGCCTCCACAAAAGATTACAGGCAGGAAAAGGCATATCCCGTGGGAGAAAAGAAGAGTCTGGTGTAGAGTAGAGACAAGAAAATAGCGGAAAGATGTCCTGGATGTGTATGTGCAAAGGCCCTGATGACGTTTGCAGTGTGCTTCGCGCAGAGTTTGCACTTAACAAACAGGATAGAAGAGAAGATTGTCTCCCCGTTTCAGAGCTGGTGAAAACCCTTCATTTTCAGTTATTTTCGAGGCAGGCATGTGGTAGCAGTTCTGCTTTGGGGTGTGTTGCTGACTGCTGATTGTTGTAGTTTTGTCCTGGTCATTAGACGTGTTTGGGCGTTCTGCACCGGTGAGAAGGGCAGTCTGCACAGCCTCTGTTGCACTCACATAAGCTAAGCCTGTGTCCACACTACTCTCTCTTGCCTCCTTTATGTAAACAAAGAGCTATTTTCACACCCCATTCACAAAATGGATGGCCTGCGGAGTGAGGCTGGGTGAGGGATCAGGAGACTGTGGTAAAAGGAAGGCAGCTTCCAGCACACTGAATTAGTGTAATGAAGCTATTACATTGCAAGAAGCAGAGAAAACAGCCTTCACACTTTGAAGGGAAAGGCTTTCAAGTCTTGTGGAAAATTAATTCCTGTGAGGTTACTCTACATTGAGTAACTGCACCATTTCTCTAGTGAGGCTCATTCTTGTCCCTTGTAGACAGCGCTACAAATATTTTGTGGTATTTAAGGACCTGAAAAGAATGAGTTTCTTGGTGGATGTGCTTTCTGGATGCCGTGCCACTTTTTTGAAGCTATGCTTCTTGCATTCTAGGAAAGCCTTGTTTGTGAGTGGATACTATTTTAGGCTTTTCAACATTTGCAAGATGGAGATAGGCTTCCATGCTTAGATATGCCCAGCTGGCCATTGCACCTGCCTTTGGAGTCACTACAGAGATCAGAAACCATTAACAACAGAAGTTAGACTTACGTGGTACTTATCTCATGTTGTTTCTGGCAGTTATTTTTGCTGGATATTTATAAGGACATCTGTCTTTTAAAGAGTCCTATTACTTATCCCCCCCCCCTTTTTTTTTCCACTAGGGAATAAATCACAGCTTGTTTCCCATATTGCCATACACATTCATAGTCTGAGGTGATTAGAAATGCAAATTAAGAGTCATTAAAACATTATAATTTCTTTTCTTATGGCATCAGGCGATATTTAACATCAGTGTACTAAGAAGGAACATTTGCTTAAAATGTGATTAAGATGTGAGCAGATGAGAAGAAAGAAATATTCAGTTCCTCACTGGAAATTTCTAACTGGGTTTGGGAATAAGGGGAACCTGCAGTATTCATTTCTGAATCCTCCTTTATACCGGAGACTTAACAAGTAGGGTTATTCTGAATCCTCCTTTATACCGGAGACTTAACTAGTAGGGTGCGCATAGCTTAAGAACACAGGAAAACACAGTAGCTTCTGATGTTTTCAGATTGCTCTATGGAAATATATACTGAAGTCTCCTTCTTACTAGAGTGTGATGTACCATCGAATTACCCAAAAGATAGATCAAATTCAGCTGTATTCCTTGTAGTGATTCTTGGATGTGTAAACACTATGAAAACAAGAAAAAAAATCAGATAATGTAAGTATGAAAAGCACTGATCTGCACATCCAGAGGTAGAGCTGGGGTGTGGTGGACGCGATCTCCTCTACTCAAACTATGTTTATGTTGTAGGTAATAAAAGATACTGACTTCCTATTAAAGAGGTAGCAGTGTCTCTGTAAGGATGCATTTTGTTCCTGGCTTCACTTTTATTTATAAACAAAAGTACACTCTATTTCTGGAGCCTACATGAAAATGCATCGCCTCTGCAAAAGGAGGGACTAACTCTCAGAGTGTTCTTATGGTTTCAGATGCAGTTTTATGTATATTGAATATACATATGATGGGCTCAACTGTATCTTTACTTTGTGTTAGTAACTTCACTTAAAACTGTTTGACTATTTCTGGAAAAAACCAGCAGTCTAACAATAGCAGGTGTTTCCCAGGTCAAAACCTGGCTTATGTATCGAGAGATATTGACAGAGTCTAGCTACCTAACTGATAAATGCTAAGCCTTGAAACAGTACTTTTAATCTGTTTTCTTGTGAATACTAGCAGGCTTGAGATTTATAAGCAAGAAGAATGTAAAATTAGCAATCAGATGATCTCTATGCTTATTTTTTAGAAAAGGTTTTCTTTTGTGGTTTAAAATGTATCTTTAATCTGTGCTGATAACTTTTAATAGGCATCAGTTGGGTACCCCATTAAACTAACTGCTCTAAAATGGTTTCCTTTTAGAAGTAACGTTTACATCCTAGGAAATCAATTAGAGTGTATGGATTTCACATTTCCCTTGCAATCTTCATTTACAAGCATTTCTGAATGACCAACCTACCATAGCAAAACACTCAGAGGTGTAAAGCTTCTGGAAGAAGTGCAAATGCCACACTTTTACTTGGGAAAATAGGACTTATTTAATATATCTTCTGAGCATTTAAAACTGCAGAAAGCACAGGAAATACTTATGGGAATGTGTGGTGTTTCCAAACTACAAACATTGTTTTGAAAATTTCCCCGGTAGTGGTGAATTATATGAGACCACGTCCTTCTAAGGAGAGCTTGTTTAACTGGCTTGTGGTTCTGGGGCTCATTCAAACACTCTTAAACAAAATAAAGGGAATGGATGTAATAACTTCTTTATGGAAAGGCCGTAAAAAGGTACAGGGCCATGTAAACAAATTGGGTCATTTACTAGATGTTTTAAGTGATAGATTTGCAACCCAAATTCAGGGGTGTGTATTAGGTTTTATAGGACCGTGACCATATTCTACCCTAAAAATGAGATTGCAAGCTTATTTTTTGTTTGTTGGTTTGTTTGTTTGTTTTAATTTAGTGCATGGAAACCCATTATTGCCATATTATACTGTAGCTTGAAAACATGGTTTGAGCACTTACATTTATAAAGTTTGTTCAACTTTGGAAAATGGTTAGAATCCCATGAGTGAAAAGTTGAATTGACCTGTTTTTTGGTAGCACTGGGTTCTGTTCAAGGAAAATAAGATGATTGAAATTGAAATTTTCCTTCTGGGCTCAGACATGTCTAAACTAATTGTAAATTAATTGTTCTGGCTCATAAGAGTAGGCTCATAGCTACGACTATGTGAAGTAGAAATCCAACAACAGTTATGATTTACAGTGACTGTAACTCTGCCAATCTTGTAATAAAACCGCTATTATAACCAACCTACTGTGACATTCATTTGTCTTACTTGAGACGTAGGACAAAAAAAAAAAAAAAGAAAAGAAAGAAAAGTCCTCTCTCAAGTTGTCTCGCTTCAGAGAGCCACTTTATTACGCTGGGATATTAACTTACCTTCTGTGAAATGGGTATGAAGGCTGTGCCAGACCAGTCCCGAGAAGGGAGGGCGTGGGTGGGAAGGTCGGCGTACGTGGTGCCCTGCACTGTGGTGGTGACCAGTGGCGGTGGCAGTTGAAGTGAGGAAAGGAAATGGAATAATTTCTATGTCGATTCCATAACATTTATGCATTCTGTAACTTCTCTCAATCAGGGTTGGCTCACTTGGCCTTAAAGGAAGTAGATTGTGTAAGAAAACTCAGTAAAACTCAATGAGCCTTTCTCAGTTTTGAAAACCGATGGCATCATAGCGTACTGGCAACCTCGAAGCGTCACTGCTGGAAGTTTGGCTGTGGAAATAACTGCCCCAGCTCCGCGAGCCTCAAAAAACAAGGGACAACGGTCGATATTATAGTTTCTGTGTAATTTGTGACTTGCTATTTCTTTCTTTCTTTCTTTCTTTTTTTTTTTTTTTTTTATGAGTAACTTAGGGCTAGATGGTCTTAAGTCTACAAAAAACCTAAACACTACCTTTCAACTGGATTCTGTGAGACCTTAAAAACAACAATTTGCATCTTTTTGCCGTAGTTACCCATTCACCCCTTTTATCTAGCACGCAGTTCCGCATGGTTATATGCTACGTAAGTGAAGACTCATCACGTGGAGGTGACTACCACAAAGCCAACGGCTGGCACCCTGAGGCACGGTGGGAGACGTGTCGCCGAATCGGACTCAGTCACTGCCATTAAGTAGTTTATAGCAAAGTGGGGAGAGAAGACAATTAGCTGGCTGGAACACAGAATAAGATACAGTGCTTGGTGGGAATCAAGGGGAAAGCAAAATCATTACAGCAGAGCCTTTAGAAAACACTTTGGAAGATTGTCTGGGGGAGACTTCTGCTTTGAGCGAAAGTGCCTGGGAAGATGAGTGACCTGAGTTGCCCGCAGAATGGAGGGCCCGGTGGGGTGGGTTGTAGGACATGGGAGCCTGCCGTAAAGAGGCACGAGGAAGGGAGTCCAGGAAGTCCACGCCCTCAGTCCAATGTTATTTGTTCTGACTGAGACTCCAGAGATAGACTCAGTGGGCAGGTGACTAGAAATAAGCGACACAAAAGGAGTGACACTGATGTACTACTTGGTCTTGACTAACGAGGAGAGCGGTTCTGCACAATTCAGTGTAGACGCCATTGTTGGCTCTCTCACCCAGAGACTGGGGCAGCCACATTGTGGATGAAATCTGAGTCCTCGTGGAGTACAGCAGGTAGAGACAGAAGGAAGGTTGCTGAAAAGTGAATAATACAGTTAGAAGGAAAAAGAAATCTCACATTTGTGGCCCAGAGCCATGAAGACGAGGTAGGTTGTAAAGGGAGGGAAAGCAAGAGAGAGAAATGACAGAAAAGAGAGGAAGGGGAAGAAAAAAAAAAGAAGAAGAACCTTAAGGCAGATGGAGGACAGCATCGAGGAAGGAGAGAGAAAAATCAAAGAAATTGGCCTACAGGATAAAATATAGCACAGATTTTCAAGACAATGGAGATCGATGAGCAAACAGTTTCTGATTTTTCAGTGTTGACCAAAAACAAGAACAAGAACAATAAACCCCTTCAGTCTAATGTGGGGTATGGGTGTGGGAGGAAGAATGGTGATGGACTTCAGTGAATAAGTGAGACATAAAGTTTTAAAGGCTTTGGGGTAACTTTTGGTTATCAGAGAGCAGGTAATGAGGCTTCAGAATGGAGAGAAAGAAAGGAAAGAAGCAGGTTTGTTTACTTGTTTGTTCGGTTCAAGAAAGATAAGAGGAGCTGAAAAGGTTCAATGTGTCACAAGAGAGAAGACTTCGGGGCTGGAGATGTCCTTCTGTTGCTGATGGAACCTGGGAGAAAAGGAGGTAGAACATTAGTCATCATGTCCAATTATTGCCTAAAGAACTGGAGCATCCCTGGCAGAAAAGTAGGAATTAAATTTTGGAGGAAGTGAGCCTTGAGACAAATTTTGACCAAGTGGGAAAGTGGCAGGAGATGTAAGAAAAATGACAGCCATGGCTCCCTGCTAGCGGGGCCAGAGAAGCCCCTATCAGGATGTTCCAATCCTGCCTGATGTCTCAAGTAGAAGCATCGAGAACACGAGAGGCAAAATAACAAAATGTGAGGTTTTTGCTGGGTCAGTCCACCAAGAGGATGCTGGGATGGTAAGTTTTGGGGTATGGTGATGGAGGAAAGAGTGGGGCCGGCAGGCAGAGATTTATGCATGCGCTAGAAAATGATAGTGATGGGGAAGGGAATGACACAGGGAAGAATGTGTGTTAAAAAGACACACCTAAACCAGAGTTAGTAGAGACTTTTAACCAGTCAGAGAGCTGCAGAGGTGTCAAAACAACCAGGGACTTTCAAGTTAAATCATCATTTTAATGCCCTTTACTTTGTCTTTCTGGAGCTGATGCCCTTCAGGTGTGCCCTGAAAGATCTTACAAGGTGGAGGAGGGAAACCTCTGCACGCCTCTGGGATCTCTGCTGTGGGAAGCTCCAGCATCTGTTGCAAGCCCAACACGGGGGTTTCTTGTTTTGTTTTGTTTTTAAAAGATTTTAATTATTTATTAGAAGGAGAGAGGGAGGGAGCGTGGAAAGGGAAGAGTAAGAGAAGCAGGCTCCCTGTGAGCAGGGAGCCCGATGCGGGGCTCCATCCCAGGAGCCCAGGATCATGACCTGAGCTGAAGGCAGAGGCTTAATGATCGAGCGACCCAGGCATCCTGTTTCGTTTTGCTTATAACAGCTATAAAAGCCACCTAGATAATTGTTGAAGGTGGGTTCAAGTGATGGCTGTTGTTTGCTCAAGAGAAGAATATGTCTCCATAGGAGTCTTCCACGCTCCCCAAAGAGGCTGTGTTCTGCACACATTTGCAGGGTAATGATTGTGTGCGCTCCTATCGCGGGGAATCTTTTATGTTCCTATAATCATTGGCAACATGTACTTAGAACTGGTTTGTTGAATAACCATGACTATTGAGCCTTGATCAGAACACTTCATTTTTATTTCTCCTGAATTTATTTTATTTTATTTTATTTTATCTTATTTTATTTTATTTTATTTTATTTTATTTTAAAGATTTTATTTGTTTATTTGACAGAGAGAGAGAGAGAGATCACAAGTAGG
>CM053604.1:112793392-112827269 GCA_028646535.1 Procyon lotor | reverse complement strand
TTTTTAAGATTTTATTTATTTGACAGAGAGAAACACAGCAAGAGAGGGAACACAAGCAGAGGGAATGGTAGCGGGAGAAGCAGGCCTCCTGCAGAGCAGAGAGCCTGATACGGGGCTCGATCCCAGGCCCCTGGGATCTGACCTGGGCCGAAGGCAGACGCTCAACGACTGAGCCACCCAGGCGCCCTCCTGAATTTTTTTGAGCAGGGGAAATCTTCCCCTATCCCAGGATGGATATTTCTGTAAGACCTGGTTTTTCAGCTTACCCTTAAGAGATAGTGAGTTCTAGAGTGGTTTTAAAAGGAAGCACCCTATGATTAAGAAACAAGATGCCCCTGTCCTTTGGAATTTAAAACTCCAAATGTGATGGCTTTGGACCTCTTCGTTGCCTACCCAGGCCTGCTGCTGAGGGGAGCTTGTCTGGGGAAGGAGCTGGGGTGGAGGAGGCTAGAGCCTTGATGTGTCTGAGGGATCCAGCATTCAGGGAGCAGCTCCTGGCCATTTTCTTTGAAAATCTTACTGTCGCTTTGGTGTCGTGGTACCTATCCTGTTGGCCCCTGGGTGCCATTCTAGCACCCAAGGGCCCATCTGTTTTGAGGACTCCCCTTTATCTCATAGCTGGGCTCACTCTCAGAGCTCCAAGTCTGGGAATGCAACTTCAAATGCATGGTCTTTGTTCTGCTTAAATCTCATGCCTTCACATGCATTTAAAATGTATAGTACAGAACATGAAACAAACAAAGAATTATCATCAAGCTAATGAATGAAAACGTTTCTATTTTCGAGTGAAGTAATAATTTTTTGTGTTTGTAATTTCCGTGTTCTTTTTGTCATCACCCCAGGGCAGGTGTAGATGACCTAGACCGTGACAAACATGTCCTTATGGGTCCTTAGAAGGCTTTTCCCACGCTTCCCCACCCCTGATGGATCAGACATTAGAGGTTGATGCGGAACAATCATCCTATGGTAGAGCTCTCCTTGTGTTTACTCAGTGCTTCTCAAACTTCACTTGGGGACCTTATTAAAATGTAGATTCTGATTTTGTGGTTGTTGGTGGGGCCAGAGAATTTGCATCTTAGTGAGCTCCCAGATGCTTCTGTTGCTGTTGCTGGGTTGAGGGCCAGACTTGGAGTAACAAGGGCCTGCTTGGGTGTTCTCCAGTCTGCTGTGATCTCACCTCAATTTTTCCAGTAAAAAGATTGCACAAAGCTGATCTCTTCTCACCACAGAGATGACTCCTTGTCTCTGCCCTTGCAACTCTTTTAACCAAGAAGTCAATTCAATCCAATAAACATCAAGTGCCTTGTGTTCTAGTTACCATGACACATCCTGAAAACAGATAAACAAAATGTAGTTTTTTGAGTACTTGATGTCGACAATCAATGTGGCTTTTCATCACTAAAGATATGCTTAGAACGCTAAAGGAACCCAGAGATTTTCCCTTTCGGGGTCATGAAAGGCTTCTTATGAGGCCATCACTTGATTTGAGTCTCATAGGATAAGGAGAGTTCCCTAAAAAGGAAGAGGGTTCTAGTAGAAGGCGTAGACTTGTTAGAAAGCACAAAGTCTATTGAAAAATCAGCTCTTTTTGTTGGGAAATAAGACAACAGATTATTCATGGATTGTGAAGGACTCTGTCTGACACACTAAGGAGAGTATTGAGACGTCATGTGACAGGTCCTAGGGAGAAGGCTATATGCTTGCTACACTAGCTCCTTCATGGTGGTAGCCTGTCTTTTCCTCCATTTTCATGTTCTTATACCTGTGACAGATCTGTAACTATCCATTGAATGATCTGATTTGGGTTTTGTATTTTGCTTTTTTGCCTTCAAAGAAAGAAAAAGGTACATCAGGATGATTGTAACACAGGGAGAAGCTAGAGGCAAGGGTATTGGCAATAGTTCAGCTATCAAACGATGATAAGTACAAGGTCCAGTTACTGCGTGTGGGGGATTGGAAGCGTCACCATTACCTTGCCTCACTCTGCATGTTCAAAGCCTACGTGTATTTAAGGTCGGCCCACCTGGTGCCTCCTCCACAAAGCCTTCGGTATCTCTCAGTCTGGCTTGTCTATCTGGTCTAAACTCCCAGAATAGTGCAGAATTTACCACTGTCTACCTTAAGTTCTAGTTCTGTATGTGTCTTTTCTCTCATGATTTTCAAGTGTCAGAGAGTAAAATGTTGACTAATCTTTAGCTCAGTGTCCCATTAGGTGGTAGGACTTTGAAGTGAAGTGAAAACAGCTCACTTAGACCCAACACAGCCAGTTCTGTTGTAGTGTTGACATCTGGTCTCACAGGTCATCACTGATAGGCCCTGAAGAAGTCATATGCTTTATTTCACAACCGAGGGATGTAACTGATGTCTGGCTTCATTTTGAGGAACTAAAAGGGAATACACTGGAAGGCCTCTTCATCTTTCTGCTTAGACTGAGTAAAATGAATGTGCAAAGAACCTTATTAGCAAAATTATAGTGATGACTGCTTAGAATGTTATTTCCTCAATAAGAAAAAGAAATGTATCATTTCCAGGAAAATTATTTTTAAACAGGGAACTTTGTGATTAACATTTATTGCAATCAGTTTAAGAAAAGCGTGACTTTCAAAAGTCCATTTTCAATAGCTTTAACTAATTTTTGTTTTGAATTATTTCCTCCTGTTCTTTCTAGTGAATGTGAGATTTATCCTCATGTGCTTTCTTATTTTCAGTTTGGTTTTCCTTTTTTTGCTTTGGGGTTTTGAGATTGACAACTGTGATTTATCCCCCTGGAAGGCAAAAATCTTGAAAAAGTCATTATTTCCAAAAATCGCTCAAAGAATGTATTTTTTTTTCCCTTGGAAATAAAGTCGATTTTCTCAGCTCTGATCATATGAGATTATGGGCAAGTAGTCCTTAGTTCTGGCATGTGGACAAAACAGAAGCAGCCCCTGGAGAGAGAGAGTTCAGAATTCATGGCAGTAAGCACATGTTCAGTATGCCAATATTTATGGTGTCACAACCAAATTAAAACCATACCCTCTGCTATTTACATAAGGACGGTACCCAGACTGCACGGGGCTGTGCCCACGTTTCTCAGTGGACTTAAGGCAAGGGAGTTGTTCGGGACTCTTGGAGACCAGACTATTTATTTTCACATTCATTTTATGTGTCTCTGTGAGGGAGAGTGAATTATCTTCACTTATATTCCTTTTGAAGTCATCCAGAATTAGCAGCGGTGACGACTGGCTTTGTGCTTCCCTATGCAGTGAATTCAGGCCATTGCTTCGTGGTCTTCTTAGTTCCCGTGCTAGGGGAGTGAGATGTGTTGGTTACTGACCCTGAACACTGATTGCTTCCTAGGTAGACGGGTGATTCTCAATCTCTCATTTCTAGTGTCTTACTCATGCTGTTAGACAACTGGGGTTTCACCCATTTGGAAAAAACAGACACATACTTTTGGTGAGAAGACATATTTTATGTCTTTTTATGGCAATTTTTAAAGTAGTACCATCTGGCAAGATTTTTAAGAACAGTAAATTTCAGAGCATTGTTGAGTGTACATCTCCTTTCTCTACTTCTACAAGACTTTTAAAGATATCTAGAAATTTAAATTATGACACATGATGTACTTGCAAAGCAATGTAAGGGACAGAGATAACATAAAAGCTACAGTGGGGACCAGGTTTGGTAGGAAGTAGTGAATCATATTAGCTGGTAGAGATGACATTTGAGTGTGAGTGCATTCTCTTTTCTTAAGAGTTTATTTATTCATGAGAGAAAGAGCACAAGCAGGGGGAGTGGCAGGCGAGGGAGAAGCAGGCTCCATGCTGAGCAAGGAGCTCAGTCCTAGGACCCTGGGATCTTGGCCTGAGCCAAAGGCAGAGGCTTAACCAACTGAGCCACCCAGGCATCCCAGAGTGTGAATGCATTCTTAACGACACTTTTGAAAATCCTAGATTCTTCCCACATTCCTTCTGATTCTACTTTAGTTGAGACTCTAGTCTAGGAAACAATCTGGACAGGAACCCAGTTGCTGGGATATCTTTAAGAGGTTGGCTGTTGGCCTTTTTGGGAGCTGGTCATATAACAATCAAGTCATCAAGTGGAAGTTTTTCACGACTGGTGATTGATTGCAAGTGGCAATCTTTTGTACCAGTGGGGAGGCTTTCTCATTTATAGGATAAAATAATTTTTTTTATGAGTAACTCTCATGTGAGCAAATGAAGCTTGACTGTGTAAATCTTTCTTTTATGATGGGATAGAATCCAGGATATTTAATAAGTTATTTTATTTTTTGAATTCGGTAATTTAAACATTGCACTTAGGCACCTATTTGGTACTTCAAACATGTATTATTAAGATTTCCTTTGGTGTTTCCTTAAAAAGACAAAATTCAGCATGTTTTCTTTGCAATTGTCTTAAACATACACAAAACAGAAAACAAACATTACTATTTTTTTCAGACTAATTATTCTTTTATTTTATGCCCACAAATTTTTAAATGATTGCAGATTTTTAGCTGATCTTTTTATGTATTGTTTTGGTGCTGGGGAAAAAAATGTTTAAATCCTCTGTGTGTTTAAGTCTGGGATTTAATGAGATTAATAAAAAATACGGAGGAAATTTCTTTGGTTGTGTATTAGAAAGTTGAGGAAGATCACTGGCTTTTGCAGTTCATTAGTGGGTCAATTTATTGAATGTTTAATATTAGGTATCTCATTTATCAGACAGTGCCTTAAGCACTGGGGAGACTTGGCCTATGCTGTTGCTATTCTTGTCTTGCTGCCAAAATTGATTTTTCCATTTTGTGTGTGACTTAGGTCTTTGTACTGCAGTAGATGCCAGGTTAAAGAATAGTTTCTGTCTTAAAGCATGATTGGATTGTTCCAATGCTATCAATAATTTTGGTGAATAACAAAAAATAGACTTTCATTCACATGTTCTGGAAGATTTCTATATGATTCTCTACATGGTAATGAACATTGATATCAACCTCAGTGATAACTGACAATATCACAGTTCCTAAGGAACTTGGCAGTGCCATCGTATGTCTGGGTATGATAACTAACCTGTAATTTAGGCTAACTCCATCATTATATTGTGACTTGAGATTCTTTGTTTCTGACTCTTTCGTGATTCCTTTTCCATTTTATGGAAAATACCTTGTTTATTTAATTGCAAAGAGGATGTTGGCAAAATGAGCTATTTAGTAAAAGCTCTAGGAAAAGTTTTAATTATTTGTAACACCCAGTATTTTGAAATCTAGCAGATTCGTCCTTTTGCCTAAATATATAATGTCTTGTAAACAGGACATTTTTTGTTTCGTTTCAGTGTACATATTAAAACAAGCTACACAGCACATACGCTAATGTGGCCAATCATGGTCATTTTGCTATTTTTTGGGAAGGAAGTCTGAAGCAGAAGAATATTCCTGGGGGAAGGATTTGTTTTTGTTTTTGTTTTTTTTCTACCAAGTTAGATGTTTCACTGGCAACCTCTTTGCCTCTAAAATTTATACTTGAAATGGCCCAGGGATTTTAAATGTGGGGGCATTTTAGGGGCCTGAGTACATTTGTGGATTTAGAAATGACTGACTTTGCTCCTTGGTGCAGTGAGTCTGCAGGAGAAAGCAAGGATTTTAATCTTTCCGATCAGATGGAGTGTGGATCTCCAGGCTCAGATTTTGGGTAAATTGAGAAAGACCTTTCTCTGGCTGGATTACACAAAACTAAGGCTGGCTTTGGTATAGAGGTAGGGGTGCCTTCTTTTCATTACCTTCTATCCCTTGAATTGTAGTTGATAGGTTAATTGTAGTTTCATGACATTCAACATGAAAACCACTCAGTAGTCCTAGTTAACTTACGTCCATTTGTTATAATGACATATCAGTTGACATTTTTAAAAGGATTTTATTTATTTATTTGACAGAGAGAGAGATCACAAGTAGGAAGAGAGGCAGGCGGGGTGTGGGGGGGAGCAGGCTCCCTGCTGAGCAGAGAGCCAGATGCAGAGGCTTAATCCACTGAGCCACCCAGGCACCCCATCAGTTGACATTTTTATTTTGATATTTTTGCCAGTTTTTAGCAGTTTCTAAATTTTGCATTTCATGAAGTTGTTAAGTCATTTAGTAATTCAACAATTAGAAACATTTCCAAGATCAATGTATTTGTGAATGTAAGTGGAATTTTTCCAACTCCAGCACTGCTTTTCAAATATCTTATTGCATTGTAGGGGAGGGGGAAAAAGGCAAAAACAAAAACAAAAACAAAACCCCAAAACAAAACTTTTCTTCTTTCTGCTATGGTTCTGCTATGTGTGAATTAAACTGACAAAAGACAGATTAAGAGGAAAAAAGGCATATACAGATTTTGTTAATATTTTAAATTTTATGTGCACAAGGGCTTTACAGAAAGGACTGAAAAGCCCAAAATAGCAGTTAGACTTGGGGGCTTGTATACCATTTTAGCAAAGGGCTTTAAATTGTGGGAAAATTTATTGGCTAGGAAGTAACAGGGGAGGGAATGCCTGGCTGACTCCGTCCGTGGAGCATATGACTCTTGACCTTGGGGTTGTAAATTCAGGCTTGCAATTGAGTGTGGAGATTTCTTAAAAATGAAATCTTAAAAAAAAGAAATTTATAGGGGAAACTAATGGAAGATAAGGGTTATTTTAGTCAGGTCTGTTTATGCAGACTCATCTCTCTGTCTCCGATGATAAGAGTACCTCTCCTCACCCTGGTACTGGAAAGTTGGGGAGGGTAGTTTATGCCACCTTTATAAAAGGAAATTTATGCTCTCCTTTTAGGCAGATAAGGGGAGGGCAGAGAACTTTTCCTGCATTTCTCGATTCTCAGTTGCCTTGGGCTCAATCCTTCTGCCAAAGCGGCATATTTTGGGGTGGCATATTCTGTGTCCCTTTGTAACTGTGGTGTATAGCACTCGACTTTTTCTAGTGGCATATATGGCCTAGGAAAAGGGACATATTTGGGTGCTAGTGGTGGGTGGGGATGCTGGCGTTCCTGTACCTCTGAGCAGAGTTCCCTTTATTTTCTGATCAGCTCCAAAAGTTGCTTTTATTTTCTGATCCACTCCTTCTTTTCTTGGAGGTAAAGCTGAAACAATCTCCTTCTGCGAGGACTGGATCTAAACCCTCGCAGATATTTCCTCAAACCTGGTGGGGAGGAGGGGCAAGGAGAAGCAGTTCTACATCCTCATTTGTGGCATTCTTGATTTCCGTAGAAAATCGGAGGTCATTCTAGTAATACCCCGTTAGGAAATGTGAAGTGTTATGACTCATTTTATTTTGGCTTTGCAAAGTATAGAAAATTTCTTGGCTAGGAATTCCTTTTCAGACTGCCAGTCCTCCCCAACAATTCTGAATAGGTAGTTCTCTCTTTGCACATTCTTCTGGGTTTAACTGCTGTGTAACCTCCTAACCCCTCATTAATAATTTCCTGAGGCTGGTTTGTTATAAAGAAACAGTGCAGCACAGACAGTGTGAGAGAGAGAGAGAGAGAGTGTGTGTGTGTGCATGTATGTGTGTGTGTGATTACTCCTTAATGACCAACTCAAATGGTATTAATGCTCTGAAGGAAGAAACAAGTGAGCATTAGATTCTTTCCCATTAGTGTGCATATTAATCAAGGAGATCACACCCTTAGGCAGAAGGTAATGAATGCTTTTTAACTTCATTATTCAAATTAAATGGCTCATTTTCTATATTGTACACACATTTAAATGGCTTGAGTATTTAAAGAAATAATCATGAATCTTTCAAAGGCTTCTTAATATTTGGATACCAGAAAATAAATTTGTCTCCTTCTGGTTCTAACAAGTACAAGAAATCACCAAGGAGCTGAGTGTGTTCGGAGATGGGCATTTGGGCTTCCAATCTTCTCCACTGTAATCTGTTCTCACCTTTCTCATATTTCAGTTACACATACCATCAGTGAATTTAACACTCGTCCCGTGGTGGCCAGTAGACCAATCAACCTTCCATGAGAAACGCTGTGAATTATACAAAGTTGTCGTTACTCATGGGATACAGGGTGGTGATCAAAATGCTATCTCTTCCTGGGAAAATGCTCACCCTATACTGTGAAGTGAAAAAGTAGGGTGGAAATAGCATTTTAAATGTTTATATGTATCCCCACGGAAATGTTTCCATGTACGGAGAAAGACTAGAATGAAGTGTGCTAAAATGTTACTAGTATTTTATCTCCATGGCCTGTAGGGGAGCCATGAGGGTGTTGACACTTTTTTCCTAAGATACATTTAGGCTTTGCTAAATTTTCTGTAATAATCTTCCACTACTGCTATCCTAGAAACAAAACTGTGCAGTTTTTAAGCCTAATTTGAACAGTGAGGGCGGGGGGCAAATACAAACAATAGGTTTTTCTTCTAAAGGAAAGCACCTAAAATGCGAGACTTGTTTTTAGAACCTAGGAGATGGCATTCTGAAAGGTGGCCCTTTGGGTTTGAGATTTAAAGTTGGCTCTTTGTTTTATCCCAGAGGCTAGCTGTGGATAGAGTCAAAGCAATGACTGTTGCGGCCGTCCATGAGGAGAGCCATCTCGACAATTATCTATGTTGTTTTTGGCACTTTGCAAGAAATGTTGTTTTCACAAGACCTAAGAGTTTTGTCTGGGAAGAAAGAAGATAGCTGCCAACATTTGGCACCAGATGGGGTTTTCTTATTTTTTCTTTACTTTTTTTTTTTGCTTAAAGCTTAGTGTGTAGTCTGTACATCCTGCTTTTAAGCCTTAAAGATCAAGAAAATATTACGTGGTTTTTTGTTTTTTTTTTGTTCACTTGTTGGAAACATCTGGAACATGCCATTAGGTTGCACACCACAGGCTTTGTTTACAGACAAGTGTGTGATATAAACCGTGAAAAAAAAAACCCACCTAAATCAAACCCTGCCTTCCTTTGCAGCTGCATTCTAGAGCACACTGTGATCCAAGGTCCATATTGACCATACAGACCCTGCTAATCATGTTAATTGAGCCTGGTGGATTGAGAAACCATACACGATTTGCCTTTCTAAGTACAGTGTATTCTTTAGACATACCAGCACCTGGTCCCTTACTGAAATCAGGCAGCTTCTGCCAATACCGCAGTCACCCTGGGACATGCTTTTACGCTTTGCAATATACAAGCTCATCTCTTCTGTGATTGCCTTTTAACAAATCAAGAACAAAAATTATTTCAGGGGTGCCTGGGTGGCTCAGTCGGCTGAGTATCCAACTCTTAATTTCAGCTCAGGTCATGATCTCAGGATGGTGAGATGGAGCTCTGCATTGGGTCCCACGCTCAGAGGAAGTCTGCTTGAGGTTCTGTCTCTCCCTCTCCCTCTGCTCCTCCTGTGCCAGTCCCTTCTCCCACCCCACACCCCCCAACATGTGCTCTTGTGCTCTCTCTCTCTCTCAAATAAATAAATAAATCTTAGGTAAAAAGTCATTTTGAAACTCCAGGTATAGAGCAGGTAGGAAATTCTCCTCTAAGGAATACTATTTTGTTTTTGGAAGAACTACTGTAGTTCTATTTCTGACACTAAACTTTCAGTTAAGGGAATGGAAAAAAAGACGAATAGTGAAGCCTGTTTTTTATGTCTGTGATTGAAATTATACCTCGACTGAGGCTCTCATTTTGGGATATCACCCCTCATCATTTGATCTCAAATGTAAGTAATGAAAAAAGTAACGAATAAAAGAGCCAAGTGAACAAAAACCCCAAAGTAACAAAACAACATAAATGTTCTGTTTCCTGAATCTCTCTCTCTCTCTGTCTTTTTTTTTCCCCATACTGCTCTTATCCTTCATTGCAATGCCCTCACTTTGATGTTTAACTCTTATGGTTCCATGTCTCAAGTGAAAACTTATGTCTGCCGAGTCTGGAACCCCTCAAAGTGCATTGACCTCTGAGACTAGGGCCATCTCAAGGGAGAACTCTAAAAGGGAGTTTTGAGTAGGGAAGTCTATTTGGAGCTGTGAGTAGGGAAGGAAGTGTCGAGTCAATGCTCTGTATAAACTCTGGAGGGTAGGGCATACATCCGTGGTGGAAGGTTGGGCGGGGGGGGGGGGGGGGGGGGGGGGGGGGGGGGGGGGGGGGGGGGGGGGGGGGGGGGGGGGGGGGGGGGGGGGGGGGGGGGGGGGGGGGGGGGTGGTGGCACAGCTGTGTGTCTACAGAGATCCATAATAGGAGATCACTAGTCAGGGGCTTGTGTGCATTCCTGCTGTTTTTTCCCGTTGGTCTTCTGTCCTGTTTACCTCCTAGTGTCAAGAATCCTGAGAGACCTGAGGGCGATAACTGTCGTCCATTCTGCTGACCTCCTTTCCTTAAGCACTTTAAGATTCCTGATGATGACTCACTACCACTGTGCTACTAGGGAGTCTGAGCCGGCTGTGCACATGCGTGTTTCTGCCTCGAGCCCTCTCAGCTTTGGAACTGACATTATTCTGGCCCTCTACCCTCTTCACCCAAGTCATTTTAAACATTGTTTCAAGCATTCTGAAATAAACCTGAAGATGTCTTTTTAATACTTTTGTTCTGGAAATTTTCAGGGCTCAGAGTCTTTAAAAATATGGGGAACATGCCCCGGGAGCAATTTAAGTATGGTCTCGTGGAGCCCTCCTTGCCTTGTTTTCTCGGAGGTGAAGTCATTTTCTTAGTCACGGAGGTCTTGGCAGCAGGGCTAGAACACAAGCATAGCCTCAGTTCTGGACTCTTTGGGTCTCATCCTGACATGCCTTGCAGTGCAGGTTGTCTTGATGATAAATGGGCAAACTCTTGAGAAAAGGCAGGAACTCTTCAGTGCCTTGGCAAGTTTTGAGCTCGCTTGTTGCTCACAAAAGGGATTTGTGGCTTTAAAGAAATACCGTGCTCACTAAATGAAGAAATAATACAGAAGCCATTTGTCAAAACAAGTAAAAACTTTGCGTTGGCATACTCAGTTTATAATTTTCATTGATAAGCAAATGAAATCACCTTGGGTGAAATATTGTAGGGTATGCTTTAAAATGGGTTGGTCTCTGTCTCTGATTCATACTGTTTGTGTTTCTGGGTGCTTTATCTACCATATGCTGTGAAACCAGAGCTATTATTTTTGCTTCAATCTGAGAACATACCCAGTATTCTAGGTGGCAGATTAAGTTCAGCATTCACTTGGAATTTCTCAATTTTTGAAATTATTTTCTCTATACCTTCTTGGTCAGAGGTGAATAATATTAAGTAGTACTTTCTGCAGGACTCACAGTGCTCCTTTTGCATATTCTGTAGGCTGTTTCAATACGTAGGACATAACCTACTTGATCCATTTTTTTCATAAATATAATAAACGCTCCATAGTTTACAAGAAGAAATATCGAAACATCCAACAGGAATGATGAATATTACCGACTAAAGATGAGAAGAAGGCAGAATATGAATTCTGATTTCTTAGTGTTCCACAGTTGATTTGGGTGAGATGTGGCTGCTTGTGGGCTAGCAGAGGGCTGGAGTCCTTCTGATAAGAGCCAAGGGGTGTTAGGAGTCATACTGAACTCATGAGTAATTAACAGAGAGACTGGGACAGTATTGGATTTTTCAGGTTAGAATTGAAACTAAACTGCTGAGTCTGTATGGTCATTAAAATTCCCAAGGTGCTTTTTGCAAGATTATGAGTTGTTCAGCATCCTCCTGGCCAAATGAGTAATTGCTCTGTCAGTCGGTCCCTGCAATTTCTTTTGTACAAGGTCACTGCATCCACTCCTTGAACTATACTGTGACATTAAGGGAGAATGGCTTCTTAACGGAGATAGGGTGGTCCTTTAATTAACAAACTCATAAACTGATCAGGTCTGTCCCCCCACCCCGCAATTGTTTAGTTCCTATATATTGGGTTTTATAATATATGCATTATTCTATATATTGGGTTTTTTCTTTCTTCTTTTAAATCTCTGGTTTTTGATTTAGATTTTTGTACAGGAAAAAGCATATTGCTGTCTTATGTTTTTCCCTATGGAGATTATATATGTCTGTGTACACACACACATCTTGAAATACTAGGAAATGTCTAGACTATTTATTTGTCTCGGGGTAAATGGGATGTCCTCTATTCATTTATTCTTCTTTCCTTTGAAGATTTTATTTATTTATTTATTTATTTATTTATTTGAGAGAGACACAGAGAGAGAGAGAGAGAGAGAGAGAATGAGCAGGGGAGAGGCAGAGGGAAAGGCAGACAATGCCCCCACCTCCCAGCAGAAAGGAGAGGTTAGAAAATACTGTTGCAGTTTAAAGTAAGACCTGGGGGAGTACACTGAGGTGACTTTTGTTTTTTGTTTTTTGAGGTGGTTCTTATCTTTATTGCTTTGGAGGTGGAGGGGCAGATGCTCACAAGCTCTTGGTGCAGAGGGCCCATTTCCTCTTCACCATCACAGACCTCTGGCTTCGGGGGATGGCTTGAATCTGGGCGGTCCTTGTGCTTGCGGATCAAGTGCCTGATGCTACAGGGGTGGCCAGGGCCTTCAATAGATCAATAGATGGCGGTCTGCTTGGAGGAGGTGGCGGCTTTCCTTGGGCCGGCCCTAAGCCTCATGTCACCACTACATGTCCGCTCTGGGCCTCTGGTGCCAGGACCCCAGTCTTGTGGTGAATCAGCCCGCTGTAGCGGAAGGAGTTTCGAGCCCTCCTGTCATGGGCCTCAGTGCTGTGTGCCTGCTTGTTCAGGGAGCCGGAGCAGTTCCGCTGGACCATCTATTGCTAGGGGGAGCGGGGAGGGGGGGCGGGGGTGTGAAAGGGGTAGCAGCTCCTCTCCTGAGGCGCCTGGAGTTGGAAAAAGCCGTAGAGCTGAGCAGTTGGGGGAGAAGGCGTTCCGGGCAAAGCCAGTGGGAGCAGCCAGGCCCTCAGAGAAGAGTGTGCCCGGAAAGATTGGCAACAGCTGGGTAGCTGGAGTGAGATGAGCGGAGGAGCAGTGCGTTTTATAAGGCTGATTATTTCTGCTTGCTTGGGTTTGGTCTCTAGGGGAGGAAGGGAAGAAATGCCATCATGGTGGCTTAGACTAGCATGAAGTAGGGAAGTGGCCGGATTTTGGGTATATTCTGCAGTTGGAGCTGTTAGAATTGCTGGCAGCCTGGAAATCATGAATTGTAAATGGTTTATAAGGGGCAAGTCTCACATTCTCACCTGTAGGTCTAGACAGGCATCTTGGTCTTTGACCTGTTATTTATGTCTTAAAAGTCTTCAGGCTACTGTTGAATGTACTAAGGAGGCACCAGTAGACATACGCATTGATTGTGACAGGGAAAAGCTGTAAAGGATACAAGTCAGTGATGGATTTTATTGTTCACTTTTAATAACGATAAGTGATCGATGTATGTAAGTTTAAGATCAATAAAAGAGAAGGAAGCAAGTGTTGTATTGATTTGGAACGATATTACCAACTGCTTAGCTAAATGGAAGACTGGCTTTTTTTTTTTAAAACAAAGGCAGGTCATACTACAAGAAGAAATTCCATTTAATATTAAATATTGTTAACACTTATTAAATGCTTACTCTACACCAGACATGCATTAACGTATGCTTTACATACATTAATTCCATTAATCCTCACAAAAAGCCTATGAGGGCAATTACTGGTATTATTCCCAGCTGAAGGAGAATGTAAGCCATTTGGCCAAGGTCAAGTGGCTGATCAGGGGTTCCAACAAAGACTGTCTGGTTCCAGAGTGCATGCCCTTAATCATTACCTTATACTGCTTCCAATAGCTGCTTTAATTTGTTAGGACTACAGCTCTAATTTAGTTAGATGCTGAGCAGACTTGCTGAGCTTATAGTTACTTCTTAAATGTAGGGAAGTCAGTGAGGGCTCTAAAGACCCTGGAGTTTTTGTCCTGCCAACACCACATATTTATTTTAAGTGAATGTCTGGGTGTTTGGGATAAAAAGAATCCGTACAGGAAGAAAAGGCAGAGTGTGGAAATATGACTTCCTGAATTGTGGACTGAGTTTAAATCCTGGTGTACCTACTCGTTAGTTACAGTATCTTAGTCACTCAACCTTTCTGAGCACCTAAGTCTCCAATTTGTAGAAGTTTGAAACCAAGAGTGACCTCACAGAGTAACATTAATGAAACTCCTAGCAAAACGTCTGGTCTACTTAATAAATTTTACTTTCTTCACCCATGTGTCCCACCAGTTGGGCTGAAAATGCACACAGGTTTCTAAAAATTACATCGGATCGGATGAAAAAAAGAAATAGGCTTAATGTAGAGAAGCTAGCAAAATAATCCGACGTGGCTTCACAAGAGAAGCATAAAGGAATAATCCACGTGCGTCAGCTTAGATCAGTGCTTGTCAGATTTGGATGTTTCTTTGAATCTTCTGGGATCTTGTGAAAATACAGATTCGGCTACTGTTGACTTGGAGTGGGGGCCCGAGAGCGTATGTTTTTGACATGCTCACGTGATGCTGATCCGGCCAGTCTGTGGATTACACATTGTGCAGCAGGATTTATCAAAACAGATTTACGAAGCACGTTGGGAAGTCAAGGTGACTACCATTTGAGCTGACATCAGTGAGACAGTTTTTCCGCGCTTCTCAGAGATGAAGTGAGCTGTGTCTTAAGGTGTGTTTCGGTCACTGCTGATCTGCACTGTGGATACATCCAGTCCTCCTGAGATTAAGGCAGACTTGCTTTTTATCTTACCCATTGGTGCCAATTAACCTTAAATAGCAGTGGGTAGAGCATTTAAACATTATTGGTTAGAAAGGTTCCTGGGGGAAGTGACTGGGTTTCTGTGGACTGTGAGACCACTTAGCACAGGTGTTTTAGGGGGAATACACTCAGTGAAAATATCATCAGGTTCGATGACTGCTGATGTTCACTTTAGCCTTGTGATGAGTTTTTATGTCAAATGCTTAGAGTGATAATCTGAGATCTATATGGTGTGTATCTAACCCCTGCTACTAAGGGGAATAGCGGAATTTCCTGAGAGTTTTAAGAGGAAACCATCCACTGTATTCACAGTCATGTTCACTTGTTTGTGCTGTAATCGTTACATTGTAATTATTCACACACACACACAGACACACACAGACACACACAGACACACACACACACACACACACACACGCATACTAGGTATTGTGTACCTGCATTATGCTGGTCCTTTAATTTATTTTTACCAGCATTTTTTTGGACCTGAAATGGTCATGGTAATTTGCACACTTACTGTTTCCCAGAAGTTTTCAAACTTTTGCTTTCTAACTTACTAGGAATTGTAAACACATAGGGCATTGTTATTGACCATAAATACATTCTTCTTTATTCCTCAGCTTTCAAACAGCTGTAATGTTACTAGAAAAAGTGCCTATTTATGGAAATGTGTTTTCTCTCCTCCTGCTGAAACTTAAAGGCTTATTTTAAAGTATTTCTAGAGCTGCCACCTGTTAAATGATAGTGATCTTAGGCTTTGTAGATATTTTTATCATGAAAGAAGATAAGTTA
Organism: Procyon lotor; assembly: GCA_028646535.1. Lineage (NCBI taxonomy): Eukaryota > Metazoa > Chordata > Mammalia > Carnivora > Procyonidae > Procyon > Procyon lotor. Next base: position 112,811,805 of record CM053604.1, on the reverse strand, counting down.
GAAAAATAAAGTGCATTCAATGTTGGAAAGTGTCACAGACTTTTTGAATCCTGTTTGCATTGAGCCGGTGAACCCTCCTATTCTGGCCAGCCTTCAGGAGGGCCTGTGAGCACAAAAGAATGGCATGTATTTATACTTGTGTAAATAAGATCCTGTATACTTTCCACTGAGAACATGCAGGCAGCCCTTTTATGGTCAACAAGGGGTTTTCCCTCTGGCCTTTAGGCAGACCACAGGGCTAGGTGCTCAAGCATGTATTTTTGTTTGATATCATACAGAAGAATGATTTCACAGCTGGCTCCTTTTCATACAGTCTTAGAAATTATTTTGTTATGCTTGCCTTTATTCATTAATAAGTCATTCAGGAACGTATGAAGGGTTTTATATAAAAAGTCCAGTTTTTAAAAATTAACCTCTGTTTCTGTTCAATTTTTAATTTCCTTTAAGGAAAATATGGTATCTTCTTTTATCACTTAAAGCAACTTTAAAATTTGTCTTTGATGAAGAGACTCATGCCTTCATATATCCAAAAAATTATTAACCAATCTGAAAGTTGAAAGAAGGATAATGTGTGAGTAAATTTAGAAAACATCATTGAGGGGCACCTAGGTGGCTCAGTCAGCTAAGCATCTGACTTGATTTTGGCTCAGGTCATGATCTCAGGGTCGTGAGATCAAGCCCATGTGAGTCTTTGCACTGTGCACAGAGTTTATGTTCTGATTCTCTCCCTCTGCCTCTCCTCTGCTTTGTTCCTGCAGGTATACACTCTCTCTCAAAACAAAAACAAAAAACAAAAAAACAAAAAACTAAAAAAAGTAAATAAAAAAGAAAACATCATTGAGCAAACACATATTTGATATTTTGTTTTGTTTTAAAGGATTTATTTTTAAGTAATCTCCACACCCAACATGGGTCTCAAACTTAGAACCCCAAGATTAAGAGTTGAACAGTCCTCTGATTGAGGCAAACAGGTGCCCCTTTTGTTTTGATATGATATTATTATTTTTTTTTTTTAAAGAGAATCTTTTTTTTTTTTTGAAGATTTTATTTATTTGACAGAGAGAAACACAGCGAGAGTGGGAACACAAACAGAAGGAATGGTAGCGGGAGAAGCAGGCTTCCTGCAGAGCAGAGAGCCCGATGCGGGGCTCGATCCCAGGCCCCTGGGATCTGACCTGGGCCGAAGGCAGACGCTTAACGACTGAGCCACCCAGGCGCCCCTGATATGATATTATTTTTAATAGCAGATAATATTAACATGAAGCATAATTACATTTTAAAATGATTAATTCTAGAAGATGGTAGAGCTAATGATAAGCTATCCTCTTTCCCTTATCACAGTATTCCTGTGAAAGATGGTTGGATGTCCAGCTTTGAATCCAAGATTTTCTCTAGAACTACAGAGTAGAGTCTGTTGAGACATTAATTTTTCATCGCTGTTGGCCCTCATCCATATTCTCATTTGTAAGAGAACAACTTCATTTTTACTCATTTTCTAGAAGTTGTTTAACTACTTAGAAAACATTTTGAGCAGCACTTTTTATAAACTCATCTTTCACTCATGTCACAGACCTCTGTCCATCCCTTCAGATCTTGGCTCATTAATCCTTACATTAGTATACTCCTCCCTGTTAATTCACTCTTCAGTATTCCTTGAGAACCAACTATGTGTTAGGCCAAGTCTTCTTGGTCTCAAGATCCTTTTATACTTGTGAAGACAGTTGAAGATGCCAAAGAGCTTTTGTTTGTGTGGTTATATTTATTAATACTTCTGTTAGAAATTAAAGCTGAAGAAGTATAAGCGTATTTATTTATTCATTTAGAAATAACAAATTCATTTAGAAGTAGCAGTAATACATATATTAACATTAACATGATTTATGAAGAAAATAATTATGTTTTCCAGAGTAAAACCAGTAAGAAGAGTAGCATTGTTTCCCATTTTTTTTTGAAAATCTCTTTAGTGTCTGGCTTGTTGGAAAAGAAATGAATTCTCATATCTGCTTCTGTGCTCACTTTACTGTGATATCACGTATTAAATAATATCAGTAAAACTTGACTGCCTGCTTATTGGAAAATAGCTTTGAGCTCTCAGACCCCCATAAAGGTCTTGTGGACAGACTCCCAGAGGTTCCTAGAGCACACTTTGAGAACCTCCCATCTGGGGTGTAGACCAGTGTACAAAGAGTTACCCGTCCTGGCCTTTCTGGTCTTGGAGTTTATTCTCATTGTACTGAGCACTTTTCTTTCTTAATTAGAACTTTTAGCTCTTTTACTACAATGAGGTCTCCGAAAGGCAGAGATTCTTTGTTTTTCTTTCTTACTCAGTGGTTTATTTTTCTGGTTTACATTGTTGAAATACTGAGTGGATAAAATCAACTGTTCATAATGTTGAATATGTTTTTTAATCCTACATTTAGAGCATTCACTTTGCTAGCATGGATATGGTGTGATTCCAAAATCTTAAGGAAGACCAGCTTAAGACTTCCTGGATTAAATGTGTACTTTTTGAACTTGTTCAGGGTACCGGGGAATATTTACTGAAGTACTGACTTCGGATGGAAAGGCTATCGTCAGACTTGAAAATAATCGATTAGATGCAATGATGAGATGGTTTCTGTTGTCGTTTAGTGACTGCAAATCAATAATTTGACTCGTTAAATGTGTATTTTTAGTTCTTTACGTTGTTTGCCATTATAAAGGCCTCTCCTGTGTGAAGGAACTATCTGAATTGTTAATTGTTCTAATTATAACGAGGAAATGAGAAAATGCATGCATGTGATTCTAAGGGAGGAACAATGCTTCTAGAAAGCAGTCTTGCAGAGCAACTGCAATTGTTTACCAGTTTCTAGTCAGCTACTCTGTTTCCCGCAAGTCACTACCAGCTTTACGTGTTGGAAACCTCAGTGGCAGTTCCATCTTTATTCCATCTGCCACCATGAAACTGAGATCAGTGTTCACAGTGTGAGATCCTACGGGTAAGATCTAAGAAGTAAAGTTTGTAGAGGAAGGATCAGAGTTAGCCATCAAAATTATTACATAATAAGTGTCTAGAATTAATATTTCTTAGAAGGATGTGTTAATTCCATTTCTTCTGAAGGTACATTGATGTTGTGTTAATTCCATTTCTTCTGAAGGTACATTGATGTTATATTTTTGAAAGGTATTTTATTTTAAAAGGCTACAGTTTACATATACACTGATAACACATTTTCTTCCTATATTTCATTTGGCTCGTAAGACAACTCTGAAGTGAATTCCTCATTGCTATGTAAATGAAAAACATCTTTTCTTATATATGAGGGTTTGTACACAAGCATCTTTTCAAGCCCTCTTTTATGAGCCTAATTTTATTTTTTAGGTTTATGAAAGAAGATCCAGTAAGTGAGAATAAGACCTTGCTGATTATAGGATTTTCATGTAGGGTTGAACTTGCTTGTTATTTCTTGTTTCTATGTATGACTCATTGAGTTATTTTTCTAATGAATTCACATTGTTCATGATGTCATGATATTACAAGTTTATGCACATGTTGTTGGTTGTAAAATGTAAGTTAAGACAATATTTGGAATCAGAAACAATTGTAACTTTAAGTGGTGATGTAGTAACTACAGTGGAGGTTGGGGTAGTGTGTGTGACTTGGTGTATCTTTGAGCCTAAATAATGATATATAAATTAAATATCAAATGATCTTTAATTAATTAATTATGTAGGCCTGGATTTTATTCATCCAAAGCCTAAAAGGGAGGCCATTATATGGTTTGGGTAAATTTGTGGGCAGTACCGAGTAACAATTCCCAGATCCTGAGGTAGTGTATTCTGTATTGGTTTTGATATTTACTTAAAAGAAAATATAATATTTGGGGGCACCAGGTGGCTCAGTCACTGAAGTGTCTGACTTCGGGTTGGGTCATGGTCCTGGAGTCCTGGAACTGAGCCCTGCATCTGACTCCCTGTTTAGCAGGAAGCCTGCTTCTCCCTCTCACTTTGCCTCACTTTGCTGCTCCTCCTGCTTTTGAGCTCTCTCTCTCTCTGTCAAATAAATATTAAAAAAGAAACAAATAAAATCTATTATTTGATAATAATGCAATCATTACCTCAAATCAAATTTGATTTAAAAATTTTCTTAAGATTATTTATTTATTTATTTGACAGAGAGATCACAAGTAAGCAGAGAGGCAGGCAGAGAGAGAGAGGGGGAAACAGGCTCCCCGCTGAGCAGAGAGCCCAGATCCCAGGACCCTGAGATCATGACCTGAGCTGAAGGCAGAGGCTTTAAGCCACTGAGCCACCTGGGGCCCCTGATTTAAAAATTTAAAAATATCTCTTCTAGTGTCTAGAATATTTTTCTAAGCAGCAAAAAGTATCATCAAATAAACTGTAGCTATGTTAATAGTTTACTTATATCATTTATAATTTTCAGATTTTTTCTATTAAATAAAAATGTTTAAACTTTATTTGCAATCACTACTTTTAATACTTTGTTACATAGCTTTTATAACTTTTTCTACCTATTAATATGTATGCATTTCAAATTGCTTTTTACAAAATGAGATCTCACATGTATGTTTTTTTTTCTAATTTAAGTATAGTTTACACACAATGTTACATGTGTTTCGGGTGTACAACATAGTGATTTGGCAAGCTTATGTGTTAGGCTGTGCTCACCACAAGTGTAGCTACCATCTGTCACTCTGTAACACTGTTATGATACCATCGACTATATTCCCTCTACCTTTTATCCCTGTAACTTATTCATTCTGTAAGTGGAAGCCTGTATCTCCCACCGCCCTTCACCCATATTGCCAATCTCCCCCTACCTCCCTACCCCCCAGTCACCATAGGTTTGTTCTCTATATCTGTGGGTCTGTTTCTGCTTTTTATTTATTTATTTTTAGATTCCACATTTACATGAAATCATATGATATTTGTCTTTGTCTGACCTACTTCACTTAGCATAATACCCTCTAGGTACACCTATCTTGTCACAAATGGCAAGACCTCATCCTTTTTATAGCTGAATCATACTCCATGGTATGTATATGTATTTACATTATACATATACCACATCTTCTTTCTTTATCTGTCAATGGACACTTCTGACACTATCCAGAATCTATAAAGAACTTATATAACTTTCCACCAAAAAAACAAATAATCAAATTAAAAAATGGACAGAGGACCTGAATAGACATTTTTCCAAAAAAGACATACAGATGGCCAACAGACACATGAAAAGAGGCTCAACCTCAATCATTAGGGAAATGCAAATCAGAACCATAGTGAGATATCACCTTACACCTGTCAGACTGACTAGAATCAAAAAGACAAGAAATTGGCAAGGATATGGAGAAAAAGGAACTCTTGTGCTCTGTTGGCGGGAATGTGCAGCCACTGTGGAAAACAGTGTGGAGATACCTCAAAAAATTAAAAATAGAAAAACCATATAACTTGGTAATTCCACTACTAGGTGCTTACCCAAAGAAATGAAAACACTAATTTAATAATATATTGTAAAATATTAATAAACACCCTTATGTTAGTTGCAGCATTATTTACAATAGCCAAGATGGGGAAGTATATCCTTTTCCATCCATCCAATATATCCATGAAAGGATGTTATTTTTAACCTGCTTTTTTCACTCTACATAATTTGTCTTTTGCATAAATACTTGCTTGTCATTATCAGTGATTCTTAAAATCTCTTGTGTTATAACCCATTAATATTCTGCAGAAATCTGTGGAACATCTTTCTTTCCCCCATGGAAATGCATGTAGAAGAAATTTTTATATAAAGTTGTAGGGATCTCAGGGTCATAAATCTCTAATTAAGAAACACTGATCATACCATTCTTAACTGCTTCATAGGCTTTCTACCAGTGGAATCTGGTTTAAGAAGTGTTATATTGCTGGACTTTAAGATTACTTTAAATTTGACTTTTTTTGTAATTTGACTCATACACTACTATACAATGAACATTTTGGTTAGTCTTTAGATATATATTTTTTCTATTTATTTCATTATAGTGACTTCCTAGAAACATGAGTGAATTACTGAATCAAAATTTTGCTTTTTTCAATATGTTCGTATTTATTACCCTGTTGCTTTGAAAAAAGTTATAAAAATGTCTTTTCCAAAGAAATCTGTAAGAGTACCATTTTACTTTGGTATAATGCTTTTAATATTTGCCAACCTGATATGCAAATATAATATATTAATTTATAATTAACAAACACAGTACATTAATATTAATTGCAGAATTAAAGTTTAGAAGAATTTTTAGGTCCTGGTTTTGTTACCACGTAGTGAATTATAAAATTCCTTTATTCTTGTCTTCTCAAAAGAAAGGATTCATTTGAGATAATCAGTAGAGAGTTAAAGTAGAAAAAGGTTTTATTTAACAAAGCGAAACTACACTCCTGAGAAGTAGGAGCAGGCTGACTCTGGGCTGGGTAGCAGCCTGCTGAGTTCGGCATTTTTTTTTTTTAATGGGGGCCTGTTTTGTCTCCTTCTTCCCATTTTGTCTTTCTTAAACCACCCTCTGGAGGTACCCTGGTTTCCTCCCCTCCAAACTTTTGTACATGTTCCTGTTTGCCATCTTCCCATGAATGCCTGGGGGATACTCAGGGTGGGAGAGGGGGGAGGGCAAAACCACAATGCAAATGATGTTATGTTGTTATAACAGCCTTGGGGTTACTAGCCAACAGGGTTTCCCTTAGGTGCGCATGCTCCAAAGTTGAGCAAGTCCTCATGACCTGTATCTTTTGCTTACCGGGTTGTGTTAAACTGCAAAAGGGGTTGGTCTAATGGGGTGGGGTAGTCTCTGGGCAGGGACTGGGTGGTCTCTGGCAATTTCCCATCTGCCATCCTCCTTTCTGTCCTCCTGCTCACGTCCACATAACTGCCTACTCTAGCAGTTTTATGGTTCTTCTATTTCTTCATTATTCTCTAGAATGTTTCCTTAGGTGACTTTTTCCCCCACCAGGAATAAAATTGCTACAGAAAGAAAGTTGACTTTCCAAAATATTAGAGATTGTGGGGTTATAGAAAATTTGAAAATTATTCAGAGATTTCATATACTTTAAGAGGTGTTAAGAGGTGTTTTGCCCACCATGTTCCAATAGGTGATTATGTCTTTCTTATTTGAAACTGTCTAGGTGATTTCTTGGATTCTTCTCTTTAGGTTGCATTGTAGTGATATGCAGAAGAAATATCTCATCATGGGTTTGTGATGGTAAGGCTGTAGCACTTTGTCCAGCTCCACACAGAATCTTACTAGTTCTTGGGGAACAAGAATCAAAAGCTTTCAGTGATGATGTCTCTAAGAATTGCATCCTTGAGCCTCTTCTTTTACTTTAACCTTTGCTTGGGAAATTTTCTTCCACGATCATGGCTTCAATAACCATATATTTATTGATAATTTTCAGATCTCTATTTTCTGCGTACGCCTTGCTTTTGTCATTCAGACCCACATATCCAAATGGCCCCTGGTCATAGCTACTTGGATATTTCCTTAATGCCTCAATTTCAGCGTATGCAAAAGTGCTCTTAACTCCCATACTTAATTCTTCTCAAAAGTTACATCATATACGAATGTCGTAGTCCATCTGCGCTTCTGTAACAAAGGCACCACAGCCTGGGTGGCTTACACAGACATTTATCTCTCCCAGTTCTGGAGGCTGTGAAGTGCAAGACCAGGCACCTGCAAAGTTATGTATCTGTTGAGGGTCTGTTTCCTTTCACCATAACCTCACGTGGGAACTCTCTCGTAGAGCACAAATACTGTCTGTCTATAGGCTCCACCCTCAGGCCTTAGGTCCCACCTCCTGCTAAGATCACGTTGGAGGTTAGCTTTCAATATATGAATTTTGGGGGAAAACAAACATGCAGTCTGTAACAAAGGGAATAATAACATTTCTCACCAGATCGTTTAAATCGGAAATCCGAATTCCTCATTACCATCTCTATCCTTACTTTTAAATGTTTTCCAGGATCTCTTGTTTCTACTTCCTAGCTATGTCTTAAATATTGCTTTCCATCACCTCTGCTACAGCTTGCATTTTAGACAACACCAATCTCCTGGGTTACGCATTGGTCTCTAATTTGTCATTCTCCTTCCATTCATGTAGTTCATTCCATGTGTCTTCTACACTGCTGTCAGAAATGTCCGTCTCTTAAAATTCCTCTGTCATTAGGGGGTCCCTTCCCTGCCTCTGTGCCCACCTCAGTTTTTTGAGTTTGGCCAAGAAAGAATTCAGAACCAAACTCTCAAGTAAACAAGAGTTTTATAGCAGTTAAAGGGAATGTACACTTTCAAGATGGGAGAGTGAGCATGCGCGGAGGTGGCACCTGCACTGGGATTAGGGGTGTCTTTTGTTTTTATGTTTGTATAGGTTATGGGTCTTAGCTAGGGCAGTGTCCTGCTGAGGTTGTCTCCAGTCATCTAAGGGACTTCTCCAACCAGTGGAAGGGGAAGTTTTTGACCTCGAATGGGGCTTGTCAGAACAGTCATGGCAGCCACTCCGTGTGTGTGTGTGTGTGTGTGTGTGTGTGTGTGTGTGTGTGCACTGCAATGTAAATATATTCTAATGTAACTACAGGTTACTGTAGAGCAGCAGTTCTAGGGAAGGGCCCATGCATGCTCCCCGGGGTTTTTTTCCAGCTATTTGTGTTCTATGGGTGGTTGGCAGTTTCTTGATTTTTATCTTTTTAATGGTCAAAAAGTCCCACTCCCTGCTCATATCTAAGTATTCTGTCGCTTCTAACAGCTCGTCTTTGCTCTTTGATAAAATCCGAGTTTCTTTGCATGGCTTTCAGAGCTTTTAATCCAGTCTTTCAGAGTCCTCCACCCCTCATCTTACCTCATGGTCTTACCACATAAAGCAAACTGCAGACTTGGAACTTCATGCCTTCTCACAGCTCTGCATGTGCTCTGCCATCTTCCTGGTATACCGTTCGTATTGTGATGGCTTTAATTCTGGGCCCTGGTTCTGCGTTGCCTTGTCCATGAAGCCTTCCCTCGATCTTTTAGGCTGTGGTAGGTGCTTCTCCTTCCTTTCATGAATTTTGGCTGCATGTTCACTCGGGCTAAATTTTGGTGTGTAACCTTCCATCTTTTTTATTGTATGTATTTACATTTCTATTTTCACAAAAATGGAATCATGTGGCATGTGCCCTTTATAATACAATTGTTTCAGTAAATAATAAAATCAGTGGCTATTAAATATAAGTCAAGAGCATTATTTTATTCCTGCGAGATGCTCCTATTCCTTTCAATTCCTGTTCTGTAATTCCTTCTTTCCGTTACTGCTTCTGAGGACAAGAACAGAGGTTGCTTTCATTTGATAGGTTTTATTTTTATTAACAAACCCTTGCTAATTAAAGTTATTATGATTATACATAAACCGTCATCATTGAGCCCAGACTCTTTTGTTGAAGGGCTAAATGAAGTTCAGCAAGGCCACTGAATTCATCATTTACCGTCTTCAGAGTGCAAATCTCTAAACCTCTTTTATTAGTGCTTTTGGATCAAAAACATCCTTTTACCCCTCTCATCTTCCCTGATTGATAAGGCATATACCCAAAGAACTGAAATCCCAGTGCTACCCAGAGTAACAGCTTTGCTAAAGTTTGGGTCATCATGCAATAACTGTCAAATGCAGGACCTCAGACAAATTATGCTGGAGGGCAGGACTTGAACCGGATACTAAAATGCAGTTATCACTTCTGTAACTGGTTCTCTAAGGCCTAATCTGTTTTACCCATCAAGTCAGAATGGTGGGCCTTTAGAAAGGGTTTGGAAAGAGATGCCCAATGTGGCAGGAAGGGTCCTGAGAGAAAACAGATGGAAATTTAATAATGAAGAAACTTTAAAAAATACCAATTACATGTTAACCTAAGTAACATAATTTTATTTTTAAAAAACCTGTTTTTCAAAGAATTTTATTGATAATGGTGGGATTGTTTTACATTTATTTATTAATTTATTTTAGAGTGAGAGAGAGAGAGAGAATGAGATCATGATCTGAGCCGAAATTAAGAGTCAGTCATGAAACCGACTGAGCCACCCAGGTGCCCCATTTTATACTTTTGCAACTTTCCTTAGTGTCTCATATAATGGAATATAGCTGGATGTTCATTTCTTTCTTTTTTTTTTTAAGATTTTATTCTCTTATTTATTTGAGGGGTGGGGTGGGAGGAGCAGAGGGAGAGGGACAAGCGGACTCTGCATTGAGCATGGAGCTCAATGCAGGGCTTGATCTTATAACCCTGAGAGCATGATCTGAGCTGAAACCAAGAGTCAGACGCTTAACCAACTGAGCCACCCAGGTGCCTGGCTGGATGTTTATTTCTGCTTCTGCATTCAGTCTGTTGCGATATCATGTCATGTTGGCATTGACAAACTTCACTGTACCCTCAAAAGACAATGAGTATGTAAAAGGCAAAATGTAATTATTTTGATCTCATGGACCTGTCGGAAGGGCCTTGGGACCACCAAGGGGTCCCTGAGTCATACTTGGAGAGTCATTAAGGACAGGTGTTTGGAGGAGGAGGTCACCTGACTAGAGAGTAAATGTACTCCAGGACTTGAGTGAGACAGGGAGTAGAGGAAATAAATGACTCAACCTTTCTCCCCTTTTGTCCTTTGAACTTCAGCCAGTGCTTCCTGTTGACCAAACCCAGCTAGATGCTGGAGGGAAAGGGAGCTTGGTCTGGTAGACTGTCAAGGTCAGCGCCCTGAGGTCCCAGAAGGAGGCACAGAAGGAGTCAGAGAAGTGTGCAGAATGATGAAGGGAACAATGGACACATTCTCTGCCTTTGTTTATTGTACCAAAGGATGAAATAAAGAACAAAAAGCTAAGAGCTGGCACTGGTAGATCAAGGAGAAAAGATGGAAGCTGGTTTTGTTGTTGTTTTGGACACGGCAAGCACAGTAAGTCATCTGTTAGACCAGTTAAGAGTATTAGTTCCTATGAGCATGTGGCGATTAAAATATAAATGGAAAAAACCCCACAACAAAACAGAGTATTGTTAGTTCTTTCCTCCCTCTTGGAAAGGAGTGACTCAGGGTGGGGGCTGGAGATTGGGGGAAGAGGGAGACCAGAAGTGTGGTGGATATTGTCTTCCAAAGGTTCTCATGTCTCCAAGCTGTGATTTATTCCTGAGATGCAGTCAAGGCTTGAAGTTCAAATACTCAAAGGAAACAATTCATATCCTGGACAAGCTAAAGACTGATACTTCTGAAACTCAGCCTATGGAGATGATAGATAGGAATGGAAGGATTTAGCTTAAAGATGTATCAGACTGTGATAGGAAGTTATATAGCTAACAGATAAGCTGGGCGTTTTTAGCAGGAGTTGACTCCAGCCAAAAAAAATGGAGTGGTTAAGTTCTATTTTAATATTAATCTCCAGTGACCTGATGTTTATGTGTTTTACTAATAGGAAAAGAAAAGGTACTGATTTGTAATTACGCCTTGTTGATCATATTTCCATTCTAGCAATCGTGAGTTTGCATTTTAAAGTTTTACCAACTGAGTGCCTGACATTTGAATTTCTTTAAGAGCAAACACTTGTGTTTTCTAATTGTCTATTGCCACTGTTTAACATGAGTCCAGCATACACAGTCAGTTCTTGTTACTGGTGACAGTTACCTTCTATAAGGTCATTACAAACATGAAATTAGTGAATTAGTAAATACTGAGCCTTCGCTCCTAGGGCATATACAGGAGGATCAGGTTTCTTTGAGCCGTTAATCACATTTTTTATCAACTGATAAATAGATTAACTTGTATGTATTTCTGTTTAGAGACACCTTATTTAATGTATGTTGTTGAATCATTAACACCGAATTCACTGCCAGCAGTGCTTTAACTCATGTCTGCATGAAGCCTATCTAATAAGGCACACTGTATTCTGTTTACGCTTGGGAACATTAGACAGCCCTTCAGGGTATGTTTGGGGCCTTTTTAAACAGTGAAATCACCAACAGAAGGGACAAAAATGTGAAAAACCTGGCACTAAATGCACTGCGGAAAGGACACTTTTTATAGTGGCGAGAGCTGAAACCTGAAGGCAGAGCGTTGCCTTGTTCGACATAAGCTGGCAGTGTGTGCCCGGGACAACTTTTTTACAGCTCTGCACATGCCCTTGTCCACGAATGACCACAAAAGTGCTGCTTACTGATTTTGGGGTTACAAATGACTTTTAGCCAATAAGCATACTAGCAAATATGGAGTCCATGCAAAATGAGTATCTACTACAGTGGGTTTTAATCTTTTATTTAATACATGAATACCGTTCCGTTTTATGAGAAGGCTATTGGGCTGATATCTAGTGATACGGACTGTGGGCCAACAGTTCATTTGCTTTTTCTCATTTAGGTCTTCCAGCAAACCCGTGAGTTAGCAAACTTTCTTGTGCAGGTGAGGCAGCTCAGACTCAAGAGTTAAGTTATGGAACTTTCCCAGGATTGTACTGTAGGGTACGAAGTGGCAGGCCTGTCTGAGTCTACCAGGTGAAGATTATGATCAAATATTAACTCCTTCCACACTTTCTTCTTCACCCTTTGAGTGCAAATACAGTGTGCCATTTCTGGGTTCACTTTCTTTAACGAGATAAAGTAAATATTATGCTTGCCTGGATACCTGAAAGCTAAACCTAAGTGCATTCATTTATCATTTTTTTAAAATGTTGCCCTTCGAAATGTAAATTGTAGGCAAATGTGCTGTCCCATTTAACATAGTTAGACGCCTGCTCAAAACAAACTCTTTCGCACATTAAAGGCTCCTAATAATAGATTAAATTAGCATTACATTATTAAGTAAATATACCCCTCTCACTTCTCTTATTTATACATTTTCTAAAACCTTGAGCTATTTTAAACCAAATTATATACTATATTTGTCATGACCAGGTGTTGCAAGTGCTTCTTAAATGTTGCTGTAATATACTTTCTACGAAGATTGTATGGACCAATTTTCAGGTTTAAAAAAAAATAAGTCAAAACAAATCAAAGCACACTGTATTACCTGAGAGTTTTGTGTTCAACAGATATAGTTAAAAAATACCAAAACTCCTACAAATGTAATGTTTAAAATACATAGGAAGATATGTTTCACTGTTAAGTATAAACTAATTCTAAATAAACTTCTCCACTTTAGTTTAGGGGGGTGGTTGGCATCGTGAATGCTGGGTGGCCCAAAATTTCATGGGAGTGGAACATTCTAGGGAGTAAGGGCCAGTAGCTTCATTTCTGATATTAACAGCTTTACATTTTGCCATTGTCGTGGCCTTAATTGTCCCAGCTCTAATAAGCAGTTAAGGTGGGATGTGCTTCAAGATTACCTTGGGACATTTTTCCTGGATGGCAATGAAAGAGAATCACTGCTGACCATCCCCCAGAGCCAGCCCCTGTGATTGTCAGGTGTCCTAAAGCATATGCGCTAACCAAAGAGGCTAATGTGATCCAAGGCAAGTTCAGCCTTCATGAATTTCTGCCTAAAACTTAAGTGTTCCTCTCATTAGAAATGTAATACTCTTTGTGCTGTAGCTTAGAAGTGCCTTTAACTATCTTTTTATTGTCATTGTGAGGTTATCTTTTCAGAAGCCCTACATTAGTTTTGGGAAGATGATCCAAAAAATGTTTTAATAACAGGAAATATTTGCCATTTTCCCCAGAATACAAAAGAGTTCATGTGTACTGGGGACCTGAGTCATACATCTGGCTTCACATTCTGAAGGTCAGAATTCTGAGGCCGTCATATCCTTTGTTTTCACAATTCTTGTCAATTTTGTCTATTCAGAACAACCTCACTGCATTCCGTACTTAGCACCCTCTTCCCCATAGGTAGCAGGGAAAGAAAGTTAAAATACAGTTAAGGGATTACTGGGCAAGGAAATTAGAACCAGTAATAAGGTGATCAGTGGAAGGAAGTGAGGCTTCCTTCATGTATAATAAATATATTTCATTGTATAATAAAAATATCAATCCATATTCCTAGTTGTAGTCTTTGTTACAGGGATTCTCAGCTTTATAATGGGGTTGCACTTTTGTTTGCTATTCTATAACTATTGTGGTAATGTCTTATTTAAATAAAATTTCTGGGGCGCCTGGGTGGCTCAGTGGGTTAAAACCTCTGCCTTTAGCTCAAGTCATGATCTCAGGGCCCTGGGATCGAGCCCCGCATCGGGCTCTCTGCTCAGCAGGGAGCCTGCTTCCTTTTCTCCCTCTACCTGCCTCTCTGCCAACTTGTGATCTCTCTCTCTCTATCAAATAAATAAATAAAATCTTAAAAATAAATAAGTAAATAAATAAATAAAATTTCTTTTAAGGTAGATGTAAACGATTTTCTTGCTACATTGTTTCCCCCTACTCCCACCCCATCTAATAATAGAATTTTCTATTCTACAAATCCTTCATTGATCAAGCTCAAATGTCTTATGTCTACTTCATTCATCCACTTTAGATATCTTAGGTTGCACTCTTCAGAAATCCTGTCAGTTCCTCCAGTTTGATGATTCTGTCACAATTTTATACGTGCTCTTTCTTCTCAGCGCCTGAAATTCTTTTTCCACTTGTCCTTTGAATTTCAGCCAGTGCTTCCTGTCGTCTGCCTAAAAATGTCATACAGCAATAGGGGTAAGCTATACGGAATTTTTTAGTTAAATCTGCTTTTGCACCAGATTTTTTCTTAAAATGCAATTTATCTTCAAGTGCTCTTTTAAGACCTATGTACATCCAGTATATGTTAAGTTGGCCAGGATTCACACTGCCAGCTTATGTCGAACAGGTGTATACTGGTGCGGTAAAAATTCCTCAGGAGGAATTGTGCTTTCAGAAGGCTGGAAATGTGAATCTAATGACAAATGAATTCAGTTAGCAACCAAGTTCATTTAGTTTCAGTCTAAAATCAAATGACAACCCGTTTGGTTTGTACCATCTGATTTGTTGCATCTGGCATGTTACCATCTGTGAACCCAGAGTTTTTTTCAACGTTTCTACTTGTGTGGGCCTTCTGAACAGGGCTGTGCACTTCTCAGGACACTGCGAGTTCGGGCCTGTCAGCACAGATATCTTGAAAGAGCCCTTGGAAAGTAGGAGAGGTCATTTGATGTGAAATCAAGTTCTTAAAAATGTTATCAATCATTCCTAATAACCATAAGTCACTGCAGGAAAAATAACCAGGGGATATTTTCTATTCTGCTTTGCATAACTTTGCATAAAGGATGAGCACTAGCCCCCCTGCTTTTTATTCATTCTTTTCTTTTTTCTTTTTTTCTTTTTTCTTTTAAGCTGACCTAAGTTAACCCTTATTGAACAGTAAATCATTCATTGGAGGAGGGGAGGAGGGGGAAGAGGAAAGATTCTGTCCCTTTGGATAATTCTTTTGTATTTTTAAGCTTTCCAGAAGGCTGGAAGAATCAGAATTATATGTGTAGATGTCATGAGGCAAAATCAGTTTTTTTTGTTTTTTTTAACTGGAGAGTAGTTCAATTCTGATCTTCTTTGCAATGAAAAATTGATTTTATTTACTATAAAATTATTTTTATAAACTTTTCCCCCCTTTATTTACTTTTTCTTCTTTCTCTTCCCTCAACCGGGATCTTACCTAGATAGCTTGGGACATGGAATATATAATATTTTCATCCTTTGTAAGTTTTGAACAATGCTAAATTTTCTTTGGTAGTACACAGATATTTATGTATTAGATTAGGATATTATTCACATAGTATTTTTATTCAGCCATTTTACAGGGGATTGACTGACTTACATGTGTTAGCTTCTTGCTGGTTGCCATTCTGCACATTTTTTTTGGAACTAAGATTGTCCAGGTTTTGAAGGTCTCTAATGCTATGTGCACGGGAGAGTGGCTGCTTTCTTATCTGTTGTTTCTAGCTGACACTCCTAAATTTCTCCTCATGGACTCTTTTATTGCAATTGCTTCTACTCATTCTTTATTTGGATAGAGTTCCTGCACATTTTCGCGTTTATCGTTTCTTTGCCTTGTTGCGAGTTCGTCTCATTTTGTTTAGCTCTCTTATACATGTAATCGTGTATTGTTAGCATGACAATCCTCTTGAGAACCTCCATAGAGATAAACACTTGGTCCCTCAGTAATTATAAACTTTATTCTTACAACGAGCAAATTATTTTGAAGAAGTGGAATGCCGTGTTAGTAATGTTTTTCAGAAAATCCTTTATGGCTAAATTATGTGTTTTAGGCGCTGTGTATGAAAAAGTCTTTAAAGGCCGCCATAAAAGGGTAGTTCTCATAGTCTATTTAAAGAATGGCGGAAAAGAAACTGAACTGATGGGTTTAAAATGAAGGCTAGGTAATGTGATTCTCCTTCTTGGGGTTGTGAGTTCAAGCCCCTCCACGTTGGGCATAGAAGTTCGTTCAAAGAAAAAAAAAAGGAATGTTATCTAAAGAAATGAGTTTAGAGCATGCAACTGGGTGAAATATCTCTTTACAGTCTGTGAATTTGCCCATCCCTTTCACTGGCCATTTGTGGCTCAGTTGTCCTTTCCACTAGCATGTCCCTGGTTCTGTTTACTCTTCTGACCCTGTGTTTCATCTCCTCCTTATCGAGCCCTGGTCTTTCTCTTTTCCTTTATACTGACTAGTTTATAATGCTTGAGTTTTCAGCTTTTAAAGGTAAAGCTGGCTAGATGAAAAGGATGCTATGAAATGATTAAATGAGGAAAAAGGTAACCAAAATGGGCAGTAGAAGTGAGAAGTGAATTTCTAAGTACAGAATGATTGCTCATAGTACAGTGGAAAACAGCATTCTATAAAACTGAAGTGAAATGAAGTTATGACTTTTAATTCTTTTTTTCCTTAAACCCAACCAAATATACGTTTGGCATCACGGAAGGTGAATTATTTCCTTACATGGAATACTTTAGTGGGGTATTTAATAAATCTGGTTTTCTAGAAATATTCAGTACCTATCCCACTCATGTATTTTACCGTCTAGCGAATTGAACTGTTTAATGAACTCCAGAATTATCCTCCCTCCAATGTCTCATCTCTGTGGTTTTGTCCTTTAAATCTCTCACTCTTGAAATGCATCCACTTCTAAAGTGTTTACAGGGCAAATTCTGCAAATCTGAAAAGGCCTTAAGCCTCCGCTTAAGCACTATTTTCCACTCAAAACCTTTTATGATTTTGCCAGGTGGAAATAATCTCTTTCTCCTAAGTTTCCATGGTTCTTTCTCTGTATCTTTCTTAGAACAATTACCACAGTCAGTCTTTAATCTGTAAGGGTTTATAGACCCTGAGCCCTTAAAAATGAGGATTAATGTATGATATATTTTGAATTTCTTGCAGTTCTTAGCGTGAGGCCTTAAGTGTATATTAAATTCAATAAATATTGAATGAATGAATGAATAATTTGGCTGTGGCTGCTGAGGGATATTTTACTGTGATACAATAAAAGGTTACTGACAGATACATTATTTGCAGTATAAAAGTCCATCTTTGGCGCCCAGTTCTTCTTTATGTAGATCACTGCCCCTAATCTCGTTCTTGCCTTCCAGTGCTGTATATATGTAGATGATTTCCTCATATCTACTTCTGGTTCTGATATTTCTCTGATTCCAAACTTGTGCATTCATCTATCTGCAGATCTCTGCTCGGCATCTTAACTTTGATCTAGCTAAACAAAACTTCTCTTTTTCTCACAAATATATTTCTCATGTAGTCTTCTTCCTCATTGGTAAAGGGGACCACTGCCCCTACCATATACACAGATTTGCCAATGAAGAATATAAAGGATTTTTTTTTTAAGATTTTATTTATGTATTTGAGAGAGAAAGAGTGAGAGAGCACAAGTGGGGGGGGGCAGGGGAGAGGAAGAGGGAGAAGCAGACTCCCCGCTGACTCCGGGATCATGACCTGAACCTAAGGCAGAAGCTTAACAGACTGAGCCATCCAGTTGCCCTGAGGATTCTTGACCCCGCCTCTCCTTCACTTTTTTTTTGCACATCCAGCTCTTCAGCAGATGAGCTTTTTTCATATCTCCTACCTCTGTGGTGGTGTCCTGCATTTCTTTTTTTTTTTTAAAGATTTTATTTATTTGACAGAGAGAAACACAGCGAGAGAGGGAACACAAGCAGAGGGAATGGTAGCAGGAAAAGCAGGCTTCCTGCAGAGCAGAGAGCCCGATGCGGGGCTCGATCCCAGGCCCCTGGGATCTGACCTGGGCCGAAGGCAGACGCTTAATGACTGAGCCACCCAGGCGCCCCAGTGTCCTGCATTTCTTGTATCCACTCCCAATCCCACTGTTCATTTGCACCAGAGTCATCTTTTACAAAAGTGGGTAAGATCCTGCGGCGCCTGGGTGGCTCCGTGGGTTAAAGCCCCTGCCTTTGGCTCAGGTCACGATCTCAGGGTCTTGGGATCGAGCCC
>CM053604.1:112759569-112792892 GCA_028646535.1 Procyon lotor | reverse complement strand
TTTTTTTTTTCTCAGCTCTTTGTCCTCTGTTTCTTGCATAAATGAGGAATAAATATTTGCTGACTGATTGGATGTTATGTCTGTTGGAGTGTGGGTTTGTGTCACGTTGTTCTTTTTCCAGAACTAATGTAGGCTATTTTAAAAGAATCAGTAGCGATTGTTGGTCTTTCTAATGACATTGAATGGCATTCAGAAAAAGATCCTTGCCTTTTTATTTCATTTAAAAAGATGGCTGGAAGAAAATGGCTTTTGGGTGTTCTTTGAAGCTACTTCTTTGTTTACTTACAAATTAATGGCTTTCTGTAGCATTTCCCTTTAGTGCTAGTAATTAAAAGCATTTAAAATAATCAGTAACCACATCCGGTCCCACATTTCAAAGTCTCTTCGCTGGGTAAAATTGAATAGTGTGTTTATTTTCTTTTTATTGTTTTTGAGCTAGTTCTCTTAGCTCTTTTTGTTGTTGTTTGTTTTTGGTTTTGTTTTTTTAAGGCTCACAGAACATTGAGTTTGATTCATAAATTTAAAATAGTCCTCATTTAGTCCTGGCTGGTCTATAACTAGTTCTAGCCCTTTTTAATAGTACACTATAATTGTGGGAGAATGTGAGCTACAGATAGGTATAATGAATAATTATATCTTTTTACGAATGTATGTTAATTTTCCCCATAAACTTACACTTTCTGTAAGGAAGAGATCAATTACTCTGTAATTCTTTTAGTCACATGACTTATTTCTAAAAACAACAAAATGCACATGTTTTGCAGCATTTTATTTATTTATCTATTTTCTTAGAGAGAGGGAGCCCAGGCACAAGCTAGCAGGTGGATGCGGAGGGAGGAGGCAGAGGAGAGTCCTAAGCAGAAGCCTCACAGAGTGCAAAGTCTGACAGAGTGAGGAGGGCTTGATCTCCTGACCCAGAGATCATGACCCTGAGATCATGACCTTGAGATCATGACCTGAGCCAAAATCAAGAGTTGGATGCTTAACTGACAGTCTCCCAATTTTGGGACACTTTAAACATTTTAAACAAAGTCAAAAAGATAGCAATGGTCTCTGGAATTTTGTGATCGGAATTTCCATTATTACAATCTGTATCCCTCCTTAGGTGCTTTTTTATGTAAAGACCTACGAAATTAAGAGCTCCTTTTGAAACTTCGTTATTGGCAAATGCCATTCTTCAGGACTAACTTGAACTTAAACCATTATTAAGAAAAATAAAATGGGTAGGCCTTGCTATTAGAGTCATTTCCAATTATACTTTTTATACATTTATTGTGTACATTGTTAGTTTTGTCGAACATTACTGGCATGGGTTAATATGATCTTTCTGTACTTTTTTTGTTATGAGTACCATCTGATTATAACTTAATACCGACAAATATAATAACAATAATTATTGATTATAGTATACTGATTGATATTATAATTTATTACACCATTAGTGAACATTTGTATTTCCTTGATTCTTAGATGCTCAATTTTTATAATTTTCCATTTGCTGAAGTTGTAATATACCTTACAATTTGAATACATTTAATGTCCGCTTTCTTTTTTTCTTCGAAATTGTGATATGTCTCAAAGTCAGTGACATCTTTGGCATATTAATTACATCTGAAGAGTAATGCTTTTAAAGTGTGACACGTAATGATTTAAATCATATATATTTGAGATGGAAAAGACCTTAAGGTATCAAATATTTCACTAATGCACAATTATTTATTTTATTATTAAGGTAGCTGAGGTCCAGTGAAATTAAAAGAAGTATTGAAGGTCAAATAGCTAATACATTTATGAGTGAAATAAGAAGTCTTTAGTAATAATGTTTATTATCTAATCCTTTAGAAATAATATGTTATTTTAACTATCCTTCTAGGTTAGTGGGACTGTAGGGGATAGTATCATTTTATACCAGCTTCTATCAATGAGTGCTAAGACTAGAGCTATGGCCTAATTGTGTTGTTCAACTCAGTGGCCACTATGCACATGTACTTATGCAAATTTAAATGAATTGAAATTAAATAAAATTTAAATTAAATTAAAAATTCATTTACTCCGTTGCTGTACTCACTTTCAAATATATAATCACAAATGACTAGTGCCTATAGAGAGTACAGTTATTGCTATATCTCAGAAATTTTTTTGGGCAATGCTGGCTAACTGAAGAGAAATCTACAGTGGATTGATATCTTTAGTTCATCATCTTTGAAACTTAAAGCCATCTAGGAGAAATGAGTTTTTATTAAGACATAGTGTGAATGGGGGTGCCTAGCTCAGTAGAACATGTACGTGACTCTTGATCTCAGAGTCATGAGTTCGAGCCCCACATTGGGGGTAGAGTTTACTTAAAACAAAAAAAGTAATGTGAATTAATCTCTCTCCATCTCCATGTCCTGGGAAATTTGTCTTTGTCTATTCATTTTACCTTTGGTAGCAAATCTTTTTAATTCCTAGAGGGGGTCATTAGAAAGGATTCTTCATTTGTGGGAGATTGCTTCTCTTAAGAGACATTTCACTGTCTTCTATGCTTAACCTCAGAAGGTTGTATTTGCCTAGATGCATGTCTAGAGAAGCCTAGAAGCGTCTCCTTGCCCCGAAACTCCTTTCTATGGGTTTGCTGTGATAGCCTTTCCTTCCAGAAGGGGCATGAAATCCCTAAAATTAAGACTTGACACTATGTTTGAAACCAACAGACACTGTGTCCAGAAGGCTGCTTGTAACATTTATTCCAGGATTGGAAAGAGGAGATAGCTTTCTGTGGTAATTTTCTGGAGAACAAAGTATAAATGTGGTATTAACTGTGTCTTCAAAGTTGTGCTCATAGTAGGTGCTCAGTAGATGCTTGAAAATGAAGAAGAGATTGAAGGAAAGAATTCGGTGACTTATGAAGTCAACATTGTAATGTTGACCTTGGGTGATTCCATAGTTGAGCCACAGCTCTGGTGATAGCGACACCCTGGTTTGTAAGCCCATTTAATAGCAATTGATTGCACTTCTTTTGTATGCTGGGCTCCCAAAGGCAAGAAAGGCATGCAATGTTCAGCTACTCGGCTGATGATTCCTACATTGCTGAGGCTGATTTTACTGTCCTTTCTTTCCTGTGTAATGAGAGTCTTCTCCTCATTTCTTGGGAATATCAGTACTATACTTGCTTCCTCATGGGCTTTAATTTCAATCTGAAGTTATTAAATTTTTTTTCCTCAGTATTCTAATACTCTACTTGTCCTTTGAACTCTCACTCCTGTGTTATCTCCTATTTGCCTCTTATTTAGGTTTCAAGGAGTAGGTCACTGTTTCAGCCAGTGTTTCTATCTGTCTTCTCATTTAGTTGCCCTCCTCTGGGCTTATCCCTTTCTTAGGTCCTCTCACTCGCTCTTTAATGCCTTTAATTTTTCAATATTTTCTTGAGAGTGCCAGGCATTGTTCTTGGCCCTAGGAATAGAAAAGTAAATGATGGAGGTTGAATCCTTTCTAGAATTTACGTTGTAGTGCAGGAAAAAGATAATAAACAAAAAGACACCCCCCACACACTCACACGCATATTCACGTGTGCACACACATACAAGAAAGAAAAAGCAAAATATGTCTTTAGATAATAATAGCTGCTTTGAGTAAAATACAGCCAGATGAAAGAGAGGAGAGGAGTACATAGGGGAAGGAGAGGGGGAGGGAGGATGGGTTTAGACGTGATGGGTGGGGGAGGGTGTCGCATCTTGAGACAGGAATGGTGAAAAGGAAGCAGCCATATCCAAACAGAAGGTAAGAGTTTCTAGGCAGAGAGAACTGGAAGTATAGAGACCCGAATAGGGACCAGCCCGGCCTGTTAAAGGAGCAGCAAGGAGGCCTGCGTGGCTACAGGCGATCCAGTGAGGGTCAAACCAGTTCAGAAAGTTGGCCAAGGGCCACATCATGTAGAGCAGCTTCATGGCTCTGGTAAGGAGTTTGGATTGTAAGCTAACAGGGATCAGACACGTCTGGAGGGTTTTAGTGGGAAATACAATATCTGATTTATTTTTGAAAAAGTCATCTGGCATCTGAGTGAACAGACAGTGGGTGGGCAGGAGCAAAACCAGAGTAGAGTGGGCAGGTAGGAGACTACGGAGTAATTCAGGTAGGAGGAGGTGACACCACCTGTACAAAGGCAGTGGTAAGGGTGGGTGGAATTGCTTGGCAATTTTCTCACTTCCAGGACGACTGGGATGTGTCCTTCTCATGCTCTCATACATTCTTCTTTGTTCTTCTTCTTTCCTGACCCAGCTTCCCAGTGCTTCCCTTCTTCCCAGAAGTTTCCATTGGCCCATGTGCGACAACCCCTCCCCAACGCCGTTCCAAAGGACTCTGGCTCTTTCACCTTCATTGTCTTCCATAAATGTTCCTTCCACCTGCTCCCACTAAGTGGCTCACTTCTGTTGCATCTCATTCTCCCACCTCTCTGCGTGAGAACGTGGAGCCGTAGTCATTAGTATCCAAGGGCACTTCCTACTTTATTCAAAATCATGATTGTTTTGAGGTTCGTGTCATTTCATCATTCATGGCATACATATGATGTCATTCATCATAATGATACTTAATCACAAGTGTATTATTTATCTGCTACTTTATATTTGTAGTATATTGAAATTTCTAGAAGAATGAACCTGGGTACATTTCGTTCAACGTTGTGTTGTCAGTGTCTATTACATTATTTGGATATGTTAGTCACTGAATGACTAATAAATGGATTTTCTAGATCAGAGATGGGGATGAAACAAACGATTCTGTCCTTCAAAATCAGTACCGGTGGACAATATTTAACTAAATGCATCCTTTGTATAAGAACTGAACCAGAAACCAGAAACGCACACACACATCACCCCTAAAATGGTGAATTTGTGGGAGATAGGTACAACAATCCTGTAGGGGCCTCTCCTCTGGGCACCCTTATAATGTATTTTGTAATATCCCTCACTGTAGTGATTGTCATTTTCTAGTGTCTCACCAGGTGGGAGCCCCTGAGGGCTGGGCCAGGACCATATCTGTCACAGTGGTCTCCACATGTACGATTACTACAATTAGCAGTTTATTGCATCAGTTGGCAGTTGTAGTAATCACATGGGTGGGAGTCTAAAGATGTGTGCTTGTGTGCTTTTTTTTTTTTTCTCTGACCCTCTCATTTTATTAAAATGGCACGTAAATATTAAAACAGCATACTGATCACTTCATACGACTGCGTGCCCCCAGGTGTGTGGCCGAGGAGTGGCACGTGGCTCCCTCCGTGAGGCTGCAGATTCATGCACTGAGCAATTCGTGTGTGTGTGTGTGTGTGTGTGTGTGTGTGTGTGTGAGGTGTGTGAGTGTGAGGTGTGAAGAGAATTGCTGGCGAGGGCAGAATTTTGAAGTGACAGCTTATATGTCAGAGAAAATTAGAAATATGAAGCAAGGCAATTCAAGTCAGGAGAAGTAGTTATCTGGATTTCTTTTAATAACAAAGTTCCCTAACAGGCTTATCAGGGGTAAGTTGAGAGTATTTTTCTTAAATTATTTTTTTGTGTGTTAAGATTCCAAAAATGAGTAGTAAGGAGAGAAGAATATTCGGATAAGAATCAGGAGGATTGTCAGTAAAGAGCTGTAAGACATCGGCAGGTGCTTTTTTGGACATCACTTTCCTCTTTGATAAAATGGAGGGACTGAACTAGATGAACTCCGAAGACTCCTCCAGCTCTAATATTTCCTGATCTTTCATCATAGAGGTCAGATTAGTTTACATTGCCATTTTCAGTTTAAAAATTTAGGCATCACACTGGAGACATCTTTCTGTCCCTTGGCGATGAAGCCAAGGGGGGGAAAACCTTCTAGTTCAGTGTTTATCTCTTTTCCTTTCTTTTCTTTTTCTTTCCTTCCTCTTCTCTTCTCTTCCCTTCCCTTTCCTTTTCCTTTCCTTCCCTTTCTTTTCTTTCTTTCTCCCTCTAACTTCTGCTTTCCTTCCTTTTTCCTCCTTCCTCCCTTTGTCCTTCTTTCCTTTCCTCCTGCTCTTCCCTCCTTCCTCTTCTTTTTCAGAATTCATACTTACCCACCAAATTCTCCAGACTTCTAGGATTAGATTCCCTTAACATGCAAACATACCCTCACCCCATTTATTGTGTGCAGCTCAGCATCATTCTCAGTATTTTTGAGGTTAGGGTCTGAGGATGTCTTCTCTGAGTATCTGTTGTTCTGAACATGTGCTTGCAGCTTAATTGCATTTTTGATCACCACTCTTATCCTTGCCATCGTGCCTTCTGTAACTTTGCTGCCCATCTGGGACAGCTCCTCTCTCCTCCTCCTCCCCCTCCTCCTTCTCTTCCTCCTTCACCTCCTTCTTCTAGCGATTTCATTTATTCATGAAAGACAGAGAGAGAGAGAGAGAGAGGGAGAGAAGCAAAGGCAGAGGGAGAAGCAGGCTGCCCAAGGAGCAGAGAGCCTGATGTGGGACTCGATCCCAGGACCCTGGGATCATGACCTAAGCTGAAGGCAGACAGTAACTGACTGAGCCACCTAGGCGCCCTCCTCTCTTCTTTACTAGCACAAAGTTGTTATGTACGGCAAACTTTAATTTCAGCCTTAGGGATAAGTAAAGAAGGCAGACTCAGCACAGTAACGGAAGAAAACAACTTAAAATGGCTTAGGAATTTTTAAATTTCTGCTCTTCACATGGTGATTATCTTATTGGTTGTCTTGTTCCGTAGGCCCAGCTTTCAGTTATGCTCTTGGTGTGTGAGGGTCCCGTTCCCTATTTTCTTGCATCTTCTATATCACTTCTGTCTCCCCAGCTTACAAATTTTTGTTATTTTGTTATGCAGAGAAATTTAACTTTCATCTCTAACCACTGGACTCCAGTATACCTTGGCATGTACATGTTAGGTATATTTTCCCAAACAAAAGAACCATCTGTCGGACCATACACTTTTAGAAACAGAAAAAAGTAGGAAAAGGTTTGCAATTACAGTTTCATTTAAGTTGGGCCGGCGCAGATTCTTAGGCAGAACTGTTCCCCACTCACAGGGCAAACTACAGAGGGGTGTGTGTGGGGGTGTGGGGGTGTGTGTGCGTGTTTGTGTGTGTGTGTGTGTGTGTGTGAGTTTTCCCTTCCTACTTAATCTTTCCTAAAGCAGAATTTACTTAAACTACTAAAATACAAATACTTTCTCAGATCATGTGATTTTTCCTTTAAATGGGGAAGCCTGCTGATTTAAGCTAATTTAATAATTATTTTGAAGCTAAAGACATTTTTCTAGAATTTAGAGCCAGACCCTTTTGTATTCAAACCCCATCTACCATTTTTAGTTACTTGCTCTGTAGCCTCGATGTTTCCATCTGTAGAAACAGTGATAATGTTACCCATCTCACAAAATTGTTGCGAGGACTGAGTGAGAGGCCTACTTGCCTATGTAACATACTGCTTAGAGACATTAACATTTTAAAACAGAGAAGTTGATCATAGGCTTATATATTAGTAAGAACAATTATGTTTTTAAAGAGCTAGGATAATTGACATTCCAGTGACGTTTCATACAGGTTTCTGTGTCCAAATTCATACTGCCTGGTCACTCTTCAGATGGCTACAGGAAGTCACAGAAAGTGAGTGATTATGTCTGGGTAGAAAGAAGCACGTGTACTTTTCTCTATTAAATTGTTAGCTTTTCTTTTAAAATCTGTAATGACATAAGTGAGAAACATGATTTGTAAAGCAGGACTACTTTGAAAAGAATAATGCTTTGCTTTAATTTTTTCAGATATCCGGACATTAAAAAAAAAAGTTTAAACTGTATACTCATTCAAAAACTTACATTATCTATATCAGATAGGTTGTGTATTTAGAAAGAAGTGGACATTTTTATAGGTCTGAAAGAAGGCACCTAATAAATATTGTTGGAAACATGTTCATACTTGTGACGTCACTGTACAATCACTTTCTTTTTTGGTCATACCTTTATTTTACCACACAACTTAAATGGTCCAATACCAAAAGGACATTTTTAAATCAACAGTCAAAGAAATTTTCTTTTAGGAAGCTTGGTAAGGTTTCTTTAGATAACTTTATGAATTTTACTTTTCAAGGATGTTCAGCTTTACAAATTAATTTAAAAATACTCAATAATTCGGAGACATGATCTATAGATACAACCTTTCTAATTCCTATTTTCTTCTTTACTTTTCCTAAATAAAACTTGTATGCTCTTTAACTCCCTATTTATTGCATGTCTTTAGTATTAAAATGATTATAATGTCTTCTTCTGGTAAAGATTTTATTTATTTGAGAGAGAGCACGAGTGGGAGAGAGAGGCAAGGGGAGGAGCAGACTCCTTCTTGAGCAAGGAGCCCAACTGGGGGCTCAGTCCCAGGACCCTGGGATCATGATCTGAGCCAAAGGCAGACACTTAACCGACTGAGCCCCCCAGGCACCCCATGATTATAATTTCTAGGAGTAAATTCCTATAGAATAGTTATTTCTAAGGAGAAACATAGCTTAAAGAATAACCAAACTTAGGGGCGCCTGGGTAGCTCAGTGGGTTAAACCTCTGCCTTCGGCTCAGGTCATGATCTCAGGATCCTGGGATCAAGCCCTGCTTCATGGGCTCCCTGCTCAGCAGGGAGCCTGCTTCCCCCTCTCCCTCTGCCTGGCTTTCTGCCTACTTGTGATCTCTTTCTCTCTGTCAAAGAAATAAATAAAATCTTAAAAAAAAAGAATAACCAAATTTAAAAATGCGTCTAAGACAAAAATAATAAAATGTGTTAAATTATGACTTAAAGATGATGTGGAGAAGTGTTTGATTTATTTAGCAATGTCAACTTTGTAAACTAGATCAGTATTGAAAAAAGTAAATGCCCTTAAGCACGCATTTAAAATTTAAAAAGCTTTTTTTTTTCTCATTAATGGGCTTTACTTAGATGGGAAACAAATTAAAACTTCCAAATGTTGGAACAGACAAATGGCTTGAAGTGTAGATCTATTTGAGGATATAATGAAAACAAGCAAACAAAAATTATTTATAGTACATGCAGATTTTTTTAGCATTCTGAAATTTTGAAAAGCTAAAAACTCCATATACAAGCAAAATATTCCATTGACTATAACTCATGTCATTTAGGTGAGTTAAAGGTGGATTAACTTAATTTGTTCAAGATTTTCCCAAATAAATATTTCAAAGGACCTAGTTTACAACCTACTTAGGAGATATTTTTTATCTATTTTTTTAATATGTAAGTGAAAGATCAGACTCAAGGCTTAAAATAGAACTTCTTACCTCAAGTTTAAGTTTTAGTAGTGTTTTTACACAAGTGCAATAGCATTAAGATGATTGAAAGGTGGTTTTCAAATTCTGTTTACTGGAATTCTGCAATGCCGATGTTTCAGCCTGGGTTTGGAGAGAGAATTGGACAACTTTCTTGTGTTTATAATTGTTTTATTATGTAGTAAGCATGAGGCTTTTTTTTCGGAATATTTTTTATTATGTTATATTAGTCACCATACAATATATCAATTAGTTTTGGTTTTTTGTCTTTTTTTATTTGACAGAGAGAGACACAGTGAGAGAGGGAACACAAGCAGGGGAGGGCAGAGGGAGAAGCAGGCTTCCCGCTATGCAGAGAGCCCAATGTGGGGCTCCATCCCAGGACCCTGGGATCATGACCTGAGCCCAAGGCAGACGCTTTGTGACTGAGCCACCCAGGTGCCCCACATCAGTAGTTTTTGATGTAGTGTTCAATGATTCATTATTTACGTGTAACATGCAATGCTCATTACAACGCATGCCCTCCTTAATACCCATCACAAGGCTACCCCATTCCCTCACCCCCTTCCCCTCTGAAACCTTCAGGTCTTTTCCCAGAGTCCATAGTCTCTCACAGTTCATCTCCCCCTCTTATTTATCCCCCTTCATTTTTCCCTCCGTTCCCCTGTGGTCCCCTGGGCTATTCCTTATGTTCTACGTATGAGTGAAACTATATGATAATGGAATTTCTCCACCTGACTTATTTCACTTAGCATAATCCTCTCCAGTTCCATCCTTGTCGATGCAAATGGTGGGTATTCATCATTTCTGATGGCTAAGTAATATTCCATTGTACAAAGGCTTTTTGTATGCCTGGGTATTATAGTAGCACAGCGGAGCAACCTGAGAACAGGCCTGCTTGAACTTAGCCAATTTCAGCCCACCGAGTCTTAAGTTTGATGAAGCTCAGATGTCCAAATAAAATTTTAACATATTAGAAGGCGGTAGTTTCCTATGTGCTGATGTATACAGGCATTGGCTAATTAGATATTTTCTGGGCGAAGGGCAGTATTTTCAGAGCTTATTGATCCAATATTTTATGAAACGATGATAAGAATATTTGGTAATTTTTGAAATATAAACTAAACTGAAGGCAACCCCATACAAATGCCAAATGAATTAGTTAAAATGTATTGAGTTGCACAATTGTGAATTTACAAAAAACTATTAATTATACACTTCGTGTGGGTGAATTGGGTGGTTGCAAGTTATATCTTAATAAAGCTGTTCCAAAAAATAAATTATTGACTCTTAAGCTGTAGATGGCCTGTGACTTAGCTGGAGGATGGAAGTAGAAACTGGACTGGGGACATGTTTGATATGTAAATGCTGGTGGTAGATGCCCAGCATATCTGCACAATCTTTCAGGGCCTCCATTACTCTTTCAAGAAGAGGGGCACAAGGGAGACCAGCTTTTAGGAGGCAGATTTTTTTAACCTAAACTTTACCTTTGGGTTTTTTTGTTAGTGGATCTTAGGAGGGAACTTCCCAGCTGTAAGCCTGCATCTCAACAATAAGCATGGATGTGGGTTGTGCCTCAAAAGACTATAATCATAAAAATGAAGGGAAAATACCTCTTAAAGGTTTTTGTTTTTTTTTTTAATTTTTGACCTCCCCAGCTCTTTCAGCCACATTCTTCTTATTTTAGTCTATAATTGAAAAAAAATTACGTGTAGACTATGTGGCGTCCTACCGTGTACTGAATCTGAATGCCCCCAACGTAGAGAAAAATTTAAACCTGTGATATTGGCAGTCATATACTTCTTGAGTTTGCCTCTTTCCCCCTTAAGGTTATGATTGACTTCTTTTATTAAGAGTCCTTTTCCTGGGGCGCCTGGGTGGCTCAGTCGTTAAGCATCTGCCTTCGGCCCAGGTCATGATCCCAGGGTCCTTCGGCCCAGGTCATGATCCCAGGGTCCTGGGATCGAGCCCCGCATCGAGCCCCACATCGGGCTCTCTCTGCTCGGCAGGGGGCCTGCTTTTCCCGCTACCATTCCCTCTGCTTGCGTTCCCTCTCTCGCTGTGTTTCTCTTTGTCAAATAAATAAAATCTTTAAAATAAATAAATAAATAAATAAATAAAAGTCCTTTTCTTGTGTCATCTCATTGGAGTAGACACATGATGTCAACTTAATTCATGGTAGGCTATTAAAATGCTGTTGAATTTAGGGATACTTTTGTGACATTCACCTTAGACACACATGCCTCTATATAATTTCCTTACCTACTAGAAAAATAAGGAAGGAGGGAGGCACATTAAGGAGGGCAGAGGGGCATTTTCTAAGGACATGTGCCTTAAGTGCAGTTTTATTATTTGGAAGTCCAAATAATAAAAGGCTAATATTAAACATCTGAACATTTGAGTATCTGCTCTATAAGAGGGAGTGAGTTCCCAGTTGTAGCAGATTTAATGTTGAAAAACACAGGATGGGGGCACCTGAGTGGCTCAGTGGGTTAAAGCCTCTGCCTTCAGCTCAGGTCATGATCTCGGGGTCCTGGGATCGAGCCCCACATCGGGCTCTCTTCTCAGCAGGGAACCTCCTTCCCCCTCGCTCTCTGCCTGCCTCTCTGTCTACTTGTGATCTCTCTCTCTCTCTCTCTCTTTCAAATAAATAAATAAAATTAAAAAAAAAAAAAAAAGAAAGAAAAACACAAGATTCCTGGCCTTGAAGGAGTTTACCAGTTTATTTCTCAGATGGCAAATTCAGCTGATGAGGTATATGAAGAGTCCAGTTATTTTCAGTATTAATGAGATCCGTAGGAATTCCCTTGTTCAATTTGATTTTTCCATCTAGATTGCTCAGAATTGGATACCTGGTTCTCATACTAGAATCTCTTTTCCTGACTTCTAGGAAAAAAAATCAGTTTCCAAGTTCTATATTAAATTCTGTCTCCTTATTTATATATTTATTTGCCTAAATCCTTACAAGACTCTCCTTATTGTCTCAAATACAGACTCTATAATCCAATCTTTTTTTTATATTACAACTTTGATCTGGAATCATTTAATATTTGCCAAAGAATACAGGTGTTTGTTGCTTAACTGTGGTTAGTAGTCAATTTCTCCAGTCATCATACTATCATATATAAATCATAAACATATCTACTGGTAGGAAATAGAACTTTTACTTACTGTGCATGGTGCATTCACTAGGTGGACATATTTTCAAATAGTCCATGTCTTACCACATCACTATTTAGATGTCCATTTAGGGGAAGTACACATGTATGGTGTTTAAGGAATTAATTCTGAAGTCAGACAAAATTGGATTCTTTTCTTATCTCTGTTACTTTGTAGTTGTTATGGACTGAATGTTTGTGTCCCCTCAATTCATATGTTCAAGTCCTAACTCCTCATGTGTTGTTATCAGGAGGTGCAGGAGTATTGGAGGGAATGTAAAATGCTACAGCCACTCTGGGAAACTGTTTAGCAGCTTCTTATAAAACTAAACATGATGGAACTGGAGGGTATTATGCTAAGCAAAATAAGTCAGCCAGAGAAAGACAATTATCACATGATCTCTCTGATATGAAGAATTTGAGAGGCAGGGTGGGGGGTTATGGGGGGTGGGGGAGAGAAATGAAACAAGATGGGATGGGGAAGGAGACAAACCATAAGAGACTCCTAGACTCACGAAATGAACTAAGGGTGGCGGGGAGGCGGGGTGGGGTAGGGATAGGGTGGCTGGGTTGTGGACATTGGGGAGGGTATGTGCTATGGTAAATGCTGTGAAATGTGTAAGCCTGACGATTCACAGACATGTACCCTGGGGCAGATAATACATTATATGTTAATTAAAAAAATCCTTCAGTAAAAGCATCTAATAAATATTCCATAAACAGAAAAAAAAAAAAAACCCTAAATATGTACTTACCATATGACCCAGAGATTGCACTCATGGGCACTTATTCCAGATAAATGAAAGCTATGTTCTCAACAAAAAATTTGTAGATGAATTTTCATAGCTTTATTGATAACTTCGATGAATCCTAAGGATATTATGCTTAATGAAAAAGCCAGTTTTAAAAGGATATATGATATACAATTCCATTTATATAATATCCTCTAAATGACCAAACTATAGAGATAGAAACTGATTTGTGGTTGTCAAAGGACAGGCTGAGGATGAAATAGCAGAGTGACATTAGGGAATTCCTTGGTGGCTTGAGAAACCTGACTGTGTTGGTGGTTAGAAGAATCAATACATGGGATCAAATCATATAGATTTCACACACACACACACACACGAGTACATATGGAGAACTGAATAAAGTCTATAATCCAGTTAACAGTGTTCACATGTAGTTTCCTGGTTTTGAGATTTTACTATGCTTCTATAATATGTCACCATTGAGGGAAGGGGAGTGAGTGAAGGGTTGAAAAGCAGTAGGTACAGTTTTTCAACTTTATGAGTCTGTAATCCTTTCAAAATATTTAGAAGGTAAAAAAATACAAAATATAACTATTTGTTTCCTAAGGCTGTGGGAACAAAGTACCACAAAGTGAGAAACTTAAAATAACAGTTTATTCTCTCACAGTTCAGAAGGCCGAAAATCTGAAATCAAGATGTTAGCAGTGTTAGTTCCTTCTGGAGGCTCTGACATACCTCTCTCCTAGATTCTGGTGACTTTGGCTCTTCTTTGGTGTTCTTTGTCTTGTAGATTCATCCCTCCAGTCTACCTCTGTCTTCACATGGCTTTCCCCTGTGTTTCTACTTGTCAAATCTCTTTTTTCCTCTGAGGACACTGATCATTGGACTTAGGGAACAATTTAAATATAGGATGATCTTATTGATGTTCTTCACCAAAGAATCTACGAAGACATCATTTGCAAATAAGGTCACATTCATAGGTATGGGGATTTAGGACTTGGAATTATCTTTTTGTGGGAGCACTATTTAATCCACTACAACCAAGAACAGAGAAAAAGAAAACCACCCATAATTTCATTATCCAAAGACTGTTTTAATATTATATTTGTATATGGATATTTATGAAGAAATACCCCTGTGTGTATAAATGAAATCAAATTATATCCAATGTTTTATATCTTTTTTATTTAGCTTTGCATCATGAACATTTTCCTGGTTCAACAGTAGTTCATTGAGTGACATGTAATTATCAGTATACAAATAATTGTGAATTACACTGTGCCAAATATGTTTGAACCACTGGCTCACTTGTCTGATTTTTTACTTTGAAATTTTCTTTTATGATCATACTATTCGCAATGCTAAGAGAGTTGCATTTTGACTTTGGAGCTGTTTCGTAGATGAACTTGTGACAATGCTGTTTGTATATAACAGGAATTTTCACCTCATTTTAGGAATTTTTTTAATAACAGCTTTATTGAGCTGTAGTTCACTTATCTAAAGTGTAAAATTCAGTGGTTTTTATTATAGTCACAGAGTTATACAATCGTCACCATGAAGAACTTTAGAATATTCTCAACCTCAAGAAGAAATTGATACACTTTAGCTATTGTCTTCTTATCTCTTCATCCCCCATCAAACACTGCAAACACTGCATCAAACAAACATCAAAACATCAAACAAGCAAACACTGATGTATTTTGTCTCTAGAAGTTTGCCTATTCTGGACATTTTATATCAATTGAATCCTATATATACATATATATGTATAATTTAAAAATTAATTTTATATATGTATATGTAAAACAACTATATATATATATGCTATTCTCTGTGTGTGTGTGTGTGTGTGTGTGTGTGTGTGTATAGTTTTTTTCAAGGTTCATCCATTTGGTAGCATGTTTCCATACTTCATCATTTTTATGACCAAATAACATTCCATTACATAGATATACCATGTTGTGTTTAACCATTTAGGGATAGCTAGGTTGTTTCCAGCTTTTGGTTATTATGAATAATGCTGCTGTATTTGTCTGGTTGTTACCTAAGGCTATTGAAACTATGATTTCAAGCACAGGTCCCTTTGCGAGATAACTGGCATGGGTGGGGAATTACATATATGGCAGGGTTAGGTAGCCAGAAATCCACACAAAGTTACTGGATGGGAAAGAGGTAATTCAAAGATGGGGGTTTGCCAAAACAGAAATAAGATATCATCACAGTATAACTAAAATTTGTTATTTTGTTTAATGTTCTTGAGGTGACAGAGTCTGTTTGGAGCTTTTTATAACTTAAAATAAGGAAAAATGCTATAATTTTGTGCTTCTAATTAAAAGTTTTTCTATCATGCTATTTAGCAGCTGGAATCATTTATATAAATATTTAATTCCAAATTAGCATTTCTAGGTTGAAATAAAATCATTATATTACATGAATGAAGAGATTTAAAAGTTAAATTGTTTAGGAAATTGCCTTTAATGAGATATTATATATTTCACCAACTATTCTAGGTGATTAGAATAATATGATGAAAACAGTATAAATGCACTGTAGATTTTTTAATATTTTATCATTAATCTGCTCATATTTTATTCCTGCCTTAAAGCTAAGCTTTCTTTTTGTGAAATGAGATATAAAGATATGAAGTAGTCAGACACTGAGATTGATTCAAAGATGCAAAGTCAGAACAAAACAAAGTTTTCATTTCATCTGTGTTAGAGTTCCCCTAACCTTTCTGTTCCATTTCTCTGGCAACAGATTCCTAAAGTAAGTATTAGACAGCCTTAGATTT
The DNA here is from genome assembly GCA_028646535.1 of Procyon lotor. Classification (NCBI taxonomy): domain Eukaryota; kingdom Metazoa; phylum Chordata; class Mammalia; order Carnivora; family Procyonidae; genus Procyon; species Procyon lotor. The sequence continues at coordinate 112,776,943 of CM053604.1, read as the reverse complement.
TCTTTTGTTTGGATTTTAGGCTTGCATTTAGTATTATATAATTTCTCTCAGAAGCAAATGCACAGTATTTTTAAGATTTATTTATTTATTTATTTTAGAGAGAGAAAGAGCAAGCACCAGGGGAAGAGCCAGAGGGAGAGGGAGAGAGAATCTCAAGCAGACTCCATGCTGAGCATAAAGCTCTATATGGGGCTCGATCTCAGAACCCTAAGAGCATGACCTGAGCTGAAATCAAGTGGGGTGCTCAACAGACTGTGCCACTCAGGCACCTCAGCAAATCTGTAGTTTATGATTAGAATTAAGATACTGGTTTAAGAAAATCTGGTGGAGGGCGCCTGGGTGGCTCAGTGGGTTAAAGCCTCTGCCTTCAGCTCAGGTCATGATCTCAGGGTCCTGGGATCGAGTCCCACATTGGGCTCTCTGCTTGGCAGGGAACCTTCGGCCCCCTCTCTCTTTCTGCCTGCCTCTCTGCCTCCTTGTGATCTCTCTCTGTCAAATAAATAAATAAAATCTTAAAAAAAAAAAAAAGAGAGAGAGAGAAAATCTGGTGGGGGCGCCTAGGGTGTTTCAGTTGGTTAAGCTGCTGCCTTTTGGCTCTGGTCATCATCTCAGGGTCCTAGGATTGAGCCCCACATGGGGTTCCCTGCTCAGCGGGGAGCCTGCTTCTCCCTCTGCCCCCCCCAACTCATGCTTGCTCTCTCTCTTTCTTTCTCAAATAAATAAAATCTTAAAAAGAAAGTCTGGCGAAAAAATAAAAATGTATAAAAAGATAAAAGAATTTTATTTTTCATGTTATGGAAATGAAAGATATGTCACTTAAGAAATCATGCATCTCTTTAATCTCTTTAAAATCTCTTTAAAAATGTATTGTTAATCTTTTTTTGGTCCATGCTTATTTTTAAATCCTTGTCATAGTAAATTCTTTGAGTATAGGATGGGGGAGCTCCAAACATGCGTATGCTCTGAGCAACATGAATACAGTTAATAAACAAAACTATTGGTTTTTTGCTTATCGGACAAAAGTACATTTTTTTCCTTCAGTAAAGACTTTAATTTTTTATCATGACACATGTTCGACTACATCCACATCAGTTTTTGATGCAGAGTGTGGTGGGCGGAACAGAAGTGATATCCCAGGTATTTTCATGTATTTGGGTCGCCATAACAAAATACCATAGACTGGGTGGCTTAGACACTAGGAATTTATTTCTCACAGTTCTGGAGGCTGGGAATCTCAAGATCAAGGTTGCAGTAGATTTGGTTCTCTGGTGAGAACTCTCTTTCTGATTTGCAGACAGCGGCCTTCTCTCTGTGTCCTCACATGGCCCAGTAGGAAAGGGCTCTGCTCATCCTCCTTGGAAGGTCTCTAATGCCTTCATTATACCGAGTGTAGCACAGGACTGTTAAGATACTAAACATAAGGAAACAAGGTTTAGGGTTTATGGGTAGTCTGTACTGTCTTCACAATTTTTCTATTAATCTAAAACTTTTCTAAAATAAGAAAGTTTATTTCAAAATTACATATAATTAAGGACAAAAATTCCAGTTGCAGATTCATTTGAGCTCCAAGTAGAGCCTACTCTGTCTCCTCTTCCCTTAAGTATCTCTCAAAACAATGCAGTGGCTAGTCAGACACCCATGTCTGCAAAGAGGAAATTATAAGAGCATTATGAATCAGAAGTCTATTTCCACTTTAATTATATCCCCAAACTTCAAAGATAAACTTTTGTTCATGCTCAGACTTTTTTTTAAAGTACATCATAAATCTTTTTTTTTTTTTAAACTGTCCCCCTAAGCTATCTTCCTAAGAATTCGTAATTAACAACACAGTGAAAATCCAGGAAGTCAACTCTCATTATTCATCTGTCTACTTTTAAGATTTTAGTTTTACATTCCTTTGTATACATGTTCTACATGTGATTGTAAAAAATACAGTAAATCAAAGGGAGAAAGTGATTGTTTCCGCTTTACATTACACAAGAGTAGGCCAAAACACCCCTCACCAGGAGCCATAAACATTGCAGAATTTTAAGCCAAGAGATAGAAACTGAATTTCATCACCATCTTTAACAACATGTAATTTTGATGAAAGAGCAGAAAAATTTAAATTTACCATTTTCAAAATTTAGGACATTAAGATATCTAAACAAGCAATATTTTTAAATGATTTGTAGTGTTTGGGTAAAATAAGCATAGGAAATATTTTGTTTTTTAAAAAATTTCTGACCTTATAGCTACCAAAGTGCCAACATGAAGAGTGTGTGTGTGTGTATGTCTGTGTATATATACATATACACACACACATATATATGTATGTGTATATACATATATATATCTTACATGTATGCATATAGACATAAACATAAGTGCATGTGTGGATTATAAATGTATGTATTTCTGTATACTTACACCCACCCACACACACAACGCAAGCTGATGAAGGAGCGTTTTCTCTCCGTAATATTGGGTTTCATGTATTATCTTTGGTCATGAGCACATCTGCATAGTGGCCTTGTAAACAGAGCTCAGATACAAGTTTGGGGGTGTGATCTGCAGTATGTAAATGTGAGACAGCGTATGGTACTCATGTTTTCTTTATTCCATCTCAGAGATCGAATGTGTGCTTTGTGTGCCCCTTGTGTAATACAGAAACCTTTTCTAATGTAATTAATGTAAAACTGAGCTCTGTAAACTGTAAATTGATTGACTTTGGTATCTGAGCAAACAGTATTTCTCTGGAATTAATCCGAGATTGGATGTGACTATTTCTAAATGGTTGATGGAGAGGAAAGAGCTAGAGAGATATTTTCTACTCTAAACTGAACCACTCGATAGTTTAGAAGATCACCTTTATAAAAATTTGTAGTGGACATTTAGTATTTTAGATGGATTAAGAAGCTTTGAAGTTTAGGCTGGGGGATGAATCCTGACTCTGGTACCTAAGTGTCTGTATTATTTGGGTAAATTTTACTAGTCTCTTGAGTCACAGTTTCAGTTTACACATCCATAAATTATGGGCAACTGTCTTGTCTATGAGAAACAAACATGTGATTAAGTGAAATGCCGTAGCAAGGTGTGTTTTTTGTGCGTGGGCAGAATTCGGGGGTGATACTGAAGCCACTCAGGGTTTGAGTGAAGATTTAACGAAATCATAAATATAAAAAATCTATATCAATGCCTGGTATGTACTAGACACTCGATATAAGATCATTATTATTCAGCAGGTGCTCTCAAATCACCATACTTCTATTCGCTAACAATTTATGATTAAATCATTTAGTAAAGTTTGAGGGTTACATTTGAAATCAATGGTTATTTCCAGCTCCAAGCGTCTTCCCAGTTTTGCCAGCTCCAACATCTCGATCCTTTTCTATTTCACATACCTACAGAAGAGGCCCAGAATCTGCTTCTGACAGTCCCATGGTTGCAAGATACTAGTGTTGCTTAGATATGGGCATCTCAGCAAAGTTGATTTTCCTCTCCCAATGTTCCATTGCTCTAAAGATAATTTTCTTTTTAAGAGATATCTCCAGGTAATTTTCTTCTTAATGGAAGCTTTTATTCAACAAATACTTATTGGGTACCTGGTATGCCCGTAATTCCGCAGCAAATGACCCAGAAGAAGTCTCTGCCTTCCTGGAGCTTACATTCCAGTGGAAATAGGCAATCAATAGACATATCAGTGTAGACATGTCAAGTGGTGAGACATTCTAAGAGGAAAAATAAAGTGAGAGGAACAGATTAGAGAGATAGGTATACTGGTTGGCAGGTGCTGTTTTAGTAGTCAAGGAGGGCCTCCTGGAGGAGTTACATTTGAGCTTCTGGTTGGAATCATTAGTTGGAACAGCTATAAAGCACGTGAACACAGATGAAATTTTCTTAAAGCTTGTTCACATCCTCCAAAGTTTATGCCACATACAAATCTTAAGAGATACTTAATTCTTATTTGGATCTTATGAATGATAGAGTTAGTGTTTTGAGAGATGGATAAATAGTGGCTATTTTTACTAAGGAAAGGACAAGTGTTTAATGTGCAAGGGAACCACTACACACCCGACATTTTCAATGTGCTATTTTATTTAACTAAAGGAGGTGCAATTAGCCCTGTTTTAGAGGTGATGGAGGCTCACTAAATTTAAGTAATTTGCCTTAAGTCACTATTAATGACTGATGGAAAAAGGATTTCAGGCATGATCTCTTTCCTTTCCATGAGCTTTCACCCATTACACATGATAAATTAGGAACACCACAGGGATGAAAATCTAAGTAAGTTGATAAGAAACTCAGTTCTTTGTTCAAATAAAGATGAATGATCATCCCACAGCTGCACCATTCCATTTTAATTCCAATTTAACCCAGTTTTACCTATAAATTAAATGTTATTTCATTGCAACAATATGACCAAATATAGTTCATTATCATTTTACCAATTCAATTATTACACTTTTTGCAGTTAAGTTTTTAGGTTACCTGGTTTTGGATTAGTAGCAAGACATGAGTGAGTTAGGGTTCTCAAAGGTTGCTATCACTTTGAACATTAGATCACACTAGTGGGATTAAAATTGGCTTAAAAAAACTTGGATCAACTTTGCTTCTGGAGTCTTGCCTTCCTTCTTCTTTCTGCCAAACCTGTGTAATTGTTTATTTTCTCTACCTAAACTTTCCTGTATTTTTTAATTAATCTTGAAATCATGTCAAGAGATACCACTGAATTGTCTTACAAAAACAGATTGTCCAGTCTGTTTGCTGGTATTTGGCAAAGCACACTCATTGTACACTTGGCTTTTTTCTAATTCTATAATTTGACAAGTGTACTGTCTTAAATTACCATGTCTATTCAATTAGTTTTATCAGTCAAACTCATTCTTTTATTTTTAAGTCACTTTCATCCTTAATATCTGTTTCTGAACTTGCTATGTGTGTTATTTTTTTAGTTTTAAATTTTGGATATATTTTTCTATTGTTCATAAGTGAAAACTGTCATGTCTGCTTGCTAGTACATGTAATTTGTAGAAAGTATAGATGTAGAAGATGTACTTCAGTTTATGGGAACATAAATCTTGTAGATTGTTGTGACAAGCTCTTCTATCACCTTTGCTTAGTTGGGGGGGTCTTCTAACTGTTTTCCTTGGTAATATACTCAACCGTTAAGACTTAAATGTGGGGCTCCTGGGTGGTTCAGTGGGTTAAAGCCTCTGCCTTCGGCTCAGATCATGATCGCAGGGTCCTGGGATCGAGTCCTGCATCGGGCTCTCCGGTCAGCAGGGAGCCTGCTTCCCCCTCTCTCTCTGCCTGCCTCTCTGCCTACTTGTGCTCTCTCTCTTTCTGTCAAATAAATAAATAAAATCTTTAAAAAAAAAAGACTTAAATGTGTATCATACAATGCATGTGATATGTCTCATTAATGCATCATTTTATTATGGAAAGTTGATGTTTAATTTCTTCCGTAGATTACTCTATTTCAAAATAATTCTCTATTATTTTGTAGTTTTAATATTTCATCTCTCTAAAAACTTAAGATTTCTCTAAGTAACTGCCCTGTCAGCCCATATCCTATACACACACATATTATACCTACACATCTATGTATATCTGCATGTATCATACACACACAGACACACTTTTTGTCATTGTTCTTTTATTGTTGTTCTCTTTCTTCACTATCAGTGCCAGTGTAGGATGTATCTGAAACCATTTTATGTTAGCCTAACAGCTGAAACATAGTAAGGACTCTGTAAATTAATCTTCAGAAACTAAAGACACTTTACCCACTCAATAAATAATCATTGACTACCTCTTTTTAATCCTCATAGTTGAAAGATAAGTTTGAAGGAGGCCAAATAGGAAAAAATATTGTGTACTGATATGCTAATAATGCTAATTCTGGAAAGTGTATTTGAGGTAAAGAGATGAACCAAGGCAAGATGTCAGTGTACCTGTCAATGTCAGGTACCACAGGTGGTTGGTTTGCCTGGTATATGGAATGTAAATATATTATTAACCACCTACAAACCCATCAAGAGAAACTGAATGAATAACCTATGGTAACTTTGTAGAGCAACTAAAAAAGTAATTGAGAGTCCTTTTTACCTGGATAAACCTCAAAAACATAACATTGAATTTGAAAAAGAAATTTTCAGGTGATCCTTATAGTTTGATAAAATTTATGTAAAGTTTGGAAACATGCAAAGGCATACATATGTTTATGAATATACACATACCGGGGATGGTATAAAACATGCAGAAAATGATTAAAACCAAGTTCAGGGTAAAAGTTATCTCTGAGAAGACAAGGAGAATATGGGCATTTCAGAGGGGACACAGGGTCTTCAACTTTCAAGAACTGATTTCTTTTAAAAATTCTGAAAAGGATGCCTAGGTGGCTCAGTTGGTTAAGCGTCTGCCTTGGCTCAGGTCCTGGGATCCAGACCTGCATAGGGCTCCCTGCTCAGCGGGGAGCCTTCTCCTCCCTCCCCTCTACCATTCCTCCTCCGTGTGCTCTCTGACAAATTAAAAAAATATATTCTGAAGCAAATTTGGCAGAATATTCAGATTTGTTAAAGCTGACTAGTAGATACTCATTTTTCATTACGGTATTTTCTGAACTTTTATTTTTGTTTTAACACAAAAATCACAAATGTATTTTATGGCAAGATATGGTAGTAGACAGAAAACAAGAAGCTGTAGAAGTAATCAGGAGTTAAATTCTAAAGTATCTTAAGTGGCATGCTGAGTTTTTGGACTTCCTGTACGAGCGTATCTATTATCATGGTCTTTGTTACTCACCTGTTTGTTGACGACTCTGAAATCATTGAGTGCTACCCAGCCTAGCCTATTCCTGTGCATGTCAGATTGTGATCTTTCTATCTTATCTTTTTATCCTTCTGCCCTTGTCCTGGTATCACTGTGAATACAGTCTTTCTCGAAATTAGTATCTTTTGCTTTATTCTAAATACCTGGCTATTATTATTGTCTCTCCCTCACCACCAATATATCATTGTTCATTTATTCCTACCTATTTCCTCTTTTTGTAGATTTAGACCGTGGGATCTCTTTCTACCTTTGCCACCATTTACTAAGTCTGGACCCTCAGTTCCTCCTTCCCTTCTTGCTGCAGTGTCCTTGCTGGCCTCCCTGTCTTGGACTTACTTGCCCTCTCTTTTTCTTTTGAATTGTTTTAGGTACAGAGGTGGGGAGGGGCAGCAAGAGAGGGAGAGAGAGAATTCCAAGCAGGTTCCAAGCCCAGTGCTGACCCAAAATCCAGAGTTGGATGTTTAACTGACAGAGCCACATCGGGGCTCCAGGTTTACTTTCTTAATATAAGTCCTTCACATACTTTCTGAAGAGACCCACCGAAAGCAAATCTGACCATTATGTATGCATGCTGAGAGCCCTTTCATAATTTCCATCCTCCAGGGATCTCCCAATATCAAAGCCGCCTCCGGTTCTTGTTAAAAATGCAAATTCCTTGGCAGAAACTCTGATCTGATGAATCAGAATCTCTAGGAATGTGTCCCAGATAAGTATTTATAGGAAACACCCCAGATGACTTATGTATGTAATACAACTTGAGAATCATCAGTCTATTAGAAAAAATACAAGCTTTTAAACTAGGTATAGAAAACCTGTTCTTCACTCGTCAGTCTCATCTGTTTTCCTTCTCTGTCCTCTCCACTCACCTCCCTGGCCTCTTCTTTAGTTAGTTTGTTCTTGCTTATTTTTTAAAGACAAAATACAGTAGCTTCTCATCTCAAAATCTTACCTGTTACCCTCCCCCAAGGCCTCACGTTTATCTCTATCAATCTACCTATTCTAGTTTCTCAACTCCTCCCTTCCTGTAAATAATGATGGTTCTGAGGCTAGGAAATTCTAGTTTACATAACATATAACAGCGTATTTGGCACAAGGTGGGCCTTTCAAAAAGATTGTTAAATAAATGACATTGCTCTTTCATTGGCAGGGTGCCAACTATGAAATTTGAGCCTGCATTTTAGGTAGGTCACTCAAGAGTTACATGAAAAAGAGACAAAAACTGGGGATGAATTCTAGTAAGGATTTATAAAAATAAATGTTTGGAAGACCAAGATTGAAGAAGAATGTTAAAGTAAAGATGACTGACTTTGGAGAGCAGTAGCCAAGTGGATAGGGAGGACGAGGCTGTAAGTTTTACACATATTTGGTTCAGGTGTTCTGTTTATTTCTTTAATAAAGATGGTCAGTATTTATTTAGAGTTACAAGGCCGTGATCCTAAGTCTAGAAATGAACTATTTGGAAGATAGCAGCCAAGTTGGGGTAGCTGAGACAATATGGGATTAGATTATCATTTAGAGGAAGGAACAAAGCATAAGATGTAATTTACAGAGAATACCAATACTGAAAGAGACACTGAGTAAAAGGACTTCAGAGAAGGAGTCACCAGATAGTAGGAGTAGAGGTGTTATGGAGACGGGAAGCTGTCAGCCATACGAAATGCTGCAGAAAGGTCAAGTGAACCTCGAATTGAGACTTACCTTTTGGATTTTGCACTTAGGACATCAGTAGGCACCGTAAGTAAAGCAATGTTAATGGGGCAGTGGGAGTGGAAGCCATTGGATTAGTAAGTGAATGGCTAATGAAGATATGTTGACAATGAGAATCAACTACATGTTCAAGAAACTTTAAACCAGGGCTGTAGGATGGTAAGGCAGACAATACAGGAAATAATACTGTAGTTTACTGATTTGGTTTTGTTGAGTTTTAAGTAGGAGAGGTGTAACTTGAGCAAGTGTAAATGCCAAAGAGAAGGAATTCCTAGAAAAGGAAACATTCCTTGAGAACCGGGAAGGATTGGATATCATCGATAGGAAGAGGAATGGGAAGGTAGGTTATATCCTGAGCATAAACAGGGGAACTTTAGCTCAAGCAGGGCAACAAATGCCTCTTCCTGTGGTGTGAGAAGGGAAGAGAAACACAAACTACAGTTGGAGTGAACAGGAAGAAAAGAGAGAGCAAGGATCTGGAAAGGTCTGTGTGTACCAAACTCATTTATCTTAGCCTCAGTTCTAGGTTTGGGTAACTGTCAATGGTGTATTCTTGTTTCTTAAGATACCACAGAGCTTCATTTCATCTCAGGCAGAGTAACGGCTTTATGGTACGGAGCTTATACTTTTGAGAGACTTTTTCACTAAGTGAGACTCACTTTATTTTTGAGTCAAATGCCTTTCTGTTTGCCTCGATAAAACCTAAAAAATATTAATCTCACTGCTTCTAAAGCTCCAAATAAGTTTCTCTCCTACTTCCTATTTTCCACAGAGGTCTATATATTGAAAGATTTTTTTTTATTACTCCCAAGAGTTATTGACTGACTTTCTTATTGTAGATATTAGATTATACTTCTCATAAAGTGAGTGAGATCATTTCTGCCAAAAGTGATGCTATCATTTTAGCAGATGGTCGATAGGCACACTGTTAGTATCTTCTCAGCTCAATTTCAAATCTTAATGGAATATCTGTCTTCCAAAAAAAAAATCTATTTCCAGATATGGTGCTTGTGGTGCATAAAGCTTGCACAGTTTTCTCATGAAGTATCTTTCAATGGCCGTTCTTGTTTCCTGCACCTCCTATACCTGAAGGTTTGAATAATTTCTACTTTCTACCTGCTTTGGTTGCTATAGTAACTTGCTGTTCAGATAGCGCAGTGGAATCTGCATGATTTTCTCTTTATTTTCACTTCTTAATGCACACTTGATGTGTTCTATGTATGACTTTTCTAAATATATAACTGAAATTTTGATTCATTCATATTCAATGTCATATCACTCTGTTAGTTAAAATTTGCCAGTTAAAAATTGTGATCCTAGTTTGTCTGGCTTTGTTCTAAGTAATAGCTGTGGGTCAGGGTCAGGGCCAGAGGGGTCCGTGTCAGTAGCATTTCTCTTTATAGTCCAGCCTTTCGACCTTTGTGATCAGGAGCATGGGAAACTCCTTGATCCTTGGGTTTCTAGTTTGTAAAATGAAGAAATCACCTCTCAGAGTCATCTGGGGGAAATGAGAATATATGAAAATATCTAGCACTCTTCCAGTCATAGATGAGATACTCATAAATGTTGGCTGAGAGCTGTGGATCCTCAAAAACTTAAGATAATGGTGATTTTTTAAATCTAATCTTTAGACACGATAAGGTTATTAAGTGTTTTTTTAATTATGCCAATAAAGATTAAATTATGTCCTGTATATATTTGATTAGAAGGCACATTATGTTCGATGTATTGTTTTGACTAATATTTAACAATAATTTTATAATTCTGATATTGAATTTTCATTATTATGCTTTTTCTTTGTGATCTGTAGTTGAAAAGCTATAATTATTTCTACTTACCTGATTTTTGTGGAGATTTGGCTGAGTTATCTTCTTTGACTCACTCAATGACTGTGGATTAATTATTATTATAGCGTCATTAATGTTTAATGTATTAGTCATGTTTGTCTTCCTAGTAAGTCAACATTTTCAGCTCTTCTGTTACTTTACTAACTTTTCTGTTTCAAGATTTTATTCTTTCCTGGTTACACACTCTCGTCTTTCTGTGTGACTTGTTTTAGTCTCACAATTTTGTATAAAACCACATGGGCATTTTGCATATATATCGTACTATATGTACACAAGCATGTAGACATATACATAGATTGTACATCTCTTGGAGGAGTACAGGTAGAACTTTCATGGCACTCGCCCTTTTTTCTATTGATTTATTATCCTAAGTTAGACATAAAAGCATTTTAATTTGTATATATTTTACAGTACTTTTATATTTTTGTTTTTTTTTTTAAGAAAAAGATTTTGAGAACAAACTTGTTTGGTCTTTTTTCTAAACCAAGTGAAAAGCCTATTGCTGGTTTTTGTTCATTTTTTGGTTAACTTTTCTGTTAACTTTCATGATCTCTGTCTTCTGGGTTATTAACCATAGAGTCCTTTCAATTTCCTGTTTGGTGGAATCCCAATTACTCTGCAACTTCATTCTGTCTATTTTATCTTCTGTTTAACACATTTCCCATTTACAACCTGCCTCTGGACTAGAGAACGAATCAGTTTTGAATACAAGATTTTGGAGATTGCATTATCACTATACATTTGCTCAGATTAATTGATTAGTTTCTAATTTTTAAGATGTATGTTTAAACACCTCTTGTACACATTGTTAATAGTGATGATGGTTCCAGCCTTGCTGGAGCAGATTGTTAATAATGAGCAGAACAATAAATGCTGTTGGGATTGTCTGTGACATGGTTGTACAGACACCTAACTCCTAGGCTTCATTGTGAATTTGGGGAAGAACTAGATAATTAAATTGCCCATTTAGGGAGTTAAGTGGCTATCTAAGTTATGAGATTTTGTGTGATATATTTAGACTATAATTAGCCTACTTCTTCCTCTAAAGGTTTTAAAAATGGTCTCCAATTAAAAAGTCAAGATTATTAAGGTAAAATATAGTTAATCAAAATTGTAAAGGAGGCATTAATATACCAAAATATTGTTGCTAATATACTTCAAGTGATAAAGTTATAAATTTGGGCATGAATGTCTCTTAGGTGTGGAATAATGGATGTGAATAAATGACTAGTTAGTTCACCATTTATTTTTTGAGCCCCTTTTATATATCAGGCACCTTAGAAGATGTTAGGAATAGCAAATGAATGATACAAAGTTGTGAACTTCAAGGAATGCACAATCTATGGGGAGGCTTTGAAGTCTAGTTTTATGAGAGAAAAAAATTACGTAACCATTGGTATGCTTTATATGGATGACTTCAAACATTTATATATTTTTATTTTCTATCTAAGATGTCAAAACACTTTGAGTTTCTAAATTTTGTTTCTTTTGCTTATCCCTTGATTTTCTCAGTGTAACTCACTGCTGGTTAACCAAGTGTAGAAACCAACAGACCATTGAAAGCAGTAATTGTCCCCACTGTTGCTTCATCAAGAATTTTTTTTTTTTTGATGGTGACAAATGATTTCATAAGTAGATCGAGTAGAATTCCTTTTATTTGTTGTATTCCGAAGAGCCCTCTCACCATTAAATCACAGGACTGAGGCTTAAAACATTTATTGCTACTGCTATATGTAATGAGCTGAATAGCTCTGTTTACGCAAAGAGAACTTGGCTCTCTTCGTATCGCAACCTTCCCCCCACCTCTAAAATTCTTTTGCAGACTTGCAAAATATTTCAAAAGGATTATGACAGAGACTGTGATTCTCTTTTCAAGTGGACAATATTGCAATACAAAATACTGAGAAAAGATGCTGCAAGCTCCTTTTAAGACTTCTGTGTTGCTGTTAACCAAAGAATCGGTGTGGGGGAGGGGTTAGTAAGAGTGTGTTCAGGCTCGCTTCAGGCATCTAGACAGTCACTCCGAGGCATTCAAAGGGAAGGACAAGTCCTCTGAACCCCCGGCAAGTATGTAACTGTGAAAGCCCAGAGCCTTGCTCTAGGAGACTGACACAATGAGTAAAACAGCTTGGCTGACAGCACTGTGGTCCCCCATGCCTGTGTAGTTCAATTTATGGGGCATCATCTGGTGCGAAATTATGAACTCAGCTGAATAGTTCATTTATGGAATTCATTTATGGTTTTGGTCCAACTTACCCCACCATAATAGTCCCTTGAGATTTTTATTTCCTTTTCTGGACTTCACATTTACCATTCATCTAGGATTAGGACATTATTCTGTTATGACTGTGCTTCATTTTTGCTTGAGAGTTGTCGTGAGAGAAATGATAGTGCCATCAAAGAAAATTTAAAAGTCGTCAAAAGACCAGCAGAGCAAAAATTAGAAATAAGCCCAGTCTAAGCACTGTTTGTGGGAAGATATTAATTCTGCATAAACTGTGTTGTGTTTTAGTTTAGCATGCTGGACTTCAAAGCTGAGTTGAGGAATCTGTCACTTTTGTTCATTGTGCCTCAACTGGAGTATATGATCTACTCAAAGAGAATGTCTATCGTTATCGTCACAATATCTGCCACGGTTGAGACGTCAGTGATTTTTGGTGCTTTTATTGGTTCTTTACATATGTTTTTTTTCATTGGTCTTGTGAGGCTGGTGTTGTTTTCTCTCATTTGATAGACAAAGAACTCCACGAGTAGGGAATTTAAATGTTCCAGGTTATTTGGCTGGTAGAGCTGTCAGTTGAGTCTAGTCTTGACTGTGTGCAGAGCCCGCCGAAGACTCCTCAGTCCACACATAACGCTAAGTAATTGCTGGTTTGACAGACAGCAAGCAAGTGCTTCATTTTTAGGTAAAATAGAACATTCTATTCACCATGATAGTGGTGTTCAGAGTAAGAATACTAGCTTGTGTTTGTGTTCAAATTTTTCAATTATAAAAATCTTTAATGCTCATGGATGTTGGTGGAAAATTCATTTTTAGTGGGAAATTATCAAACTTTTAATTAGAGCTTTCCCTTTTGTATAAATGAATGGTGAATTGTTCAGCCATGACGTTAGGCACCTTAGTCAACACTCAGTCTCAGGACACATGTTAAAGAGGGGAGAAAGGTTTATATTGTTAGCCTGAATCTGCACTTATGTTTAACTGAACACTAGAAAAGTTTGCTGAAAGGTTAATCTGAGGTCATTTCAATTTGTCTTTGGCTACTGGCCAGGTGGAAATCAGTGTTCCTAAAGGAACAGTGACTCTGAGGGTTAATGTCATAAGACTCTGAGAGTAATGTCTGCAGCCCTGCCAATCCTCAGTGAGAATGTAATGTATATGCATAGGTATTACTAAATGAATAGCTATGGGGATACAGAAAAATTTAAACATTGAAATAATGTGTTTAGGTAATAGATTTATAAGAGATATTTGTATTATATTTATATTTGCCATTGGGTTTAAATTTATATTTGCTATTGGGTTGCTTTGCCAATATTTACATACAGCATTGTACAGTTTATGAAGTTGTTGTTTTTTTGTTTTTTTTTTTACATTAACCTTTTAGTCAACACATTTACTGAGCATCTGTTAACTCTGTGAGTCACAAGGGCTGACTTGCTCCTGCTTTAAGGAGCTCTCAGTTGAATAACAAAGACAGGGAAATAAACCAGCAACAGTGGGTTTCCTGGGCTTTGGTAGGGTGAGAAGGAATGAACCTTAACCCTCAGTTCAGTTGAGAATATATGCAGTAGTGTGGGCCATGGGACTGCTTAGGGAAGACTTTTCAGAAAAGCTGAGACCCAGCCCTGAAAGGTTAAAAGGAGTGAGGTAGGCTGAGGCAGCCGCATTGTGCCGGATGCTAACAGGGAAACTGCCTGAGATTAAGAGGTACACAATAATTGGGCTCCATTGGCATAGGGTGAGTAGAGGAAGTGGATCACTTTCAGACTAGCAGAACCTCAGAACCCCAGGAGGAACATGCTGTTCTTTGCAATGGTCAGACCCTCTGCTTTCCTGGACTCCCTGCACTCTGGGTGAGCAACCCAGGCTCATCTTCCGTTATGATCAGGTTCCCGGCTGCTTGTCTTTGTGCTACTCCATGGGTCACTATTGTAACTGACAGCCCCCCTTCCTGTATGCTTCAGACACTGTACCTGTCAGGTGTAGATTCCAGACCAGGGCCCAGGGCCTTCCAGGCACTCACAAAACTGAGAGCACACATCAGACTTCCTGCTTAGGGAAAAATAAGTAAATAAATAAAAATAATAATCAATGAATCAATCAAATAACTAGAAGACCCACACACCTACTTCCAGGCACCATAATTTTTTTCCCCTGATGAGCCAGTACTTGATGAACCATTCAACACTTTAAAAATAGCTATATGTATACAGTTTATTAGATCTTTATAATTAAGCTTGCAAGGCTACTCCTTAGATATACATATGAACTAGATTCTATTCAGAGAAAGGCAATTTAGCTGTTGCTGAAAATTGGGCACCCTCCAAGAGTAAAGAAAAACAACAAGATTTGTGTACATCGGATCTCCTTTTAGTTTCGAGGTTCCCTGTACTAAGCCGGTCCATTTATGTCCTGTGGAGTTGTGTGGGTTGGAGCTCTGTTGGCTTAAGTGAACTAAAGATGCAGGTTTTATGTGTGAACTCCAAGGTACAGCATTGGCATACTAGCCTTCTGGACAGGTGATGATGAATGTTAAAGGAAGAATGGCCATTAATGAAAGCATTGACCTTGAGAGTTATACAAGTTAGTCTCCCAGTTTTAGCACTTGGGTAAGTTACTTAACTTTGCTAAGCCTCAGTATTCTTGAATATTCAATGACTGACAATAATACCTGTTCTTTCTCAATCACCCTGGGACACTCTGACCAAGAGACGACATCTTATATGTGTGTGTGTGTGTGTCTTAGAAAGTATAAAATGCAATATAAATTAGACTGGATGTACAGTATGAAGGAATGATGTTTAGGGAAACTACTAGAGATTTTGTAGTCACAATTGGCTATTTCAGTAGATGAAAAGATGAGGGGAAA
The DNA here is from genome assembly GCA_028646535.1 of Procyon lotor. Taxonomy (NCBI): domain Eukaryota; kingdom Metazoa; phylum Chordata; class Mammalia; order Carnivora; family Procyonidae; genus Procyon; species Procyon lotor. The sequence continues at coordinate 112,761,483 of CM053604.1, read as the reverse complement.
AAAATAATAACCATGAACACAGTTAAGAAATCATGGCTGAGGGGAGGATAGGCCTCTGTCTGGGCAAGCAAACTAGATTTCTGAAGATAATAGCTTTGAATGAAAAATGAGAGGTTTGCCATCATCCACAATAATGAGTGTCTGAATCCTTCCTCATACAGTAGTAGACACACAATGTGTTTGTTCTCTCTGAGTTCTGAGGGCAGATTCCTCACAAAGGAAGCATTGCACACCATGTTGTTCCACATTGGACTACCCCCAAGAGAACGAATAACGCAAAACATTTAACAGATTGACTTTGAAGAAACTTATTTATTTTCTCAAGCATGTAGTTCTTGGATGAACAGTTCTCCTCTGTAATCATCCACATTGTAAGTACCCTTTTTCTCCCAACATACTATGAATACTTGATGTAGGAGGCTACTGAAGGCTTGCACGCAAATTGGTAGAGGATGCATAATTGGCCAATAATACATTACAGTGCTGTGGGAGGAGGGCATTGGAAGAAAGTGAGTGAAATACTAGAAAGAATGATGTGAATTGCAAACAAAACAAAAGGCAAGGATGAAACAAAATTGCAGTTTGTGAAAGGAAATGAAAGCAACAGGTAAAGGAAATCAATAAGAAAGTTAGGTGGAATTTGCAGCTAAGGGACTTCTGAGGAAAGATTTCTGGATGTGGACCAAGAAGAAAAAGCATCATGTGATGGGGAATACTCTTTAGGGAATATTTTGATTTCAAACCTAATTTTATGTCTTATAATTAGAAAAGATGAACTTATAATCAGAAAAGATTTTCTTAGAGGTTCTTTTGAACTAAATTAAATTATAAATATTTAGATGGTATAAACATGTACACAAAGCTGAAATCTATTTATTTTAAAAGCATGTTTTGATTTTTTTTTTTTAAGTAGACTCCATGCCCAACATTGGGGCTTGAACTCACAACCCTGAGATCAAGAGTCACATACTTTACTAACTGAGCCAGCCAGGCGCCCCTAAAAGTTGAATTCTAGAAACAATGTTTGTGTAGTGGCCAGTTGGCTAATCACAAGCTTAAATGATTTACCACAATTTTGTTGTTGTTGTTATTATTTTATATTATTCTTCAAACACCAGGATGAATGCCGTATTTCTGTTAAAGTCATAATGAACGAGACAGTATACAGCTGGGGTAATAAAGCAGGGCTGCATTTTTATTACTTACCTCCAGTGATGCAAACAAGTACTGCTGAGGACCAGCTAAGGGCCCTCCATGGTCCCTCCTTGGTTGAACATGTATTTAAACTTCAGCTTTTAAGGCTGTTAGATCTGTAGTACCCATATACGTTGGACCATGTTTGAATTTCTTGTTGATAATTACCAAGAAGAGATTTTAAAAAGGGTATTATTTAGAAGAGAGATTCCTGTTAGAAGCCTTCTTGAGCCATTACTGAGTGGGTTGTCAGTTTTCTGCTTTTCCTCTGCTAGTTTAACCTTGACACTCATTTGTCTATTATCTGTTATCAGCATGAACTAAATTTTCTATAACAATTGATTTATTTTTGTTTTTTGGAGGAATGTTATTGCTTTTATGACACTGTCAGTTAACCCACTCTAAGAAAGAGTTAAAATGTGTGATTGCAGATAGAATATTAATGCTCATGTTTAATGATGACATAAATCACCTGTTCTTATTCCTGAAAAAGAAATAAGAAGATTACAAATGGAGAATGACACAGTAGTATATAAATGAGTAGCTCATTATGTTCTCTGCATTATTTGTTATTAAATAGCAGTGCTAGAGGAAATCTTGCTGTCAACAGTTCGACTTCAGATTTTCATACCTACACTAAACTCTGATGCTACTGTTTATGGTGATCTTCCTCAAATTTAATTAATATGTGATCTAATGAATGGATACAGAAGTAAGTTT
>CM053604.1:112709163-112759069 GCA_028646535.1 Procyon lotor | reverse complement strand
TCCATCTCAGGACCCTAAGATCATGACCCTCTGAGCCGAAGGCAGAGGCTTTAACCCACTGAGCCACCCAGGTGCCCCCAAAATTTTAATAATTTCACAAACTTTCTAGGGGATACTTATCAACCCAGGAGTTATGAATTGCAATGCAAGATTCAATGTGTTAGTCCAAGTGTGTTAGGTTACCTAAGAGAAATTTCCAAAATTATTCTTTTATATTGGAATCTGAAAATAAGGAATTTAGAGGCCTAAATCTTATTATACAAAATGAAATGGCAGCAATTTGGCAATAAAAGATGAAGTTTATATTTTATATGATATTCATATTTAAATTATTAGCATTTTACAATGATAAAGATACATACTAGTTTTGAAGTGTTCACAAATATTCTAAGCCTCATTAAATAAATTTCAGGTAATTGTTATAGTGTGGAAAATGTTGAAACTACATTTTCATTGGTTTGTTTATTAAACATAATCTCAATCATTTTGTTATAGGACATGTAATGCAAAATTTCATTGGATGCTATTAAAATAGAAGAGACAAGATCAAATAAGCACATACGCATGCAAGAGTCCATTTTTCTACTTGCATTCTATTACTGCTAAGGTTAGGGTGCTCATTTTGAAATTAAGAAATATTGTTAGTACGGTCTCCCCAAGTATGCAATACCTGAAGCAATAGTGCTAGGAATATTATGAAAATATCTTTCATCTAAAAGTTTGCAATACATATTACTACACTGGCAAGGAGAGATTCTTTTTATGAGAGGTTTGCCCAAGCCAAGCCTGAACTCCCAGCAAGTTGAGGCATACAGATCCCATCATTCTTTTCTAAGAAGACGTTGATAGGATTCTACATTTGTAGAACCCATTAGGTGATTTAGTGTGTTTTATGACACCAAGGTAATAATTTTGTACAAATACATGTGTAAAATCACTTTCACGAGGAATTTGCTGCAGAGAATGTGGGTTCCCTGTTTGCTAAGCCTTGGCATGCCCACATTTGAGGTTTGGATCAGATAAGCATCTCTTTAGCCTCTCACATGAAAGTGCTTGTCAATCTCAGCATGAGTTTTCAGAGTTAAATCTGTGGGTTCTTTCTCATTTTTTGAGAGAGCTGGAACTTTTAATCTGAAGTAGACATTATTATGTCCCTCAGACAGAACAAAGCCATCTGTCACAGTCGTTTTCTAAATACAAACACAAACTTACTTTCTGAAATGACAGACTTTTGATATTGAAAATTATATCCATAAAGATACATGTTTCGGGGCGCCTGGGTGGCTCAGTCGTTAAGTGTCTGCCTTCGGCCTAGGTCATGATCCCAGGGGCCTGGGATCGAGCCCCGCATCGGGCTCCCTGCTCAGCAGGGAGCCTGCTTCTCCTGCTACCATTCCCTCTGCTTGTGTTCCCTCTCTCGCTGTGTTTCTCTCTGTCAAATAAATAAAATCTTTAAAAAAAAAAAAAAGATATACATGTATCTATGTAAATCATCAGTAGAAACAAATATTTAGGCCCAGTAAAAATAATAGCATATGCATTTATGTATACCCAACTGTATTTGCATTTCAAATAATTATTATAGTCTTTGATTTCATGACCTATTATTACATGGAAAAGGGGGAGAAAAAAAAAACATGAAGAACTCTCCAAACTCACAAATGTTAAATACACATTATTTTATCTGATTTTATCTGATTTAAAGCAAGTAAATATGACATTGTGATATATCTATTTCAATGTAAAAAAAAAAAAAGAAGCCATGAGATCTAGGGATTATTCACTAAACTCTGAACCTAATTCATTTGCAGTTGTCTATAGAGATAAAAAGTTTTGGTCTGTATTTCTTTATGGATGCCATGACTGAATATTGACTAGAGCCAAGAACTTAAAAGTTGAAAGAATGGGACTAAAAATGAAAACAAAAACAAAAACAAAAACCTGACAAAAATTAAACAACTACCTATGCAAGGAATAACTATCACATAAGTTACTGTATAAAATTAGAAAAAGAAATTAAAGGGCAAAAGTGAGAACTTTACCAGCAAAATGACTGACTGTGTCAATTACTTTATCTTAGGGAAATATAAATGAAATCTGAAATAGATTGGATACCATGTTATAATGTTTATCATTGCCGAAACTTGTTTGTAAAAGAGGGTGGAAAACTTGATTCATCGTGGATAGACTCACATGTTCATTAATCTGTTTATTCAATAAAATACCTTTCATTGAACTAGTTTCCTAATGTGTATATGGTATGGGTGTTTTTGATATTAACAAGCTGAATTTCACAATGTGTTTTTAATTAAATATTAAAATTTCTCTTTTCATCGTTGTAAATAATTAGCAAGTCAGTAAACAAATATTTAGCTTAAAACACTGAGAAGATATTTATGTGGAAAAATAAAAATAGAAACAAATTGAAATTTCTGATTACTTTTATTTCTGTTACCTTTTATGTTGGAAGTGTTCAAGAGGCAGTATCTAGTGGTTATTTTACTTCTTTTAATACAGAGACTCCTTTTACTTGTTCTAATTAGTCTTATTATTGACTGTTTAAAGTATTATATGCTAGAAAGAGAAATGGCCAGAAACTCATGTCTGTGAAAGATTTTCCTTTAGGTGGTAAAGTCTGACTGTCTCCCAGGCTACGTTCTGTGTGATCTATTAGCAGCAGGACTTCAGGAAAAAGGCACGTTCTTTATTACCAGCCCCTGAGTTCCTTCCTGAGTGATGACTTAGAAGCCAGAGAAAGTCTTTCCCACAAGCCTAGCCTAGTGCCTGGATATGTATGGGGTCTGTTTCTTGTCTCTTACCTTGGGATCAGCCATGAACTATGCCTTATGGATTATCATTACAGCTGAGAGAGAAGGAAGTCAGATGAGAAGATAGGAAGTGCCTTTCACAAACAAAAGCTACCCATGAAGTATTTACCTTCCCATAGGTTCCCTCTTGATTTTGTTTAGTTTTCCTTCTTGAAGGCCATCTCCAGGTAAGACATGATCATAAAGAGGGGAAGGGATCTTTAGAGACGCTCAGAAGGATGCATACCTTTAATTCTTCTGCTGAAAGTCAGGGTGGATTAATTCTAAATGGCCTATGAAGATGGAGATCCTTAACTTCCCCCTCAAGATTGATTGGGTACTGTTTGGCAAAGGCGACCCTTATCTTGTGGGTGTGCTTGGATGCAGGTCAGATCCTCAGAGCAAGGGGTGAAGGCCAGTTTAGAAGTAGCACAGAATTTTTACTTTGCAGATTACTGGAAGCTTTGAAGGAACTGTGTTTATTTCAGGAAAGGAAAAACAGTGTGTTATTGTTGAAAATCAAAACAGTGAAAATCTGCATGTTCTATTTAGTAGCTAGAAAATGTCCATAAATCATGTTTTAGAATACTGGAATTTCAAGTAAAATGCCCCTTTGTTTATATAAAGGCTTAAATATAAATCTGATCAGCAGCTTTTTCTTCTTTTTTATTAATATACTGTGTTTGCTAGTGACACCCTATTATTTGTATTTTTTGTGCTTTTGGAGTATTCCTTTTTGTTATCTTTGTCACTGTTAGGGTTTTTACAACAGACAGGGATTCAAGAAAATAACTGAACAGAGGCAACAAGGAATTGGAATCTAAAACACTTTGCTTTCTCCATCTGCTCTGCCTTTGCTGGAAAGGATTTCATATCTTGGTGGATCATCTTGTTATTTATAAATGTAAAAGTAAGTCTTTCAAAATATCTTGAAAGGGAGATAACAAAAATTAATAAGTTCACTCTCATCAACCAGCAGGGACAGACCTTTCCTTATTGTGATATCCAAAGAGAGAATGATTTAAACATAAAATTTTGTTGTGTTTTTCAAAGTAAACTTTCAGGGCTCATCAAGACTTTTCAATGTAGCGCAATAAGGAAGTCTCCAAAGGGAAGAAGAATGGGGAGAGAGGGAACTACTTTTTAAGGATATACTATACATAGAACACCCCTATTAGGAAGCTGATATTATCTATATTTACAGATGAATTATTTGTGGCACAGAGAAATAAATTAGTCATGATCACATAGTTGGCAAATGGTTGGGAGGGTTCAAAATCAGACACATTTCAATTATTTAGGACCTATAAGGTGTCAAGTTCCATGTTACTCTTTGGAAATGCAAAGATTAATTAGATGTAGGAATGCTTTGTAAGAATCCCTTCTAGTGGTAAAGTCACTGTTCTTTAATCCTAAAGTTCTAACACTGTTCGTTTTCTATAGAATGGTGCTGAAGATGGGATGCATAGACTGTGTAAAGATTCTATCGCAGTTAGGAGGAATGGAAGCTGGAAAGTTTTTGAATGCTAGACCGGTGATTTTGTGTTATTTCATTCTGCACTGGGAAGTCTTAAATGGTTTTGAACAAAGGAATTACATTATTTAAACTAATTTGCCAATTACAATTTTAAAAATCATTGCCATGTTGAATTTTATTGGTAGTAAAATTCAGTCTGCCATTTTTCAGTTGTATCTCACTTTCCTCAATTATATCATGACCCCTAAGCACAAAATGACTGGATTAGACTGGACTTGTCAGCTCCTTGCCCACACTGTCCCTAAAGAATCTTAGTTTTACCTCCTCTCCTTTCACAGAGAGTCATTTTACAGTCCTACCCATCCATCCATTTGCTAATTTCACAAATATTTCTTACGTGCTTTCCACATGCAAGGTCTTAAGGTGAATCCTGGAGCTTGGTGGTGAATCAGACAAACTGAATCCTGTACCTAGGGAATTTAGCTTCTAATTGGGTAGGAAAACAGGAAACAACTAATTAGTCTAGTTGCATTTAGTATATATGCTATGAATGATAGTACAGGGGCTGGGAGAGCACATTACAGGGGATCCTGTTCTAACATAGTCAATGAGAGAAAGTTACTGTGAGCAAATGACATTTGTATGGAGATACAAAGGGTGCATAGAATTAACCCAGCCCTCCCCTCAAAATGGGATATGGGTTCGTTGGGGATACCCAAAGAGTATGATCTTAGAAAACTCCATATTCCATTTTATTCCACTTTTATTCCTCTTCTGAATTCTTTAACACTTTAGTGTTCCTGCCAGACATTTAGATTTTATTAAATAAAAATACAAAGTTGTGTATTACCCTTTGCCATATTACTTCATGATTATACATACATTCCCGGATTATATTGGAATCTGGATCTTAACAACCACAATGCCTAGAACATGGCTTTACATATAGTATTTGTTCAGCTGATACCTGATGTATTAATAGCTTTTGCAAAATGTGGGATGGAATCAAGAAGAAAGAAAGAGTTTTTATTAAAATAACCTATACATGCATCACTTATGCATAATTTCATAATTTATATATATAAATTTTATATATGCAAATATATATAAGTTATATATATTATATATATAAATTATATATATAGATAAATATATATATAAATAATTTCATAATTTACCTAGAATGATTTATTTATGGTCTCTTGAAGGTGCCCCTTCAAATTTGTCATCAATAATTTTTAGATTAAAAGGGAGTAGTGTTGAAAATGAAATCATGCGGTGGCTTGTGGGGGGGCGGGGGAGAGAAATGAAACAGGAAGGGATGGGGAAGGAGACAAACCATAAGAGACTCCTAGACCCATGAAACGAACTAAGGATGTCTGGGAGGCGGGGGGGGGGGGGGGGGGGGGGTAGGGATAGGGTGGCTGGGTTGTGGACATTGGGGAGGGTATGTGCTATGGTAAGTGCTGTGAAATGTGTAAGCCTGACGATTCACAGACATGTACCCTGGGGCAAATAATACATTATATGTTAATAAAAAAAAAGAAGAAAATGAAATCATGTCTTGTATACCTAGAAAGCTGTATCATTATTAGGTGTTATTGAAATTATTAACTTGAGATGATTAGATAAATGGGCCACGCTTTTTCAGATTACATATTGTTTTTGATTGTTGAAAAGACTATAGATATATTTGATTTATTAACTGAACGTCTGTTTCTTAGCTTGTATTTTATGAGAGGAGAGGGTATTGTGCTTAAGAATTGTGCTGCCATTTTTGTTTGGAGGGTGTTTCAACAAATGAAAATAAGCTATTTACAGTGAGAAACACTTCAAAGTTTCATAGCTTTAATAAAGATATTCTTAACAGATAATGTAAAAAATAACCCGTATTTTTATATTTGAAGCATTCACTACTACAAAATTCTCCCTAGAAATTCTATATTATGAAGAAAGGACTGGCGTTATACTCTCATATTTAAGAAGAGTTTATCATAGAAACAAGAAATCTTGGCAACGAAGATTCTTAGCAATGTGCACAGTGATTAAAGTTTTTATAGTCTTCCTCAGTCTCTTTCCTATTAATACACTATATAAACCCTGCCTTCACAGTCATGTGTAATTCTCTGTGATTAAGTTTTCTCTTCTATATGGTGGGTGGTTAAATGGTCTCTCTTTCAAAAGCTGTGTTGGGGAGACTAGAAACAATAAGTAACCCGACATTTACTTCAGGACTTTTCCCCCCACATTTTTATGATTAAAAATTTTATAAGGAAATTATTAGGAATAGATTTTCTTTCATTAAGTTTGTGAAGGACACAGGGAAACTTTTTATTTGCTTACTCAGGTCGTTTTGTTTCATTTATGCTTTTTTCCAGTACGATGAAATACTTGTGTTTGATTCTGTTTCTTATTTTTTTAAAGATCTTATTTATTTGTTTGACAGAGAAAGACACAGTAAGAGAGGGAACACAAGGAAGGGGAGTGTGAGAGGGAGAACAGCCTTCCTGTTGAGCAGGGAGCCCGATGCGGGACTAGATCCCACAACCCTGGGATCAGGACTTGAGCCGAAGGCAAATGCTTAACGACTGAGCCACCCAGGCGCCCCTGATTCTTTCAGTTCCACCTTCTTTATTTTCTTCCTCAGAAGTATCTGTCATTTCTTAGGTTGAATTTCCATTCTTTGTAGTCTCTGCTAACTTTTCCCACATCTCAGGGTTAATGGTCCCTCAACATTTCATTTGTAATATAAAACAGTTTTCAAATTCTTAAAGTTTTCTATGATAAATAAATCAAATTGAGATACATTTTCTCTTCTGATTTGTCAGGATAATACTATCTTTGCTTGTACCACAGTATTTTTTTTATAGTTTCCATATATTTATTTTCCATTTACCTTGTTTGAATGAAGACGCATCCGGCGCAACCTGGTTTTCACTGGCAGATGGAATGTGTGGACTTCCTTGCAAATGCCTCATCATCCACTCAAATGATGGTGATATTCTCTCTTCAGTTCTGAAACTAGAGGGTAGGTTGATATGCCCAGACCCAGCACTTTCCAGTGAGGTGAGGTTATCTTTAATCTTCATTGCCTCGGATTTCGTTATTCTGATCCAAAGGAGGACATGATAAATGTCTAGAAATCCCGCCATGTGCAGTTAATGGGGATGTTCCCAAATGCACGCTGCTCACAGCAGGCTACGTTCTCACCTGCAGTTCTAGTGCCTGCCATTTCTCCTTGCTATGTGCACTCATCAATTATTTTTGCTTTGCTTTCCAGTAATTGCAATATCTGACTGGCCTTGCATATGAAAGGCTAGGAAGACACATAAAATGACACATTTTAAAAATAAGTTATCAAATAGAGGAATGTTTATTTAGTCCGGCATAAATTCAGTGTTTTTGACTAAGAGTCAGGTGAAGGGGAAGGTGCAGTATTTTTTTTTAATACCTTCAGTACCTTTTTTTTTCCAGATGGATTGCATTTTTTTGTTCCTTGAGCTAAATCATAGGTAAGCTGTTGATTTACTTCTTGTTTCACCTACTGTGACTTTATCCTTTGTGGCAATTGTCCCCAGATTGTGTAAGATTTGTTTCGTGAGGCTCAGTTTTCAGTTGTATTTCAGTTTGTATCATTTTCCAGGATTTGTCTTAGAAACCACTTTAAAGTCGCTGTTAGGTTGGAGTCTTCAAAGCTGGATCTTTAATAAATATTTTAAATACTCAAATAAAAATTGACATATAGCCTATGGTCTGTAATATTTTGCTTTTAAAATTCTTTGAAGATGGCCATCTTTATGTTATATATTAATTTACCTTCCTTGTTTATTATAGTTAAGACAATTTATTAACTATATAATACATGGATATACTTTGTTGTCACATTTTGTGAACATCTCATAATCCAATGTCTTATGTCATGGCTAATCATTCAGAGGTCTGTTAGGCTGTTGATTTTAACATGGAAGGTACTTCATGTCTAGTATTTGGCCATGCCACACCCTGGTCAGTCCTATAAATCTCTGGAGAACCACTACTGCAAACGATGATACATGCATATGTAATAATAAACACCAAATTTGTTATACGGTTGTAATTCATGGATGACCCTGGGTCTTCAGGATTTTGACCAGGAGTGACTTGTTGCAGACAATTTAGTAAGTAACGAAAGATTTTTGGAGCATTGGGACTTCAATATCTTTGAATTACTCCTTAACAAAGAGGACTGTCTTTTGCTCAAAGCTGATGTCTTTCATTTTTTTTTTTTATCAAGTGACAAGAGCTATCCATTATATGTTTTCTGCACATGTATATTAAGAGCACAAGTCGAAAGAATGTTTGAGGCCCATGGTGTTAAAATGATGAACAGATCAGCCTTGATTCCAACTTCATGACCTGATAGCCTTTACCCAAAATTTGACCCCACTTTCATGAAATTTTACAAAATCATATTTACCTTTGACACTATTCAGTAAGTATTTTTTCTCACACTGAGAAACTTTTTTCTTAAATAAAGTTTTAAAAGAAGCTCTAGGAAATGTCCATGGAAAAAAATATAATATTTATATATGCAATATTTATTGAAGTGAATTATCAATTATTAAGATAAAGAACATGCCCTTTTTATGTACTAACCAAAGTCATATTAAGAACCACTAGTTATTAAAAAAAAAAAAGAAAAAGAACCACTAGTTATTGTGGCTCCTGGTTGGCTCAGGCAGTTGAGCCTCTTACTCTTGGTTTTGGCTTCGTCATGATCTCAGGGCCCTTGAGATGGAGCCCTGCATCGGTCTCTACACTCAGTGGGGAGGGGGAGTCTGCTTGGGATTTTCTCTCCCTCTCCTTTTGCCCCTCCCTCCCCCATGCTTGTTCTCTCTCTCTCTCTCAAATAAAAAAAAAACTTTTAAAAAAGTAAAAAAAAGAAAAAACAAAAAAAACCACCAGTATTTACCACACTTTTGGAAATAGTGACCAAAGCAATGATTCTGAACTGGGAAGCCTAGAAGGAGCTGGCAATCATCCTCACTTTGGGAGTTGGGGGTGAGGTGAGGAGATGAGCGCTTTGGTCAAACTGTTCGTCCTCAGCCTGTCCCTAGGAAGTTACTATTGATGGGTAAAAAGTTGTTGTAAGAAACTAGCCTTGGAAGGGGAGCATTCATAATAAATAGTAAATGTTTTGCGTATTTTGTACATTTTGTTATGCATTTAGCATTATCTATACCTTCAGTATAAGAGTTTTTAACAGAAGACTAAGAGTACAGATGAACTTTGTAATTCATAGCAATCCTAAAATGTATATGTATCTATATACTTATTGTGAGCAGAAGCATTTTTTTATCAAAGATCAAATCATTTGAAATTTTATATTCAGTGGCATTAACGTGGATGTTGAGAGGAAACCATAATAAGATTTATTTTGTGGCCTTAACTGACTTTCAGTCTCATTAAGAGATAAAAACTGAAACATATCCTTCAAGTCTTAAAGCTTAAACTGCAAAATGTGTGAGTCTAACAGATGTGCCCCAGGAGTTGAGATGGGATGAGATCACTGTGTGCTATAGGTCTAGGGGCTTTGTGCATGAAGTCAGACTCGGCCTTCACCCCTTTGAAGCCTTGAGTCAACAGCGTATTCCAATTGGAGTGCATCAAAGCGATACCACCAATAATGTTTGGTAATGTATGTGCTAGAAAAAACAAATCCTTAATCAGCTTTTTTGGATTTGAAGATCTAGTCTTGTTTGCATTTCTTCCAACCCATAGACTCATTGCTCTGGTTACCCAGAAATTCACACCTGTGGCATCTTGTTTTACATATGGTTTTATTGATGTGTGTCTGTTTATGTGTGTGTGTATGTACAAATAAATTTCAGTATATTATTATATATAATATAAGCACGGTAAATGTGACTATTGTGTTAAAGTTTGTGTTAAAGTGGTCTAGTTATAACCAGAGTGGATAAAACTATTACATTTAATCTGCAATGGTAAATTAAGAGTTTTGGTGATCTTAGATTATGTGTGGTTTTTCTTAAGCGGTTTGTTTTTGTAATCTCAGGTTAGTTTACTTTGTTATTTATTCTTTATTAGTTTTTTTTTTCTTTTTAAAAGCCCCATCGAATTATTGAGAATGAAAAAAATGTAGACTTATTAGAAGAACTATTTGAGAAATAACCTCCAGAGTTACATAATAGACAATAGTACAGAATTATAAGTGTGAAATTAATATATCCTTGGGTGTCAATTTTATCTTTCTATGTACAACATGTGACCAGGATTTCAGTGTTTATTTACAATAATCCTTAAGTATTACAGGCTAGCAGTTTCATAAATCATCCATAGAATCTACTTAATTTGGAATAATATGCTTAAAGTAGTTTTTATTTAAGTTCCTATCTAAAATACATAGGCAGTATATTCTAAGCAGCATATTTGCCTTAAAAAAAATAGTTCTCCTGGAACCTGTCTTAATTCATTTTCATTTGAATTTAGTATTGTAAACACAGATTGTATTAATCCATAAACAAAAACATTAATATGTCCATACTGAGCAAAGATGATTGAAAGCTTTAAAAATAGCTGAAAGTCTATTTAAAATAGCTGAAGGATGAGTTCTCTTATCCATGGCCCATTTAAAAAGTATATATTTTCATTCATTTTATTATTTTTTACTATACCTCCATCATTCTTTATGCCTGGTCAAATTTGTAAATCAAAAACTCAAAATGACACATTAACTTTTTTGCTTACACTCACTGGGTCCCTGTGATTGCTTGTTCGTTTTGTTGACTTCCTGTCTTTGCCAGGAAAATAGTTTTAAATCTAATCCTTTTTAGACATGAGACATGTAAACCTATAAATTGCCTGGATTTGTTCCAGTTCCTTCCATTTGTCTCTTTTTTCTCAGTGCTAATATTTGCAAGGAATTTGTTATGCTACTTCCCCTCATAAGCTGATTAAAACCCCCTATGTTGGCATCTACTTAAGAGAAGTAGCAGCTGCCTACAAACTGAGCAGTTAATAGGAAGGATGGTGACCTTTTTCTTCCCACATTGGTGTTCTTTGCACCATATATTATACATTAAGAAAAGCTTCTGCTTTGGAACAACCATTCTGTTTACCTATAGGATTTTCCTTCCACATTTACTTTTAGCATTTTGAATCATTCAGCAGTCAGTGTTCTGTTACCTTTTTGCCATGACTTTTTCCCTTGCATGGTTTCTCTAATGAAATTTTACAAAAGTTTTACAAAGCACAGCTTTTATGTCATGTAGTGATAGCAAGGTATAATATACAAATAAATTGCAGTATAATTGGGTTAAACTTTGAAATACTGTGCAAACATGTACTGATGAGAAAGTTACCTTTAGGAAATGGCTTTCTTAATCTGCGTGGTGTTTATGTATCAACTGCATGGGGATTGAGCATTCTTTTGAAGCACCCATTCCATATATCATTTAGAAAATAAGTTTGGATTAATAAACCTTGTGGAAACAACTTTGCAAATCAGTGTATTTATAGATGAAGAGGATAAAAAGACATGTAAATGCAGCAAGGATAACATCTTCAGGAAGATTATTGAAAAGAGTTAATTTCACAGAAATGGCATACTCAAAAGGAAACTTTCTTAGAAGTAGAGGACAATAATATGGGCTCATCTTTTCATTCAAGATTTAAGACAAAAGCATTTTCTTAAGTTCACTTCAGCCTTGTGGTTTTATAACACTATGAAATATCGTCTGTCTTGAAACACTTCAAACTTTAGTTCTAATGAGATTCCTTTGGGCGAGATAAATGGATAGGAGGAAGGGGAGGAAAAAGAAAATCCTATTGTGGTAAAAGAGGAGGAAAAAAATACTTATTAATGTGTAATTAATGTGTAGAAAGAAGTGAAGGAAAGAAGAAATAGGAAGAGGCATGAAATGGGGAAGTAAGTCAATCAGTTTTGTTTAGTAGACTCTCCTAATTTATTACAGGCTCCTGGCTAGGATTCTAGTCCTTTTGGTGACCTCCTAACGGATGACAGGATTACAAAATCATAAAACAGTTCAGACAAGGAGTCTGACTATTGTATAGTTACACCTAAGGCATAGCATTAGGTCAATAATGAATGTATTAATTCAATAAATGTATATTGCACATGTCCTTTTGGCAACATACTATTTGAGTTCTATTTGAGTTGTTGGAAATGCAATAAACTATATATGCAAGATTTGGGGGTCCAAGGAATTTATCTTCTGGAAGAGAGAGAAGGGCAATAAAGCAAACACATGTTAGGTAAGATAATTTCAAGAGTTTTAAGAACCAAGAGGAAACATAAAGTGATGTGAGGAAGAGCCCATGGTAAATATAATGAAAAAAAGAAAAGAGAAGAAAAGATGTGGAAGATCTTTGTGCAAATGGTTAAAATTCTACTGTCACAGAAGCTAGGGAGCTCCTAAAAGCTGTAGCTTAAACACACATGCTAAAATATTTTATTCTTGACTAAAAGGTAAACTTTGAGTAAATAATTTTATCTAATTATAATTTCATCCCTCTCTAGGACTTTTATGATATTGGGCCTATTATGCAGTACTCTGCTGTTATACTATACTTTTTCTAGAGATAGGGCACATGAAAAAATAAGGAGATCACAGTTAATGACTGTCTTTCCTCTCCCACTCACACCCTTCAAAAACAAACAGAGACATGATGATGATTCCTGTGTATTACATGACCCAGAATCCAATGACAATTTCAAAGGTATCCCTTGTGTTACTGCTTCTCTACCCGACCGAACAGGCGTTTTTGTTGTTTAACCAAAAAAAAAAAAAAAAAAGGAAATTTCTAATGTTGTCTTAAGTATCTTCTGAAAATGAATCACTATTAATCCAGCCACAAAAGAAATTGGATCAAATGAGATACATTTTATGCTGTTTGACCCACATACATGCTTAGAAGAACCACCACCTATTTAAAAATACATGAACTCCTGCTACTACTCATCAGGGGTACTATTGGTGATAGCACTGAAAGAAAACAACTTTGGGTACCTACATGGCTCCGTTGGTTAAGTGTCTGCCTTTGGCTCAGGTCAGGGTCCTGGGATGGAGTCCTGTGTTGGGCTCCTTGCTCAGAGGGGAACCTGCTTCTCCCTCTGCCTGCTGCTCCCCCTGCTTGTGCTCTCTCTCTGTCTTCCTTTTTTTACTCTCTCTCTTTCTCCCTCTCGCTGTCAGATAAATGAGTAAAATCCTTAAAAAAAAAAAAAAAAAGAAAAGAAAAAAAAACACCTTTGTCATCAGAGCATCTTCCCCAGTGGGGCCACATTTGTTATTTTGTTGTTGGTGTCTTTTGTTATGTTCATGATGTCTTGGTCCAGTTAGAGGTTTTCTCCCTGGTAGAGTGGTGATGATCAAGTCTCTGGCACAGCATTACTATGAGATAGTTCATGTGAGTGCCTAACAGTTTCTAACCCACTATTAATGCTTAAAAATTGGCAACTGCTCTTGTCATTTGCACTTAAAAACTGTTATAGTAAATAAATACTTCTTGTTGAAATGTAGAAATGCAATGAAATTATCTGCTGTATTTTTTTATGTATACATTTCTTGATAACAGATCTCTAACATTTCCTTAGGACAAACCATACATTTTTTAGTGAATGTTTTTAAATTACATATTTTAGATACATTTTTCCAGAAAATATTTTAAATATTTTTATACATTTGCATTGGAAGTCTGTGAAATATTGTCATTATTTTTTTTTCATTATTTTTATGTAAAAAACATACAGTACCTACTATGTATACATATATCCATATTTTTTTCCAGCTCACTCCAAAACTGAAGTTAGGCCTTCAGAATGCATTTCTTTTTTTAATGCTTGATTGCTAAATCAGTTATTCCTTTACACTAATACTGTTTAACCAAACTGGTACTGTTAGCCTGCCTGATTCTGGAATGAAGAACTCATTGTTTGTTTTGCTTTATAATAGACAAGTTATTTTTGGAGAAAGTATTCTTGGCCTTGATTTCATAGATGAAAGGGTTCATACATAGTTTTTAGGGGCTGGATGAATACTCTGAAATTGTATGCTATTGTGTGAAAACTATGAGAGTATGTCTTTAGAGATATAATTTACTGGTTTGAGCACCCATATCTTTCATCAGATTCTTAAAACTTTCTCAAGTCATTGGTTTAAAAGGATAGAAAAAAAAAATAGTTCTTGTTTTTGAATACTTGGTTCAGAAGTTTAACATACTTGAGGAATTCTGAAGCCTAGTTTTATAATTGGAGCAATTATAAAGGAACAGAGGATTATAGACATTATTTAGCAAATCATGTCAAGGTTTGTTTTTGTCTCAAAAAACTTTCTACATTATTATATTCTTCTGTTCGGATCATCCTACTGGTATGCTCTTTACCATAATGGGGCTACTGTTTTCTTCCACCATACCATAATACTTACATTCAATTCTAAATATTAATACCCTTGATACCTGTCATCTGGCTCAGAAAAATTAAAGTATAAGGCTAACTAAAACAAATTTTGACCCTGGAATTGTGGTAAGGAAGGAAATCATGAAGAGAAAAAAAAATCTCACATTTTCTGTTGCTTAGCATATATGTGTGTTTCTAAAGTCTGGCGAAGAGAATGGGGATGTTATTTTTTAAACAGATACATAACTTTTGATTTTAGAAAGGAGTAATCATTTTTTCCTTGAATATGATGCTCTTTAGATGAAATCTCGTGGTTATTGGAAGTTTTATTGTAGAGATCATGGCAAAGCAGTTCCAAATATGAATTTAACATAACTTTATTCCACGGAAACCTGTCTGATGGCCTGGGAACAGCTGCTTGTATCTGTTCAGAAAACGTGAAGGAGTTTAGTCAAATCTTAAGCTAACGATCTTCTGAAAATAATGATAGGCTGGTAATCAAGCCCTATTGCATTCTTTTCATCTATGAAATTTCCTTTCTAAATAGATTTGCAGGTGAACCATGGCTTTATTTAGAGTCATTTCAGCCAGTCGACAAATATTTATTATCTATTATGTGTGAGTCACCATGATATACTTTGAGGGTTGCAATAGTCCAGTAAAAAGCAATGGAAACCAAACAAAACAGGAAGGTAGGCAAAATCCATGATGTTTTAGAATTCAATTAAATTACACACAGATACTTTAAAAACTAAATAATGAAGTAAGTGACTGTATGTGCAAGCCTTGCATTCATTGTGAAGGATAAGCAGGGTTTTTTTTAGTACAGTTTTCATTTTCCATAATTTTTAACCCTAATCATTAAACATATTTTATTTTTTTTTTAAGATTTTATTTATTTGGTTAGAGAGACATAGCATAAGCAGAAGGAGCGGCAGGCAGAGGGAGAAGCAGACTCCCTGCTGAGCGGGGAGCCCAATGTAGGACTGGATCCCGGGACCCTGGAATCATGACCTGAGCCAAAAGGAGGCGCTTAACCGACTGAGCCACCCAGGCACCCTTAAATGTGTCTTAATGATCTCTTATCTTTCCTGAGTTAATGTGGAGTTTATCATTTTATTTTATTTTATTTTTTTAAAGATTTTATTTATTTGACAGAGAGAAACACAGCGAGAGAGGGAACACAAGCAGAGGGAATGGTAGCGGGAGAAGCAGGCTTCCTGCAGAGCAGAGAGCCCAATGTGGGGCTCGATCCCAGGCCCCTGGGATCTGACCTGGGCTGAAGGCAGACGCTTAACGACTGAGCCATCCAGGCACCCCAAGAGTTTATCATTTTAAAAGAGTACCAAAGAAAGTTTACAATTGGTAGTGGAATTAATGTCACCCTATTGTTCTGAGCACTGGAATGGAGCCAGAATCCAGCAAATCAGTAATAACTGGTCAAAATGTCTTCTTTTTCATTGGTAATATTAAAAACACCTCACAAGCCATTAAAAAGCAGTTAAACAGAAAAGTTTTTAGGATTGCTGTTTTTGTTTTAACCTACCTTGAAATAAAGCACTGCAAATATGGGGCACCTGGGTGGCTCAGTGGGTTAAAGCCTCTGCCTTTGGCTTAGGTCATAATCTCAGGGTCCGGGGATCGAGCCCCACATCAGGCTCTCTGCTCAGCGGGGAGCCTGCTTCCCCCCCTCTCTCTGCCTGCCTCTCTGCCCACTTGTGATCTCTCCTCTCTGTTAAATAAATAATTTTTTTAATTGTAATAATGTAATGCAAATGTAATAATATTACCAAGTTTATGAAAACAAAGAAAAAGTTCTACTCAGTGGGCTAAGTTGAATGAGGATGCTAATAGGAAAACATATACTTAAGAATTAATCACATTAATGTCCAGGTTGAAAGATTTTCTGGAGTCTTGTGGTAGAGTGAAAAGAGATTAGGATTTAGACTCAAAGGCTCTGCCTGGATTGAAGGTTAATGTTGTCATTTTTCATTAGGGTAGCCATATGTTCGTGTTTTCTGGGGACCATCATGGTTTCTGTGTATTGTCCCGAAACAATTAATACCATCCTCTTTTATTCTTAAAAATGTTTTTGGTTTGGACAAGAAATTATATGGTCAACTTACTATGCCAACCAACACTATTTTCACAGTAATAAAGTTTGCATAATATATTTGGTTTTCAAGGTTGTGTGACAGCCAAAAAAAAAATATGTAAAAGAAAGTTTTGTAGTCTGAAAATCATTATAAAAACTATAAAGAGGTGTAGAAATATTACTTTACTCATTTGGTCAGAGTGATTATGGTGACTGTATAAAAGTGAGTAGTTTTATTTTAATCAGTCATTCTTAAACAAATTGATGTTACTTTTGTTGGAGTAGCTGTGTAATACCCTATTTTATCCAAGTGTGTTATGTTGAAGTAAAGTCACAAACCGTGACTACCAGGAGTATTGAAACCTATACGTTACTTGTGATAAGAATTAGGGATATATTCTATTTAATTAAAATTTAATGGGTTTACTAAACCGAGTGAGGAAAATGGAACCAATTATTTTGTGGTATCACTAATATTCAATTCAGTTTTGAATGTTCTTCCAGTCTGTTTCTTTATCATCCTCAGGATGTACCTTTGTGTCCTCTAGTATCTTTGGAAAATGTTATTAATTTTACTATTTTTATAAGCCATTATTAGTAATCACAAATTTTAGTGTTTATCCCTTTGAATTTGATCTTAAGTGCACAATTTCTCAAAGAAAAAATATTTTCTGAAGCGCTTCTCCTGAACCCCATTTTATTTCAGATGATCCGTTTAACCTCTGTAAAATGACTGTAGCTTAGCCCTTGAATTTCTGCCTGGGAAGCTGTTAGAGGTCTTGTACTAATTTGAAACAAAATAACACATAAATGGTTTTTATCAATAGCAAATGAGTTTTCAACAACTTCAAGGTCTCCTTTATCAGTAGGAGGAAGAAACTTATTCTCCCTAAATCTGAGAAGCCATTAACTGAACATCAGGAGGACTACAGAAACTTGGCATCCCAAGAGTCAGCTCACCATATGGAACTTTAAAAAATATAGTTTCCGGGACAAGATTTTTGGGGCTAATAATTACTTCTTCACAGGGTTGTTAAAAACATTGAATAGATAATGTGTATGAAAACATCTGGCTAGTAACTTGCAAGCTACTGTTGAGTTGTAGTCAATAGATATTTGTTGAATAAATGAGCAAGCTCTGGGAAGAATGAAGAGTCAAGGGAATATAGCCTACAAAATAATGCTCTTTCTTTTATTTTTTTCTATGCCAGCCAAGACCGTCTCCCTTAAAGATTGGTACAAATGACCATGAATAAAAGTTCATTTGACTGACTCACATAATAATTTTTACAAGCTTTATGTGTCTTTTCAATCATTCAAATTTTTTACTTCCAAAATCTGAAATTGAAGATTCTGAACCACCTAGATTAGGATGCGAGGTCACCAAAAGACTCAATTTTACTATCTCCATCTACTGGCAGGGAGGAACTATACCCAAGCATCTGGACTGGCATAGAAAAGAGGAGAAAGAACATTTAAAAGGTAAGCAAAACATATATTTTTATTTACTCTGAATTTTTAAACTTTTCTTATTGTGCACTCTAATGTACTCTCACATAATTAAGGTTGATGTAGTGAACCATATTAAAGAAGAGGATTTGTTTAGGTAGTGTAATATTCTTATCTGATTTTTCAACATAAACTTGTATAGATTTTAATGCTTTTCTTAAATAATGTGAGTCTTTTCTGTCCTTGTACTTGTAAATTTTACCTGGTCGTCCCAGTGCTCCTGTGTTTTACCGTATTCCTAATGATCTTCAGACTGTAGTGTGCTTACTGAAATGTCTCGATTCTCCTTTCTGTATTCTCTGAAATGTTAAAGGATAATGTCCCTGGCATTTTATTTTCACTGTGGCGATATAGAGAGAGTAGAAGTGTGTTTCTCAAAGTGTAATGGATGACTCTGGTGTTTCTTAGAATTTTTTTCCCCCATCCTTTATTAATAAGTATTTTCTTCTGGCAGAAAGTACTTAATGAAAAGTTTCTTATTAATGAGTATAAGTTTTAATATATATTTATATCAGGTTTTTCTTATATTTTGTTTTGTTGCTATATTGCTTCCTCGTCAAATCTTTTGTTTTGGTTGACTTGATTTTTTGGGGGGGGGAGGTTGACTTTCAACAAGAACGCAACATTGTAATTGAATTTTCAAGTATAACTGCTGTAAAATAGTTGATAATTTGTGTGTGCAGAAATAGACGTGTGTAAATTTAATCATGTATTTTAAAGGATTAGTTTAGTTGCTTTTAAGGTTTGTGTTATGCACATCTCTCTTACAAAGCCCTATCTCAACTTGAGAATGAGACTAAGTGCCTTTGTCAAGATAATTAGTACCATTAAACTTGCTGTGTTAAATTAATATTTTTTTTCCATTCCTTTTCTCTTGATCTCCTTGACCCCTGGGCATTTATTTCCGTAACTTTGTTCCATTTTGGGGGACAGTGTTCCATTTCTTTCAAAAGAGGAATGGATGGATTTATCCAGAATGGGAGGGGGAGAATTTTCAACCTCAAAATTGGGTTTCTGAACAAGAATTTTCAAGGAACTGCAGTGTTCAAACAGGTCTGTTTACTTGTTGGGAGGTCATGAATGCAGCCGGTCCATTTGC
Source organism: Procyon lotor (assembly GCA_028646535.1). Taxonomy (NCBI): domain Eukaryota; kingdom Metazoa; phylum Chordata; class Mammalia; order Carnivora; family Procyonidae; genus Procyon; species Procyon lotor. The sequence goes on along the minus strand of CM053604.1, from coordinate 112,739,665 downwards.
TGGCTGGGGGATTACTCTCATATAAACAGTGCGAATGCCGTAAAGAAGAACTCTCAAATCTTCTTGTGGCATCTGACAGTGTCCAATCTGACAGATATATCCTCAGAGTCTTCACTGAGAAGATAGGCAAGTGGGTATTTTTGAGTACGGTTGAAGAAACTAAAGATAATGATGTGTTGAAAAATAATCACTCCTCACAAAGGAAACTTCTGCTAGACTCCCTGAAGTCCAGTTCAGTTCCTGTTTTGAATAAAAGTGTGTATCTTGAATGAGTTCTAATCTAGGTTCAGCTTCTCTTCTTAGAACTTTTCCCCCAGGATCTTTGGTTTAATTTTGAAACTATTGTCATAAAGCTAGCTGTTGCTAAAGAGTACCGTTAGGGGACATATTTAAGCCACTTAAAAATACCTCAAATGCCTTGAGAAGTAAAATTGAGGCCACCTATTTTCCTGCCAGAATGATGTGTTTTATTATTAACTTATGGCTTTCATTTCTTTTAAAATCTCATGTTTATATTTTATTTCTATTTTAACATGACTTTAAGATTGACAGGAGTTGTTGAGGTAGTGTGGGGTGAGGCAGTGGTGTTTTCCAGCAGGGCAGAAAGATAAGAACATTCATGAGCAAGGTTTGGTTAATTGACCTTCGAAGGGGCAGTCATGTCCCAGTATAAATGCTCTTCAATTATTCTTGATGTTATTACGTGGAATTACTGCCAAAACCAAAGATCTTGCTACAAAAATAATTTATAAATTTCAAATATTGTTTATGGAAATGCAAACACTATCACTTATTAGCAGCATTTAATAACATTTAAAACCTAAGATGAGAGGACATGGTTTGTAAAGAAGTGTTTGAATTCATTATTTTTCTGTCTTTTGTATTAATCATAAGAGAATCATAGGCTTATTGCTTATACATTATATGCATTCACCAGTGAAGATGAAACGCTAATGTAAGTGGGAAGTGGTAGTCTCATTTTTCAGCATAAATGATTGCTGGATATATGAAGACTGCAATAAATTTATTCCTACTTTATTAATAGTTTCTTAGGAATCATTTATCTTTCTTAATTGAAAGCTTAACCTAAAAGAGAATTCTAAAGATATTTTAAATATTCACTAAAGGCATAAACTAATGGCCTTACTTGCATGTTTTCTGTGAAAGAGTAAGTTTGTATTGATTACCTTTTCCTTATTATTTTCACTGATGAATTTTAAACATCTTTCCATCAGAATGTCAGTAGTATCTAACCATTGTGTGTTCACAAGGAAATAGGTTGCTACTTCCATTTTTGAAATTGCTGGTAAACTCCAATCTGAATGTCGTTAAGTTATATGCCCAGTGCAGAGTGCAGACAGAAAATGGAAAGAGTCTTTAAAACAGATGAGGTTCATGGGGCACCTGGGTGGCTCAGTGGGTTAAAGCCTCTGCCTTCGGCTCAGGTCATGATCTTGGGGTCCTGGGATCGAGCCCCGCATCAGGCTCTCTGCTCAGCAGGGAACCTGCTTCCCCCCCTCTCTCTGCCTGCCTCTCTACCTACTTGTGATCTCTCTCTCTCTGTCAAATAAATAAATAAAATCTTAAAAAAAACCCAAAAATCAAATGAGGTTCTTTAGTGAACATATTTTCTCGTAAGTAATCTTGTTTATTTGTTATGTATTATGAATTTGTGCTTAAGTCACATTAGCCAGTTTTGTCATGATAATATTATTTCAGATAAATGTATTCTGCTTAAAATATTTCAGAATTTCTCATATTTTATGTAAACTTTCTACATTGAATAATAGTTTTACTTCAACAAGAGAGTTGATTAAGTATTGAAAAATGAAGTCAATAGTGAATCTTTAAAGGGAATGCTTATTTTGTAACATGAATTACTCCTAATTTATTTCTGTTCTACATTCTGGTTGCCCTTTTTGGGGTATCTAAAATAGTGCACAATTTAACACAGGATAAAAAAATAATACCATTGCCTAAATATGGTTCACTATAGCGGGGTGTGTATAAATCCTATTCATTGCTAATTGGTATGTAATAAAAGCTTTGCAGAGACTCTGTGCTTATATATACGTGACTGTTTATCTCTTGACATAGTAGGTAAGAAGATTATTACCAGTTTATCTTTCATAATTGAGCCTTCATTTGAAAATGTTGTATCCCATTGTGTAAAATCAAAATAAATTATTTTTACCCTTACCTTAAGGCTAAAATACCATGCTGTCAGATCTTTACCATTCTATATCTCATGCCTCAGTATCAGAATAATTTTATAGACTTTACTGGCTGCATTCTTTATGATGGTAAATCAGATATTTTAGAGCTTGAAAAGGGAACACTACTAATAATCACACCAGGATCAAAGGACTAAATGAAGGCCATTGCAGGCAAACTCAGACATGTTCATTATATAATGATTTTGGTTGCAAATGTAAAAAAAAAATACATATATATAGCTCTAATTGGCTTAAGTAATAAAAGTGATTTATTTAGTCATGTACCTGAGAAACCCAAACATGAGATCAACTTATTGTGTGGTTTGAGCTGGGATCTAGCTCCATTTTTCTGTACTATCATCTATCTACCTACTTCTGTGCATTGACTTTTTCATCAGACTGGATTCTGTTATAAGCTTAATGACTACAGTAGTTCTGGATCTCACTTCTTCACCCAAAATGATCTCATTCTCAACTGTTGAAGAAAAGGCATTGGATTTGCTCTGATTGGCCCATTAAAATCATGCATGTGTGAGGGAAATGGACTTCTCTTGGTTTTCCAGACATACTTCTGGGTAGAGTCCATCCAGCCCTTCTTTTCCAGTGGCTGCTTCATAGTAGTGATGGGGATGTTGGGGATATGCTCACCATATTAACTTTTTCTCATTGAATGTAGAAGATATGCTATGAACTTCCTGAACAAAGACCCCCATTTCTTTTTTCTTTTTTTTAAGACCCCCCCCATTTCTTACTATCACCTGTAGTTACTATCACGGCTAATGGGTGAATTCTTATGCTTCTGTGTAAATGCAAAATAATTTAAACCTTTTTTTGAAGATAGTGTCAGGTTAAGGAAATGGCAAAACTTCTACAAACCTCCTAATGAACCTGTAGAATGAAATCAGAAATTTGAAATCCCCATGTAAACATCATTGTTTCTTGCTCAATTAACTTGATCTTTGCAAAATTAGAATCTTTGTACACATGACCAATTTTGCATTTATCTTATATAGCAATCTTCTTTTCACTGACATCAGAAAAACTTGATACCTGATAATAAATTTTCTCATTGTATTTTAACTAGACAGCATATTTTGGGCAAAGTTTCTGCTTCACATACATACTGATTTACAGTTATCAAGGTGATTAATTTATATGGTTATCATTTCATGTAAACTTTAAAACAGCTTGTGATTATCTTTAGTTTATAAAAAGTAAAGTCTGGTATCAAGTGTCTTGCCTAAAATAACAGCTTTTATCATCAGTTTATTCATATTTTAGAGTTAAGATAAAATAATGACTATAATTATGAAATTCTTGGAGTGTGGTAAAATTATAGGACATGTTTTACTTTCTTAAAATAAACAAGCAGGTTAAGAAAATGGCAAATCTCAATAATGAGTACTCTGTGACCTATCACCTTCAGCTGAAATACATATGTAGGTTATAATAGATGGACTTTGAGTAAGATATCAAATATGAATTAAGGAGCCTCAATTAGAAGGAGTATAAATTGTAAAATCTTCTTATCCTTATCATGTGCAGTCACTAGTATCTAAGGAATGGAGAACAAAACATTGAAATAATATGTAAAATTGTCTTCTGACATGTTCTTGCCATGGGGTATTGGTTTTTTTTTTAATATATACTATCAATATGTATGCAGTAGTGCCATGGGCAAGACGAGTGGTTAGCTTTTGAAGTAAAATGCCTTTACAGTTTAGGAATGAATAATGTGGTAGAAAGTAAGGATGGTAAACCCATACATTATCATTAAAACATGCAATCCTAAAGCAATGTACAATAGGAATCAAAGATGGAACTCAATGGAATTCAATGTAATTAGCATATAGTGCATTATTACTTTCAGAGGTAAAAGTTAGTAATTTGTCAGTTGTATATAATGCCCAGTGCTTATTCCTTCACATGCCCTCCTTAATGCCCATCACCCAGTTACCATCCCCCCCACCTCCCCTCCAGCAACCCTGTTTGTTTCCTAGAGTTAAGTCTCTTGTGGTATGTCTCCCTCTCTGTTTTTGTCAGAGATGGAATTCTGAAAGAGGAAACATCTGAACTGGGTTCTAGTAGCTGAACATTAGTTACTGTATACCTAGTCTGGGAACGAATGATATTGATGCACAGTCTTGGAAGTTGCCACATTAAGAGGACAGGGTTTTGTTTTGTTTGTGATACCCCAAGCACCTGCAACACAGCAGGAAACATAATAGATTTCCAGTATATAAGTTTTGACTATTCATTATCTTGAGGAATAAAGTGATCATCTTCTGGGATAAATTCGAGAACCTCAGTTGAACATATCTTAAATAATTATATTTGTTTTTATGGTTTACTTAATATTAACAATCCCTTGTAATGAAAATGTATTATAATTTGTAAACAGTTTGAGGTAGACAGTCCTATTGTCTGTATTTTAATTTGCTATTGTCTTAAAGGTATGGGAAAGAGAAGATTGAGCTTATCTAGGGTATTGTATTTTAGTACAATGCAGTATAGTATTGTACTTTAGGATGAATAGTCAGAATTTTAAGTATTAAACATAAACATAGGGTACTTCTATATAGATTGGAATTTATAGGGAGAGATTGATTTGCGCTATGTAGCTCAAGTCCATCTTCTTTCTACAGCTCCAAGTAAGATTAGGATGAGATTCTTCTGGATTTTCTAGGCAAAAGGGTGCCAGTTCATGGAGTCAGTAAACCATGGGCATGTGTGTGTGTGTGGATATCATATGATTTTGACTATTGTTAAAATTGAAAATTGCTAATTGAGAGTTAATGAGAGCAAAAGCAAAGATAACTGTATAAACAGACTAACAAAAATAATATAAGCAAAGATTATTATAGGCAAAAGGAGAAAGAATGAGACCAATGAATATATGTATTTATCAAGTAAGCATTTGGAAAATGGAATTTTTTTAAACATAATTTCAAAATAATGTATATTTGGAAGTAAACACATCAGAAATTGCACAGGATGTCTGCGAAGTCTATCAGTTTACAGGTGATAAGTCGCTACAGTCTTGCCCATGTGAAACAGGAACTAGAGTTCTTTAGAACTCTAAAACTAACCAATTTTGGAGACATTACTTTTTTACCTAATTCTTAATCCAGGGGTGCCTGTGGCTTGGTCAGTTAAACATCTGAATCTTGATCTCAGCTGAGGTCTTGATCTCAGGGTCACTGTGTTCAAGCCTCACATTGGTCTCTATGCTGGGTGTAGAGCCTACTTAAAAAAAAAAAAAAAAAAAAAAGAGGAAGAAGAAGAAGAAGACAAAGACCTAGAAAGTAGAATGATTTTCACTTAAAACGTTATGTGTAATTCTTAATCCTATAGCTCTTTTCTGCAACAGCAGACCTAAAACATTAGTATGGAGAAAGGATATGGATTTATCTTTTTTTATGAGTGACACATCATCTAGAAACCTCTTTTGTAGTGTTCTCTTTATTAATAAGACACTTTTAAGTATTATAATTTTTATTTTATTTTTTATTTTTATTTGTAAGTAATCTATACACCCAGTGTGGGGCTTAAGCCTATAACCCTGAGATTGAGAGTTGTATGCTTTACCAACTGAGTCAGCCAGGAGCCCCTCAAGTACTATTATTTTTATTGCTTGTTATTTCTCTTATTCCTACCCTCTTTCAGTCATAGTAAATGTATCTTTAAAGGGATTAATACTATGATATACATAGCAAATATTGTGAAATTGCTTTGACTTAATGCTAAACTAATCAAATAATATAGATATATGATTCAGTACAATTGAATTGTATGTATACATGTGTAGTCAATAGTCTTACAGTTATTTACATTATTATTTTTACAAAGGTGTAATTGATATATAACATTATATTAGTTCCAGGTACACAGCATAATGATTTCATACCTATATATACATTGCAAAATAATCACCGCAATAAGTCTAGTTAACATCTGTCATCATACATAGTCAAAATTTGTGTGTGTGTGTGACAGAAGCTTATTAGATCTACTATCTTAGCGAATTTCAAATATGCAGTATAGTCTTATTAACTATAGTCATCATGTTGTATATTACATTATATCCCTATGGTTTATTTTCTAACTGGAAATTTGTGCCTTTGACCCCCTTCATCCATTTCACCCACCCTCCACTCCCCCACTCTGGTAATCACCAGTCTGTCCTCTGCATTGCCTTTTATGTTGTTAAGATTCCACATGTGAGATCATATAGTATATGTCTTTCTCTTTATGACTTATTTTAGTATAATGCCCTCAAGGTCCTTCCATGTTGTTGCAAATGGCATTTTTCTTTTTTTATGGCTGAGTAATACTCCATTATATATGCAAAGCACATATTGTTTGTCTCTTTGCCCATTGGTGGACACTTCAGTTGTTTCCATGTGTTGGCTGTTGTAAATAATGCTACTGTAGACAGGAGGGTTGCAACTTTCTTTTCGAGTTAGTGTTTTTGTTAGTATTTACATTATTAATCTTCCTTTTCCTTTTTTTTTCTTTTTTCTATTTTTGGTTCACTTTAGTTTTCAGTACTTCTTCCTTAAGAGGGTCTGGGCAAGATAATGGAAAAAGGCATATAATTATAATTTTTTAAAGTCCATGTTTATATATATTTTCATTTCTCATGCTAAATTCATCATCTAAGATGAACCAAGATTTGTTCTTCTTTAGAGTACATAGCTAGGAGTATGTTGTAATATTTTAGTGATTTGACTACAAATATTTGTTTTATTTCCTTGCTATTTTTCTTTGAGTATACTGTCCACCGGAATTAGGAAAAGTAAATGTTCAATAAAATAGTTATAAAATACATACTTGTCTCTTCCTCAAAATACCAGTAAAGTTATATGTGTAGAACTATGGTTTTTAAAACAACAAAACTATAAGTGGTAGACTCTTAATTTGGTAGGACTTAATGTTTGTTGCTTCTTTTATTTTCTGATTATAGGCCTAGTTGTTTGAGATTTACATAAAACTTTGACAGCCATGTGTAAATCATAAGTGTTTGGTAGCAAACCTCACTGCATTTAAAGATGAATTTTTGAGAGCAGCAATTTAACTTAAAAGGAAATTTACAATTCTTTTACCACAAAGAAGGCCCAAATCTTTAAATTATGTTTAATTACAGTTTAATGGAATTGTGGATTATAAGGGGGGAAAAAGATGTAAGCAAAATTTAAATATATACATTTTAGCAATGAGCTTTTTTGACTGATTATAAAAATAGAATTCAAATCTTTTCGTAGCCATGTAGTTTTCTAGGTTGTATTTGAAAAAGTAAGCAGTGCTATAATTGTAGAGTCCCTTAGATTATAGAAGGCATTTTTTTAGACTAAATGGGGCAAATAATAAATTTTAATAAATCTAATTGGAAAAATTGATTCACTGAAAATTGTTAGTTGTCAAAATGAGAAGGACTTTTGATACAAACTGCTGCTGTAAATACCTTTGAAATATGTAGGTTATTGAAAGAAGATTTGGAGGGTGCGGAATGTCCCAATTTTAAAGGAAATCTTTGAAAACAGGTGATTAATATAACAGTAAATTTTTCATCATTTTAAAAAATATTTTGAAGATTTTCTTTTATTTATTTATTCATTTTAAAGATTTTATTTATTTATCTGACACAGAGAGAGAGAGAGATCACAAGCAGGCAGAGAGGCAGGCAGAGAGAGGGGGGAAGCAGGCTCCCCACTGAGCAGAGAGCCCTACGCAAGGCTCGATCCCAGGACCCTGAGAACATGACCTGAGCCGAAGGCAGAGGCTTTAACCCACTGAGCCACCCAGGCGCCCCTAAAAAATTTATTTTTATTTATTTATGTGAGAGAGAGAATGAGAGAGAGAGAGAGAGAGCATGAGAGGGGAGAGGTCAGAGGGAGAAGCGGGCTCCCCGCTGAGCAGAGAGCCTGATGTGGGACTCCATCCTGGGACTCCAGGGTCATGACCTGAGCCGAAGGCAGTTGTTTAACCAACTGAACCATACATGCACACCAGTTTTCATCATTTTTAAAAGAAAATTTGTCAGTATAGATGAGAATTCATCTAACTTGATATATCCTTCTGTGTTCTTTGGAGTTCTACTGGTGCTAAATTTATGTGTGTGCCTAAAAAAGTATTGATTATTCATTTAAGTTAATATAACCAATAGCAATATTACATTTTGGCATCCACTGAGAGGGAACATGTTTCTGAATAGGTTACTTGTGGCTGAGGACAAATTCAGGCATTGAGAAAAATGGCAATATTAAATTAATTTAAAAATTATATAGATATTAACGCATATTTACTAATGTGTTGATATTCCTCATAATGTGTATTGTGTATATTCAAAGGAACTTACATTTGTCTTTACTCTGTTCCTAATTATAAGTTAGACCATAAAAATCAATACTTACCAGATTGATTGCTGAAATAGTCAAGGTTAAGAGAATGAAAAAGCTGCTTTAAGAATCATAACTGCAACTTATGTTCAAATTATTTGTTTTTTTTTTCTTAACAGTAAAACAGGTTATTCTTTAACCTAAATAACCTTCTAACTAATGCATGACCCTTGATAATCAGTCTTTTAAATTCTAGAAGCTTCTTAGGGCAGCATTCTTTTTTTTAAGATTTTATTTATTTGTGTGAGAGAGAGTGAGAGCTAGTGCTGTCAGGGAGAGGATCAGCTAGAGAGGGAGGAGCAGACCCCCCACTGAGCATAGAGCCCCCACAGGGGGCTCGAGCTCATGCCAAAATCAAGAGTTGGAGGCTCAACCAACCTAGCCACCCAGTGCCCCTAGAACAATATTCTTAAATTGCATTTTATTAATGTGAAATAATGTGATGTGAGTCACAAATACTCAGTGAAAGTTTGCTGCAATTGCTGTAGTCGCCGCTAAAGAATGGGGGAAAATTCACTATTTGTATTTTTAAAAATAAAGTTATATGCATGTTCCTTTTATCTCACTATGACTCATCTTTTATTCATTCTTGGAGAGTCGTGTGTTAAGTCAGCTTTATGGTGATTTTGGGAATCCATGGGTGGTAGTTTGGCATTCCAGTGATTAAGAGAACTAATGTGTTATACTCTTTTGAGTATAAATGCACACAGATTTTTACTCAATCATTAAAATAACTCACCTTTTTTTCTGGTGAGTTCTGAAAACGGTGGCACTTGGTTTATATCGTACGAGGCATACCCAACACTTGTTTGGGTTAAAAGACGAATGACAAATTAAAAAAAAACCCAAACATTTATTTGGAAGCCTATCGTTTTTTTAGATGTCTGTGCTAAATGTATGTCTCTTCCTATATTTTTGCTTTAGGAGTACAAGATCCCCAGCATGAGAGAATTATTACTGTGTCTACTAATGGAAGTATTCACAGCCCGAGATTTCCTCATACTTACCCAAGAAATATGGTCTTGGTATGGAGATTGGTAGCAGCAGAGGAAAATGTATGGATACAACTTACATTTGATGAAAGATTTGGGCTTGAAGACCCAGAAGATGACATATGCAAGTAAGTTATCATACTTGATATTTAAACAGTGTAACTGTTGTATGAAGTCTCTCAAGTTGCTTCATTTTAATGATGTGATTCTAAATGGCATCTTTTGTTCTGTTATGTTTTTCTGATGATCCAAGAAATTTACAACCTTATTTATGCTATGTTTCTTTTAAAATCAGAAGACACGTACTGTATGTATGCATTCATCAGTTTTATCTACTTCTGAAAATAATTTTAGGTAACTTATAACACAAAGTACACAGAGAATAAAATGATTTGAAATAAGGGATATAAAAAAAAGGGCCAATAAAGGAACAGAGTTGTGCCAGAAAACCTGTTATGATTAGCGCTAAAAATTTCACATTTGAGATTCCTGATAGGCAAGTCAATAAAATAAACAACAAGTATTTAAAAGAAAAAGCAGTATAAAAGCAGTATTCATGGGTGCAAACTACCTAGATACACATATGGATGATCTCTCACACACACACACACACACACACACACATACACACACACAACACACACACAGGACTAAAGGAATTTGGATATTTCATCACAAAGAAGAAATGCAATTCTGAAAGCAGAATTAGTTTAGGCTAACATTATGGTGTGCCAGGTAGAAATCCATCATAATTCTTCCAGAAGCATTCATGAACCAAAGTCAGCTGGAGTATTTCACCCACGCGAAAGACCACCTACTGTATGTCATACAAATATTACTCTTTAAATCCTATGTGAATACACTTGTCAAGGTTGGGTGGTCTTATTGAAGACTTTTCACTTCAATGGCATTTGTATATCATGAAAATATTTTACTTGAGCTTCTTTGTAGGGTTATTTTCTCTTTGATATACAAGTTAAAAGAGAATTTTCACTTTATGGTATATTACAGATAAATATTTCAATACAGATGAAATAAACTTTGTACTTGCTGTCATCACGGTTTGTATCTTTAACATTGGTATAATGACTTTTTTTTCACATTTCTTCTTTCTGTGACTATGCATTTCATTTTTTTTTTCCTTCACATCTGTAATCTTTGAGAACTAGGAGTTATCCTAGCTGCCTTCAGAGACTGTGTTATTCAATCCTTTATTTTATAACACAGATGGACACAACTGAGTAAAGGAATGAAGAGAGCCCTGGAACAGACCAAATTGTACACAAAAGTCTAATTAAGAATAAGCTGGCTTTGCACATCACTGGATAAGGAGTGTTTATTCGGTACATGATGCTAGGACACTAATGAAAAACCTCGCACCATAGGCAGAAATAATTACAGATGAATCAAAGACTTAAATATTAAAAGCAAAATTTAAATAGCCAAACAGTCTTAATAAAAACTGGGCAAAAAGACATGAGCAGACATTTTGCAGAAAAGGAAATATGAGTAGCCAGTGATAATATGAAAATTTCTCAGCCTCATTAGTAATCAGGATACAAAAATAAAAATTAATATCAAGGTACAATTTTACACTTACCATACCACCCAAAATTAAAAGAATGACAACGAAAAGGTTGCTGAGAATGTGGTACAATAGAAATTTTTTGCATATAGTTGATAGAAGTGTAAATTGGTCACTTTTAAAATCAATTTAACTCTACCTAATAAAGTTGAAAAGAAAAATGTGTTAAGACAGCAGTATGATTCTTAGATATAGACTCAAAATTTTTTTCTTGTTCTTTTGGACTAGGAGAATAAGCCAAACACTGATCAAGTAGAACATACAAAAAAAAAAAAAAAGAGTTGACTCTTTATACGATGGAATACTATGCATCACGGAGGACAAATGATCTAAGCTATCCGCACTGACCTGAACTGATTTTAAAACATCGTATTGTTCAGTTCACATACAGTAGTATCCCACTGATCTAGATTTCAAAACAGGCAAAAAAAAAAATTTACTTTTTATAGGGAAATGTGTGTGTGGTAATACAGGAGATGAGAGTAAAAAAACCCAGGACAGCAGTTTGCAAGGGCAAGAATATGTAATCAGGGAGAAACAAAGGGGAGGGAGTTCAGAAATATTGGAAGTGTCACTTGTCTTAAGTCGAGTGTAAGGCTTAGTGAAGCTCAATCACAAGTTAGGTGAGGCATGCTGCATGATCTTTTAGTTTTTCTTATTTAACTACTAATACATGTTACACACATATGCACACATAACTGTGTGTGCATACACACATACATGCAACCTCTCATGTAACACAACCCACTAGATGTGTAGGTGTTCAGTGGGCCTCTTGGCATTGACCTGCAGAAGCAGGAACCAGGGCAAGAGGCACACGAAGGGCTAATACTCTGGCTACTACTTTTGATGCCTCTGACCCAGGAGACTGCTGTCTCTGATCAACATGCACAAAACTGAAGTAGGCTAATACGCTACTTTGAAAGGAGGGCAAAATCTTAAAGCCTTCATAAGTTTTTTTTTTTTAATAACTTTATTTATTTGACAGCGAGATCACAAGCAGGCAGAAAGTCAGACAGAGAGAGAGGGGGGAAGCAGGCTCCCCACCGAGCAGAGAGCCCAATGCGGGACTCGATCCCAGGATCCTGAGATCATGACCTGAGCTGAAGGCAGAGGCTTAACCCACTGAGCCACCCAGGTGCCCAAGCCTTCATAATTTTTAACAAGACTATGGAATATTGCGTATGAAAAGAATACAGGAAGTGTAGAATAGCATGGTGAAAACTGTTTATATGGTGTTAGGAAAAATGGATTGTAGACTTTAAGTATAAAATATGAATGAGATCTGGGGTAACTACTTTACCTCTCTGATTGTGTTCTTACCTATAAAACCAAAATGACACTGCCTTAATTACATAGCATGTAGAAGCTATGGGATAGGGCAGTCTCACCTGTTTCTTCTCCTTTTGGAGCATCCTTGCTATTGTTATTTCTCAGAAATATGTTGTCAAGTTCCTTGAAAACTCCTGCTGTGATTTTTATGCGATAGCATTGGATCTCTCTCTCTATAGAGACCATTTTGAAGAGAACTGACATCTTAACAGAAATAAGTTTCATCTTGGAGAATTTTATGTTCCTCCTTTTATTGAGGTCTTCTTTACTGGCTATACATTTTTCAAATGTTCTTTTCAGAGATGTTATGCATCTCTGAATTATTTAGATATATTTCTATATGCTTTATAGATTTGCTAAAATACCTTCTTGAAAAGTACATTTCTCATTGTATATTGCTGATATATAGAAGTGTAATCAATATTTAGTATTGATCTCATATCTGGCAAACTTGCTATAAGCTCTTAAATTTATTTTCATAATTGTTCTGGGAATTATTTTGGATTTATGCAAAAAATCGATTTATGCAGAAATCGGGAAAAGATTTCTACCTTCCTTTCAGTTCTTTTACTCTTTCTTTTCCATCTTCTATTAAGTGGTTGATTTTATTCGTAGGTATCCCTGTCTTCTTTCTGAATCTAGACTTTGCTTTAAAAAAAATAAACTTCGAAATTTGGAATAACTTTAGATTTGCAGAATGTTGCAAAGATAGTGCAGAGTTTCCATCTACCCTTAACTGAGGTTCCTCCAGTGTTAACATCTTACATAACTGTGTTACATTTGCGTAACTAAAAACTTGACATGCATGCAATACTATTAACTAAACTACAGATTTGATTCAGATGTCAGCAGTTTTCCCACTTTATGTCCTTTATTTGGTTTAGGATTCTTTCCAGGATAAGCATATAGCATTTAGTGCTCAGGCTTCTCCATTCTGTTGGGCGCTCTCTTTCCTTGTATTTTATGACCTTAACGGTGTTGAAGAGTATTCGTCAGGTATTTTGTAGAATGGCTCTCAATTTAGGTTTTTCAGATCTTTTCTTATGATTACACTGATGATAGGCTCTTCACCTCAGATCATATCTACCTCCCCTATCACTGATGATGTTAACCTTGATCACTGAGGGTGAGTTGCTCCTCTGGTAAGAAAATACCCTTTTACTAGCTACTAATTAGACGCATGTAACCAAGTCCAGTCCACATTCAAGGAGAGAGTGATTAATTTCCACCTGTCTGGGGTGCCTGAGTAGCTCAGTTGGTTAAAGTGTCTGCCTTACACTTGGGTCATGGACTCATGGCCCTTGCTTGGATCAAGCCCTATGTCAGGCCCTGCCAGTGGGGAGCCTTCTTTCTTCCTCTCTCCTTCTGCTTCTCTCCCTGCTCATGCACTGTCTTGCTTGCTCTCTCTCTCTTTTTCCCTCAAATAAATAAATAAAATATTTAAAAAACCTCCCCCCTTCTGGAAGGGGGAGATGTGTGTGTGTGTGTGTGTGTGTATAAAATTTGGAATTTTTCAGTAAAGAAAATTCATGCCTTCACTTTCCTTCCTTCCGTTCTTCCTCCTTGCTTCCATCATCATGTCAGTATAGACTCATGGATATTTATTTTATTCTTTGTGTTGTAATCCAGCGCTATCATTATTTACTTTGTAGTTGAACTTGTTCCATTATTTGTCCTGTGGGCCATATTTGTCCTGTGGGGGTAAAGGGTTTGCTGTTAATATATCGATATTGAATATGATGATTAATGGAGATTTTTTTTCTTTATTATTTCAAGTACTTCCTTTTTTACTTTGCTAAGAGGCATTTTTCCCATTTGGGAAAAATTTTTATTCCTTTAATTTCTGCATTTAAAAAGAAGTTACAGACACAATGACAGTTTATACTCCACAATAAATCACCTATGAACAAGGGTATTCCCTATATAATTTCAATACCTCTTTTACATGCAAGAAATTTATTATTAATGTATATAGTTGACTTTTCATTGTTTCCCTGATCCCAAAATGTTAACACTTCTTTGTTTTCTTTCTTCTTATTGTGTTTTATTCAGTAACAAATCATTGATTATATATTGCATTTGATTATTGTAACTCTTGCCTTTCCCTTTCCTGGCTTGTATGATACTGATATTTTTGAACAGTCCAGGCTATTTGCTCTGTAGAACCTCTCATTGCCAATTTATCTGAATATGTATTCATAATTATGTCCTGCTTAAATATTTTGGCCAGAATATTCTCTAGGTGATGGGCACTTCTGATTGCTTGCAATAAATTATTGCATTATCAGTGCTGTGAGTTTGATTTCTCAATCCTGTTTTACATTCCTCCTACCAGTTCTGATAATGTGGTATTTTTATTTTTGTCCATTTGAGGATTTTTATAGTATTGTTTGCTTCTTTTAAGCTATAGTCATACAGAAGCATATTGCTCATTTTCCATATAAATATATAAGGATTTTAAATGCAATTTTTAGGGTGGCTAAAGTTGTATTTTAGTCTGGTGGGTTAGTGGGTGGCTAACTAACTAGCCTGGGTGGCTCAGTGGGTTAAAGTAAGTTGAACCCTCTGTCTTCAGCTCAGGTCATGATCTCAGGGTCCTGGGATCGAGCCCCACATCGGGCTCTCTGCTCAGCAGGGAGCTTGCTTCCCCCTCTCTCTCTGCCTGCCTCTTTGCTTACTTGTGATCTCTCTCTCTCTCTGTCAAATAAATAAATAAAATCTTTAAAAAAAAATTTTTAAATGCATTTTTTATTGTAGATTTCTGAATTCACTGTATTTTGGGTAAAAAAAAAAACATGGCCTGTTTGTGATTGTTTAAAATTAAAGGCTTGACTTTATTTGCTTCATATTTTTAAGATTTTCAAATGTACTAAAAAGAGGGTATATTCTTCAGTTGTGGGGTGCAAGTCTGTGTATGTCCATTATGTCAATTTGTACAGTTGTGCTGATCATTGCATCAGGATCTTTCCTGATTTTTTTTTTTTTTTGATGTATCAATTACTTAGAGTTGTTGAATTCTCCCAACAGAGGATCAATACACTTGTCAGTTTCACCTTGTAGACCTATAATTTTTTGCTTTATATGTTATTTTTTTTTATGTTTTAAATTTTTTCAAGATTTTATTTGAGAGAGAGAGTGCACTAGCAGAGGCAGGGCAGAGGGAGAGGGAGAAGCAGAGACTCTGCTGAGTGGGAGCCCAGTGAGAGTCTCAATCCCAGGACCCCGAGAGCCTGACCTCAGCCAAAGTCAGATGCTAACCCACTGAGCCACCCAGGTGCCCCTCTTTCTATGTTTTTAAATTATGTTAATTGGTGCACACAAGTTCAGAGATCTGACCTCATTTAATCTTTAGTATGTTTCGTTTTTGCTTTAAGGTATATGATGCCTTGAGGCACCTGGGTAGCACAGTCGGCTAAGTGACTGACTCTTGGTTTCGGCTCAGGTGCTGTCCGTGAGGTCATGAGATCCACCCCTGCATTGGTCTCCATGTAAATGAGGAGTCCACTTGGGATTCTCTCCCTCTGCCCCTCCCCCCACTAAAATAAATAAATAAGTCTTCTTTAAAAAGTATGTTATGCCTCATATTAATAAAGCTGCATCAGATATTACTATTGGCCTGACTTTCTTTCCATTCTTTTACTTTCAACTTTCCTGTGTCCTTCTTTGTGCATGTATGTCTATGGGTGTTTTGGTTTTCTTTTATGAAGGGAACATGAATAGCATTAAAAAAATTCAGTAAAAAAAACCTTATATTTTACTTAGGAATTTAATCTAGTATTTTGAATCTTATTATGTATATAATATTGAATTTGGTGTTACCATTTATGTTGTACCTGTCATCTGTCCTTATTTTTCTCTGTCTTCAATTCCCTTTCTTGCATTTATTTAGTTTGTCTTCTCATTCAGTTTTTCCTTTCTGTAGTTTTAGAAAGTATACATCACTTGTTTTAAAAATGGCTACCTTAGAAATGCCTACTTAACTTAATATCTAAAGCTAGTCAGTGTTTACCTCTATCCCCAAAATATAAAATTCCCCGAGAACACGTTAACTGCTGTGGAATGCTCACTCCCCAGATATCACTGCACTTGGTTGATAAGGCAGAGCTGTGTTTACTGCTTACCAGGATGACAGAGAAGGCCACCTCCACAGATGTAATCGTGTCTGGGGAGGAAAAGCAAAACCAGATTTTGTTGAGAATTGGAATTTGGCTTCAAATGGATCTCTGAGTGTGGAGATTTGATTGGGTTTGGGAAAGGCTTATGATACAATCAATAGTTTAGAATCTCTTGAAATGAGGCAAGGATCTGCAGGTGGTGAGTTCAGCGGTTCTGGGTAGTGAACTCTTTCTGTTTTCAGTCGAAGGAGTTAATAGCTCTTGAGGGCAGTTCCTTTAGTGAACAGTAAATCCTATTGCCTGAGCAATAATGAAGACAATAAAATAGTAATGTCATGTTACTGTAAACAGTTAACTGGGTGTGGTAGATGATTTCATTCTTACTGTCCAAGCTTGTTTGTTTCCCACTACAGCTGCTCTCCCCCACTCCCCCCAACTCCTGACAGCTATGTGGCATAGTTACTGAGGGTTGTAGTTTTATATTTTTTAACTTCCCACAAGTAAGACGTTGTTTTATTATTTTGTATAAGCAGCGTTGCTTCGGCTATACCCATGTGTCTGCTTTTGGCGCTAGCCATTTCTTCTCGCAGTTTCAGAACTTTTTTTGTAGAATTATTTTACTTCTTCCTTAAGTACCGTCTTTAAAAGTCTCTTAAGGGAAGTGTGTTGGCAGTAAATACTCAGTTCTTCTGTACTTGAAAATCTCTTTATTTCACTTTCATTCTTAGAAGTTAGTCAGACTGGATATAGAATTTGAAGTTGTGTGTTTATTTTTTTTTTTCTCAATAGCTTCAGATGCCATTCCACCAGCTTGTGGCTCTTGAGAAGTCAGTCATCAGATTGTGGACATAGCCTTATGGTCTACCATTGAGTGGTGCATTTTACAGAGGGAGACATGCATGGCAGGAGTGAGAGGGAAGGGACAGGGTTAGGATCCAGACCCAGGCTTCTTGTCCTATACCACCTGTGGTCATTAAGCCCTAACCCCTACTCTTGCACACCAGGCCCCAGCAGATCCTCACAG
The DNA here is from genome assembly GCA_028646535.1 of Procyon lotor. NCBI lineage: Eukaryota > Metazoa > Chordata > Mammalia > Carnivora > Procyonidae > Procyon > Procyon lotor. Next base: position 112,722,003 of record CM053604.1, on the reverse strand, counting down.
GATTCCAGAGCATCTTTACCTCACCGAAATCTTGATTTCTTCTATTTGTCTTCCAAAGAATTCTCTTATTTTCTCGACAGCTCAAATTTACATTAAAAACAGTTGTTTTCTTTCAGTCATTTGTTCAGCAATTTTAGTTTTAATGTACCAAGAGGAGTTTCTCTGACTAATTTTGCCCACCATATGACTGAAGTGTACACTATTATTGTAAGCAGAATAAGGTTTTTCCTTAACAAGGCTTGGTACTTTCAAGTTCAAGTTTATTTTTTTAAATGGCAACATTGACTTTTCTCCATTACAGTGGTGTAGAACTAATACAAATTGTGTCCCCACCCAAGGGCATTTTAAGAATTTAAACTGCCTTATTTTAAATGTTTTCTCAAGTGTGAAACATAGAAGAGTCCAGAAAATCTGAGTCACTGTTTTAAGTGTATCTTTAGAACAGGATAGACTCAGGTGTGATGTTTGACTTTTTCCTCATAGCACTACTGGCTTCGCAGATTTTCTTTTATAAAGAAAATGATAAGAGTGAGCTGTGTTTTTATGCTATTTAAGATTGATATTATTACAAGGAGCAAAACAACTCAGTTGCAAGTTAGATCTTATTGCTTTAACAAACTGACAGGATATGCAGGCAGTATGGTGGAGGGTATCGGGTGGAATAAGGAAGGGAAAGATGAAGATGTGTGTGTGTGTGTGTGTGTGTGTGTGTGTGTGTGTGAGAGAGAGAGAGAGAGAGAGAGACAGATATTTGCTGTAAAGGATGCCTAAATATGTTTCGCCTCTCAGTGTTGTCTATGTGTGTAGCTCTTATGTTAATGACATGTGGTGTACCTAGGAGGACTCCTTCCTAATGGAAAACTTTTTTCTTTTAGTTCTTTTTGTTTATTCTTCTAAAGCAGATAACCTACTCATTACATGTAAGATCTTACAAAGAGATGGACCATAATGGACAACATTTGAAAAGAGATAAGTTAATCAGTCTGCGCAATTTAAAGTGGTGCCTCTTCTTCACTAAAGCAACTGAGTTTCTTCTGGAGGAGATATTATAGCCCATCCAGTGTGGAAAAATTTTAATAAGAGAAATGCTAAATATGCTCAATGAAATAAACCGGTTTTTTTTTAATTATTTAGAATTTAAGATGATCACAATTGTTAGCTTTTTTAAAAAGATTTATTGATTTGAGAGAGAAAGAGAGTGTGTAGGGGGAGGGGAAGAGGAAGAGGGAGAGAAAGAAAATCTCGAGCAGACTCCTGGCTCAGAGCAGAGCCAGAAGCCGAGCTCCATTCCAGGACTCTGAGATCATGACCTGAGCCAACATCAAGAGTCAGACGCCACCCAGACACCCCCAAACTGTTAGTTTCTTTTATTTAAAAAAATCTTTTAGATATTTTCCTCCCTTCCTGCTATTTATGATAGAATTATTGCGGCATTATTTGCTCATTTATGTACTCTTCCATTGAAGGAGCACTTCTTGAGCTCTGTGGGAGGTAATGGCAGACTCGGTGATTAGGAGATGGCTCGTGCCCCCAAGGAGCTCCCAGTCTGGGTAAAGAGACAGACAAGTAAACAGGCAATTAAAATAAAATGCCCCCGACTCCAGAATGGTAAACACAGAGTACAGTCATTACTGTAACTGGTTATGTTTGGATGGCTGTGTTGACCATGTTCCAGTTCATACCCTAACTGTGTATCTTACCAGCAACGGTCTATAAATAAATGTTATTAATTTATCATGGAGAAATTGGGATGTGGGAGTTAAGCCTGCCCTGCAGACCTCAAAAACTCAAATATTCATTTTCTTGTATGTTTCACTCTAGTAGATCTAACTTTTCAGGATGGTATAGATTCTTTGTCAATTTCACAATGCCAGCGCGAGCTGTGAATGTGAGCTGTGAATTTTAAGGAACCTATCGTTTTATGAAAACTATGTAAAAATATTTGTTAGTTCCATCTCCATACCGCTGAAGTTAAAGGAAGGCTATATGATTGATTCAGCTGATAGAGACCCGTAAGTGTGTCATAAGAATTTTGTTCTCCAAGCACAATGTTGTCACGAAGCCCTTACAATGACTGAGAAAAGGCAAAGGCACTAGTCGTTACTAGTGCCATAAGCGATCTTAAGTTGTAGTGTTTAGAGTCCCGACCGTGTCACATGAAGCTCCTTACCTCCATAATTCCCAGCCCGAGTGTGCAGAACTGGGCATTGAGCCGCAATGTAGAACTTCAGTCCTGTTCGTGATGGCAAGAAAAAGAGGGTTTCAACCAAAAAGTCAGGTACACTGTGGGAACCTCACTACAAGAGCTGATAAGGTTTTCCTGGTGATATAAATGTTGGTTTGGCCACTTGTTCGAGATGCCTACCTCAACCGCTGCCAAGGGGAAGGGGAACCAGTTGACTTAGAGCATTCATTATTCATTCCCAGGACATACTCTAGGGGCCTATCCGTGCCAAACACATGCAAGGTGGTTACCTCAGTGAATCACTTGTCTTCTAAGGAGCAAGGGGAGAGTGCATCGGAGGGAGCTGTGGAGGCAAACGTTCAAGCATAGAAAGATGAGTTAGAATCCGGCAAGTATGGAAATACAGTGTGTATGAATGAGACCTTGAAGCATGGGTAAGACTTCAGTGGCTGACAGACCCCTAAAAGTACTCAGTAAAAGCCACTGGGAATAAAATGATCGGTGTAGTAAAGAGGAAATCGCACTGCAAACACAGTCAGACTGGAGGTGGCAAAGCCTGGAGTAATTTGTAAGCCATGAGTCTCCCTGGAGCTGGAGAGGAGGTTGGAGGGATGGTAAGGAGAGGCTGTACTGTGGGTAGGCTCAAACTCTGGGGGATTTTGAATAGGAGGCTGATGGATTTGCACTTCCGTTCTTCCTTATGGCGTCAGAAGCTAAGGGGTATGTTGCAGATCGAGGTCCTAAACTGGTCTCTGTTTAAGGAAGAGAATACTGATAGGAGGAGAATTTGAAGGCAACTGGAATTACTAGAAGAAATTTTGTTATTTCTCATACACAAAACTTTACAGTTTACATATTCTCTCAGACTTACATTTTGCCAATTATTTTCTCATTGGCCCAGTCACAGAAGGCGTTGCGTTCCTCTCTTACCATTTGTCTAACCACCTTCACTGTTAGAGCTCTTTAGGGGTGGGGAGGCTGGGAGGGTGCGTGCCCAGGCTCACATGGGCAAAGAACAGCGACAGCTACCCTGATGCTCCTTAGTTCAAAGATCTCTTCTTATTGGCTCCAGGACACAAGTTTTGGGAGAAACAAAATGACCAACTTCAACATTGCTGACGTTGGAGATATTCATATTAAATGCACCCAAGGAAAAACTTAGAATGTTAAATGGTCATTTTATTATAGAGAAGAGAAAGGTGGCTTTCCTCTTTTCTCCAAAGGTTAGGCCAAGTTCACACGGGCTCTGGGAAGAACAAAGGATACAGAATAGTGCACCATGTCTAGGAACAATATTACAATTCTGTGGCAGGTGTGCCATATTAAAATTTAAGTGTCCCCCATAGGCAATGGTGTAAGGCAAAACACAGTAGGATTCATACACAGAAGTATAACTTTAAGACTCTTTTAATTTCAAGTAGCCACAGATAAGTAACCAACTTCAAAAGGAGATGTTTGGATTATGTTACCGAACATTTCAGGGATAGGTTGTATCCAGATTCTGAATGATGCCATCAATCCTGACCCTTTTTCTCTGCCTCTAAAGATTTGCTCCCTGTGATTGATTTCATTTTCAATCAGTCTGTCTTCATGAAATGGAGAGAAAGCTACAGAAGTGCCAAGATTTTAGCATTTGCCATCTTCGAGGGGTACAAGAACTTTTCCTATAAAAGCTCTCAGAAAAGTTTTCATTGGCCTGCTTTAAACCAAATACGTATCCCTGGGCCAATTAATATAGAGGGGGTGTGTTAGCAAGCACGTGTTACTGTGCTTGGCAAGATTTGGGTCATGTGCCCATCCCAAGCCAAATGATGGTCCCGGATTGGTGGAGAAATGGTCCCTAAAAACAAAACTATTTCTTTTTTTTCCACCAGAAAGAGGAAGAGGTACTGGTGGTAGAAAAATAACGATCTCCACTATCGGGGTGAAGAACCACAAGGAGTTGAAGTACAGTTTTCAAATTTACACTTACTGTTTTTCAAACTACCTGCATTTCTGGCCACAGAGTCAAATTCTCTTCGGAGTGAAGATTTTGCCACTGCCCTTTCCAGCAACTCCTTTGAGTACAGTTAGCTCAATGCCATAATTTATAGTTTTGTTATCCTTTGACCTCTGCAGCAATTACTTTTGTAACTTTAAAAAAAAAAAGTCATTCCCAAGAAGACTCAAAATGAAGGGTGGGGACGTGACCAAGTCTGAGATCAAGGGACTCTGCCCTTGGCTAATGAGATGTTTTGGTTTTATGTTTTGAAATGTTCAAAATCAACGTTTCAAGAAGAGAAAGAATGTATCCTGCAACTCCCAAATTATGTCTGGCTCACCCAGTGTCTTGTCTCTCACTAGCCCTTTACCTTTATTTCCATGCATCTCATCCTCTGCTCTCCTCCTCCCCAAACCTCCCTCTCTTCTTTGCCTTCTTTCCCACTTTCTCTGCTTGATCACTGCCCAGATACCACTTTCTTGCTTTGATTTAGAAAGAGTTTTACAGTCTACACTCTGGAGGTCTGGGAACACTGGGAAAGAACACCATTCTTTGTGCCAGCTTTGCTTTGATTTGCAGTGTTGCTGCCGTTGGGGTAATGGCGAGAGCTCTCGTTTGAGTCGTCCACGGGCACAGTGCCTGAAACAAGGACAACTTCTAGGACCAAGGGACTCCCCCGGTCACTAGCCAGAGAGCTGGTTACCTATCTACACAGTCTTACCCAAGAGAAAAACTAGGCAAGAACAACAGAGCACCAGTCATCAGTAAAGGATTTCTACATGTGCCGATCCTAAATATACTGTATAATTCTGCACTTGCCTTTCTTTGCTCAGCTATTCCATGTTTTATGCAGATGTATCTCCAATATTAAGTTATTAACAGTATTTTTCCGTGTGAACTTTCAAATAACACACATCCTTCAATTCATCTGGCCCTCTCTCTTGGAGAGCTAGAATGTGTTCAGATCCCAGCTCTCTTTGTGAAACAGCCAGTCTGTAAATAGGCTGTCTCCTCTGCATTTTATAATACAAGCAGGTGCTAACTTCGTGTTTATTTTTAATTATTCGATGGAATTATTTCTAATTATGATTTGACTTCCCCTCTGAAGTTTTTTCCAGAGTGACTCCAAAATGTCTAACTTTTACAAAAGGATTGTTGTTTTGCTCTGTAATTAACAAAGGTTAGATTAGCATATTTAACAAAATCTTTCCGAGTGGAACTTAAAAGATTTCATTGCTTCTGATTCGCGTATAGTGAAGGTACAGAAGAGAAGTTAAAGACCACCTTCTCCATTTCCTTGGCAACTTTGGTCATACCTATACTTTTGTTTTCAGGAGAAGGAATGATGTAACTGTAATCTCCTGTTCTGTGTTTGCTGCGGGTAATACAGCATAATCTTGAGTCCCAGTAGACTGATGCAGTATTGGTCATAATGGATGCTTGGCCTCTGGCTTAAGAACAATTGGCAAGACCTCTGTGTGGTCACAGATATTCACTCAAAGGTGGGCAAAGAGGAAGGAGACTAAGATTCCTGCCCCCGCGGAGTAACCTTTGCCTTTGTGAACGTCCATTCAGAGGAGATAGGAGGTGATCTGCTGAGGTGCTTATTTTTATGTAGATATGGAAATATGCTCTCGCTCAGAGTAAGATATACCTTCTTTAACTTCTATCAATAGATATGTTCAGGTTACTGGTATATATAGAGGTGTATGTCTTTATCCCATTATTAATATCCAAGAGGAGACCACGAAGAAAGGAGATTTGCCCTCAACGCATAAAGGTGATATCCTGAATGCATTTTTTCAGTACACACAGTGTTAGGACTGCTAGTTTGGGAAATGAGAAAGTCCACTTGTGTTTTGCTCCATGTAGCATACTGATCTCTTAGTTTTTTGGTAGGATGAACTGGCAACTTGTTTATATGAGAGAGTTTAATCTACCAGGAAGAGCACTACCTTGGAATACCTCACATGTTTCAGACTCAGCTCTGACATTTGCCATTGGCCATATGGCCTTGGTAACCTACTTAGCCTTTTTAATAATTATATTCATAAATTATAATCAAATTGGGAGGCTGGGTTCCAGATGAAGATTCAAGTCACTTCCAACACTGAAAGATTTGTTTCGAAAGTATATGGGATACTAACATTTGTTGTTACCTTTATCCAAACAGGTAATGGTTTTATAAATGTTCTTAGAAAAATTAAAATTTAATATAATAATATAACTTTTCTGTTTCTATGGAAAAATTAACTTCAGATTTTTCAGACTGTTCATGGGACATCATCCTTTGAATTAAAATTCGGTTTTTAATTTGACACTGGTTTCACGGGAAATTTTTAAAGTTCTGATAAACTCCATATAGTAATCACTTCAGTAAAAACAATTATCTGGAAATGCCACTACTTTAACATGGCCCTGAACATTCTCTTGTCATTCCACACCTTTTCTAAGTGAGTAATGTCACAGATTACCTGTTATTACCCAGCCCCATTCCTTCCCATTTTTGAGCTTTAAGAATCTTCTTCCTTTAAATTAAATTTAATATGAGAAAAAATTTCACCGCCTAGAAATCTATTAGGTGCCCAGCTCCTTCTTTTGTCATTTTTAAACTTGTAACTGAATATCTCGAGACCATGAAGAATTCCTAAAAGTAATGGACCCAAGAAGTTTTTGATTCACTCCGCTGCTGCTAGTTACGAAATCGTAAAGAACTTATCCATTATATGCAATACATTTAAAACTTCATTGCCTAACGATTTTTCTTCCTGCAAAAAAGTTATCCCCCATAGCTGTTTCAAGCCCTTGAAAAATGTTTGAAAAAATTTTCCAATCTCAAGTATGCTTTGCTCCCTGTCTGCTGAGACACACAGATCGTTTCCCCATATGGCAGCTGATTTAACCCCCCTACTCCTTTCTCACCAAAAACCCCACGCACTAACTTCAAAAACATCATCTACTTCTTGACCTTTCTATCTGTAGCTCTCCATCTCAGTCCGTCAGTTTGAATAAGCAAGCTAGTTCATGATATCAAAATATTTGTGTAAATGGAACCAGTCATAATTTATTGCTTCTAAAATTATTTCATGGGATTGTGGTAGGCACTGTTTTTGCTGAGGCATTGAGGTTAATCTCAGTGGAAATGAGGCCTGCACCGAATGTTTTCCTAGGGTATTTTGAGAAGAAATCTCTCTAATCACAGTTTACTTACTATTTGTCTAGATTAAGAGCTTCCAAATAAGTGTTGATAATAGTTGGACATCGTGCTGCAAATGATGACACTCCTGAGCTTAGCAAAATTCACAGGCTTGTTTATATTTCTCCAGAACTTTAATAGGAAGGATTTCTTAGAAGAGAAAAGGGAAGGTTCAGAGATCTACTCAAGGTTTTCCGTGTAGCATGTGAAGAAGGGAAAGAGAAGAATAGGAGGGAAGAAAGAAAGAAGAGAGGAAAGAAGGAAAAGAAAAGAAGGAAGGGAATGAGGAAGATGACCAGAAGGCTGCAGGTTGCGTGAAGACTGTTTTCCTTTTCTTATGCTCTCAATTTCCAAGGCAGGTAGAGAAAGACCCAGCAGATAGGTGCCGTGGGTTAAAGGCTACCATTTATCGAGCACCTACTGTTTGCCGAGCCCTGAATTAGATTAGTTACTCACGTGAACTCTGGTCTTTCGGCCCTTCTGTTTACAGTAGGTATCATCCCTGTTTTACAAAGAAAAAGATGGGGCACCTGGGTGGCTCAGTCAGTTAAGCTTCCAACTCTTGGTTTTGGCTCAGGGTGGCAGGATCCTGAGATCGAGCCCCGCCTGCAGTCCCACATCAGGCTCCATGCTCAGCGTCCAGGCCAAGTCTGCTTGGGATTCTTTCCCTCGCCCCCTGCCCCTCCCCTCCATCACGTTCACTCACTCCCTCAAATAAATAAAATCTTAAAAAAATAAAAAAAGGAAAACAAGCTACAGGCTGAGAGAAGATACAAAAACTGTCCAAATATGCAGAGCTAGTAAGTAGTAAAGATAGTATTCACATATTTGCTCCAATTCACACTATTCTATAAAAATAGAATTATCACTGTCTCCATTAGCTGTTGTATTATGGGCTAGACAAGAAGAACAACATTGTCAGTCTTTCCTGTTCATCATAAAACTAAATAAAAATAACACCTTGTAAAAGAGTATAAATCGTTAGGTAATACAGTCATGATCACATGAACAATTTACTTACTATTTGATGATTTCGATAATAAAGTAGTTACTGGTTTACAACACATAATACCATCCCAGAACTGTTTGCTGGTAATAGGAATTTACGGTCACCAATCTTTTACAGTTGGTGCAAAGTTCAAGTTTAATTATGTTCCAGTTGCCTGTGCCTCGGTTAGGTGATGTGAGTTTATTGTCCTGTAATCAGAGATTTAATATGTGCTTATTGAATCCCCACCAAGTGTAAGGGGGCCTGAGTGACAGAACAGTGACATAATCCTTACCTTTAGGGAACATCTAAACTAGCCAGAGATACCTGTGCTCAAAAGAAGGTAAGATAAGATCAAATGCTAAATTGTGAAGAATACAATGCATATGCTGAGTGTGGAAGCTGGAACAGAAATCAGCAATCTGGTCGAAGGTCAGCAAGGTGGCCACCCAGAAGCCACCAAAAGGTGACATTTACCTTCGTGAACTCACCACTAGAATGTGGCCTGCAGCAGAGATGACAAAGACCTGATCTGAACATTGAGTTATGTTGAACAGGGATCCGTTTCTCAACGACAGTCTTAAATGAACCACACTCTCACAGTGCCAGTCTACAATGCACAGTTAAATGGAAAAGATAATGCTTTTCTGATTCTGATCTGACAGAGAGGAGAACAAATAGCCATGGATGGTTTTGGATGGGGTGTATGCGGCTTGCACACCAGTGTATACTTTATGAAAGTGGCGTGAGAGTCCTGCTTCTAAAGTAGAGAAGCCTCACAGTGGCTGGAGAAATGCGTGTGGAAGGAGCGGGAAGAAGAGAGGTTAGAGAGGCTTTAAGGAAGGCTACTGGAATAATCAGGATTTGTTCACGGAGGCCTAAAATAATGAGATTTCAGTATGAAGAGAGGAAATAGACAAAATTATTTGGAAATAGACAAAAATATTTGGACTCACAATTTGCAGGAGGGGCTGTGTGTGAGAAAGAAGAGGGGTTATAGATCACGTTGTAATTCCTTAATCAGGTTGGGGAGAGTTAGAGGGTAAAACTCCTCTTCAGTCCTGCTTGTTACTTCCTTGAAAAAGGTGAACTGTTAAGTTAGGGAGAATGATTGGTATTAAAAATAAGGTTTGAGTTTACTCAAGATCATGTAACTAATACTACTTTTCTAGTCTTTTATTCAGTAGAGTAATCACCACTGAGGATGAGGTATATATATGTCCTCAGTTAGCTGAGCTTCCCACGGGATCTGAAAATGTCCCTAATTGGAGACAGATTTGAAAAAGGGAACAGTAAGGGGCACCTGGGTGGCTCCACAGTTTAAGCGGCTGATGCTGGATTTCGGCTCAGGTCATGATCTCAGGGTCCCGGGTCTTGGGATCCAGCTGTGCACCTGGGCCCATGCTCAGTGGGGAGTCCGAGTCTCCTTGGGGTTCTCTCTCCTCTGCCTCCCCCCCACCTCCATGCATCTGTGCGCTCACTCTCTCTCTCTCTCTCTCCAGTAAATAAATAAATCTTACCCAAAAAAAGGAACAGTAAGATACGTAAACCGTAGCATTAAAGCACAGCATGTTGCATAACCTGTATTAAGCAAGTGTGCCAGGTGTACACAGCACGTCAAGGTGTTCACCATGTACTGGTTAGCGTGTGAGAAAACGAAGGCTAATTAACATTATAATGGATTTCTAAAAAATAATGTCTGTTTTATTACCCTGAATAAAGTCTAGTGTCCTCATTTTTTAAAAAGCCATTTACAACTATTTTTGAGAAAACTAGTCATGCTGATTTGTGAATAGCCAGAATTAGAGAAAAAAGGGAAAAAAAATCTTCCAGAGTATAAATATTAGTTATATAGGAATATACCTATTCCCCATGTGTAATCATGACTATTTGCTAACCTATTCTGTCTACATACATTTGTATATAAATATGTATGTTAGCAAATTATGTATCTACAAACTCCACCCATCTATCGGTCCGTCCATCCATCCATCTGTCTGTCCATCCATCCATCCATCTGTCCACCCATCCATCTCTCCATCCATCCATCCACCCATCCATCCATCCATCCATCTATCCCTCAAGATTCATTTAGTCCCTACTATATATGGACTAAATACTCTACCAAATATTGGGAATAGAGCGATTATTAGATGGGCTCCTGGCTTTCAGAAAACATAGACAAAAAAGGGGGCAAGCATGAAAAAATATAATTCAAAATAGTAATGGGTGTGGTGGTGTGGACCACGCTGTGTGAAAACATTGTAAGACTCAGAAACCTTCTCTGAGGAGGTCATACTTTGCTGAAATCTGAAGATTTAGTGAAATTTGCCAACTGAAGTGGTGGAGGTAGTGTTATTGGTAGTAAGAGATGTAATCAACCAGCTTTCAAAATATTGAGCATTTTAAAACAAAGGGTCCCATGCTCAATATTTGAAAAATTGCCATTAGGCAATTTCTAAGTCTATCCTATGAAATGTCCCACCGTATGTGCTTGGAACCCATTAGTCATAACTTGGTGATATAAAGTACGTTCTTGACCCATGACAGGAATATTATTGCTGGAGTTGCTGTACTAAGAAATGTGATCACATTTGCCATCTGGTGAAATAGCTGTCTCGCCCAGGTTGAGGTTCACAAATGACTAAAGCCTTGAGTAGCTCACAATTACTCAGTTGCCCAAAGGCCTACAAGTAGAATGGAAAGCTGTCTGTGTTTCATCAGATCCCTGAATCTTGGGGTGGGGTTAGTTTGAAGAGGCATTATTGCTTTCTCTTTTCTTTTCCTTTCTAGTTTGAAGTACTTCAGTCTCGTGTCAACCAAATTCAGTGGGTCAGGGTTCATGTCATAGTGTCACACAGTAGGTAGACCCTAGGGACATGATGTCTTAAAAAAAGAAAGAAAAGAAAAAAAAGAAAAATGAGGTCCCTGCCTTTGCAGGGCTTATATTCTAAGTTTATCTTTTAGAATTGTCTATGCTGTACAGTATTTTAAAGACAGTTAAATGTGTATTTTCACATTTAAGTAAAAATATAAACAGCTTTGTAATGCGAAACCAGAGTACATAAATTGCTGTTAAGTGGCTACTTGTTGGATCTCATTTTTGCCCATATGTGTGATAAGTAACACAGCTTTTCAGGTACGTTTCTCAACTAAGGGTTTAATTTCTCTTTGGTTCTATTAAATTACTAAAGTGATATTAATGGAAGATTTCTCACTCTGCCAAATGATTTGGCACTTGAACTTTATTTTTGCTACTTGTTGGTTTGTCTTTAAAATTAATAAAATTAAGAAGTGAAATGCATGATTGATTCTTGGCATTTTCAGGGAGGGAAATTGAAGCTCAGTGGAATAAATAGGTAGATAAAAATGTCTGAACATAAAAATGTTCTATATGAATAGAAGTGATACCAAAAGAGAAAAAACAAACAAACAACTATCCTACCTCTTCTGTCAGAGTGAGAACTCTAAGAGAAAACATCTGGAGCAAAAGAGGAAATGAAGTGACTGATACAGTTGAAATTGTTAAAAACTGCTGGATTTTCAGGTAGCAGGGGAACCTATTAAAAGCTACTGTAGGACTCCTGGATATTCAGACACCTTGAAGGGGTAATTTTAACAGGATAAGGGAAGAAATAAATACAGATCACAAGGAAAAATTTTAAAAGTGAGAAGAGGAAAATAAAACAAATCTAAGTCCAAAAAAACTCTGCCTAGGGATACTGCCCAGGAAGGTGGATTTAGCCAAGTGGGCACTAAGCCTAGTGTTTCTTATTTCCCTTTTCATGCCGCAAAATATGAAGTAATCGCCTTAGCAGGACTGAACACAGTGATCAAATCACCTAACAATCTGAAATGTTTCCTTTCATATGAAGGTCTTGTTTTGTTTTGTTTCTTGAGTAGGGACAGTCTTTTCTTTTCTTTTCTTTTTTTCAGTTTGTTTGTTTTTTGCCTCAATCTATAATCAGGTTCTGTGGAAAAGATAATTTCATTTATCCATAAATCTTTTGTCATCGGAAATGAAAGTGACGACCCTAGAAAAACATGAAAGTCAAGTTTTCATACTTTTAACATGTAGTATGGCTAACATGACTTGTTTCTATAATTCTGAAATTCTAAATTCCCCAGGAAAGAGGTTAAATTATTTTTCTTTTGTCAAGGCTTGAAGTCTCAGAAAATGTAATTAATATCTACACATCACGAAATTTTCATTAAATAGTTTATTTTAGGCTCCACATAATCTTGTTCTCTAGTGAAGATTGTTTCAAAACTGCTAAGTGAATTTTCTACAAAAAGATAAATATACCAGCTTTACCTAATTCTATCTCTGGAGTCTACATATATTTTTATGTTTTAAAAGTATTTCAAGGGCACCTGGGTGGCTCAGTGGATTAAAGCCTCTGCCTTCAGCTCAGGTCGTGATCTCAGGGCCCTGGGATCAAGCCCTGCTTCGGGTTTTTGTTTTGTTTTGTTTTGTTTTGTTTTGTTTT
>CM053604.1:112673801-112708663 GCA_028646535.1 Procyon lotor | reverse complement strand
CATATTTTAAAAACAACAATTATGTTACAAAGAAGAGGGTTTATCATCTGCATATCTTCTTCATTCATGTCAGCTTGGCTTTCTTCTTAGCAGGTCCTTTATGCCCTTTGGCCTTTCTTCTTAAATTCCGCCTGTCTACCACAGGCACTTCCACTTCTATTTCCTCTGAGCTGCTATCCACAGTTTTTTCTGCTGACTGGGCAAACTGATCCAGTTGCTCAAAAGATGCTTCAGACTGCTCCTCTGACTGGTTTTTCTGTCCCGCATTCTGTGAAAATGGCACATCTTCAAGTTCAACCTCTATTAAAGAGCTCTGAGAAAGAGCTGTAGATGTTTCCTGGGGCTCAGGTACCCCTTCGTCACCCTGGTCTTCCAATGAAGAAGTAGTGTTGGGTGATAAATTTTCAGAGATTGATTCCTCAGAAAATTCAGCTATCACGGAGTTTGGAAAACCACTGTCAGATCGTTCTTCATCTTCATCTTCACTAAATAAATATTTAATAAGTACAAATTCTCAAAATAAATACTTAGAAAGTTTTTTTTAACATTCATATTCAGGCACTGTACCAGAAATTCTATGATACTTTACAATGACAGATATTTTCATCTCACTATGACATATTCTAAAACAAACTCATTTTGTCATTTGCACAGACATCATCACCAAAAAGTAAATTTACGTCTCAAAACATACGAGCCTAAATGCCTCATGCTGCAGATCAGCCATTTAAATATTTTCTTTTAAAATCAGGCCTGAAGTCACGATAATGCTTTGATAAGCATAACATGAATCCTGGGCTCTCTGCTCAGCAGGGAGCCTGCTTCCCCCTCTCTCTCTGCCTGCCTCTCTGCCTACTTGTGATCTCTCTCTGTCAAAAAAATAATAAATCTTTAAAAGTATTTCAAGAGAGAGCCTAGATGTCCATCAACAGATGAATGGATAAAGAAGATGTGAGATATATATATATGTATGTGTGTGTGTAGTGTATAGATAGATGATAGATATATAGATAGATAAATAGATGATGTATCTATGTGTAGATGTATATATGTATATATCAATACAATGGAATATTATGTAGCCATCAAAAATGAAGTTTTGCCATTTGCAAGGACTGGGTGGAACTAGAGGGTGTTATGCTAAGCAAAATAAGTCAATCAAAGAAAGATAATTATCATATGATCTCACTGATATGAGGAATTTGAGAAATAAGACGGAGAATCATAGGGGAAGGGAGAGAAAAATGAAACAACAGAAAACCGAAGAAGGAGACAAACCGTGAGACTCTTAATCTCAGGAAACAAACTGAGGGTTGCTGGAATGAAGGAGGGTAGGAGGGATGGGTGGCTGGGTGATTGACACTGGGGAGGGTATGTGCTATGGTGAGTGCTGTGAATTGTGTAAGATTGATGATTCACAGACTTGTACCCCTGAAACAAATAATACATTGTATGTTAATTAAAAAAAGTATTTCAAAAGATTAATTGCATGTATTGATAATAAACATTGTTAAAATAAATATATACTTACTTGGAGATAATATAAAATGAAAGTAATATAGTAGAATTTTATTTGTTCTAAACTTACTGTAAATATTTATACCTTAGAAACACACATACGTCTATGTGCATATGTATGTGTGTGCATAACCCCCATATGTATAAATACATACCACACAGATGTACAGATAGTCTATGTATGAACTACATATAGTACATATATAGTGGGGAAAAGTTTGAAAAAGCAAACAAAATAGCAGTAAACATTCTGTTGTTTGAAATATTGTTATAAGTTAAATTAGCTCAGGTGCATAAAAAACTAGAAAGTTTAGAAATCTTAATAGAATTGATGTTAGATAATGAAAATGTATTCCATTTATTAAGCATTTTCTTATGCTGGACTCAATTCTATTGTTCCTTCTTAGCACCACTCCGATTGGTATTCTATCTGATAAGGGATAAGGGATATATTTCTTATCAGAAGAGTCAGATGGAGCCTCTGTCAAATGAATTATGAAATGTACTTTTATGTTCTAAAGGCTGACCTTTTGAGGTGTGATTTGTATGCTGTGCAGTAAATAAAGAAAAATGATTTGCCCTGTGGGACAGCAGTCCCCTCTCATTTACCAGTAGGCACTTTGGAAGAGTTTTATGAAAGTGACAGAATTAGCAAAAGGTATTATAACATTTCCATTGGAGGCAGTCTCTTTCCTTGATGGGATTAGAGTTTCCTGTGGTCAGAGGGCAGACCTTGCCCAATACAGGATTCCACCAGATAGTGCTTACCTCTCAACACTTCTATTAGTAATATTTTTTTCTCATTTCATAATACATTGGTATTTATAAGTTGGTTTCTGTGAATATTGCCTGTAGACAGTTAAGGTATTTGGTGATAACAGTTCTGTATAGACCTTGGAAAAAAAAATTTCCAGAAAATATTATAGTGGGCAAAGTTCTAATAACATGTTCTATGTATAATTGCATATTTTTTGAGGTACTACACACATGAAAGGAAATGTAGGTTCTTAAGGAAAATTAGGTTCTTAAGGTGGAAAAAAAGCCAAGATTTTTTTAAATGACCTCCTCTACTACCTGGCTTATTTATTTATTTTGCTGAAGAAGAACCTGAAGCCTAGAGCCATTTTATATTGAACACCCATTTCCTTAAAATCATCAGTACATCAATCTGGATTGAAATCCTCTGCTCTTCTGTTTGTGTTTATTAAAGTACAAGTCTATGGATCTGTCCTTAGATGTCAAATGTAGAATAATGAATTTTGCTGGAATTCCTAAAATTTCTTTTAAATTCTGAGAACATTTTCTCGCATGCTTTGATGATAAATCATCTCATTAAAAATAAATATTCAAGGGGAACCTGGGTGGCTCAGCCATTTGGGCATCTGCCTTCTGCTTGGTCATGATCCTTGGGGTCCTGGGATCGAGCCCTGTATCAGGCTCCCTGCTTGGTGGGGAGCCTGCTTCTCCCTCTTGGACCCTCTCTGTATCTGTCTCTCTCTCTGTCAAATAAATATAAGTAAAATCTTTAAAAAAATAAAAAAATAATAAATACTGTCAAATAAATATAAGTAAAATCTTTAAAAAATAAATTAATAAATAAATATTTTTTTATTTTTTTTATTATTTTTTTATTATTTTATTATTTTTTTATTATTTATATTTTTTATTTTTCTAAGTATTTTTTTGAGAAGATACTTAGAAAAAAAATACTTAGAAAGGTTTTTTTTAACATTCATATTCAGGCACTGTACCAGAAATTTTATGATACTTTAAAATGACAGATATTTTCATCTCACTATTATATATTCTAAAACAAACTCATTTTGTCATTTGCACAGACATCATCACCAAAAAGTAAATTTACGTCTCGAAACATACGAGTCTAAATGCCTCATGCTGCTGATCAGCCATTTAAATATTTTCTTTTAAAATCAGGCCTGAAGTCACGATAATGCTTTGATAAGCATAATATGAATCCTGTCCAAATTTTATTATCACACTACTTAAATATTCCTCTCAGACTTAGATAAATTCATATCTAGAATACCTCAGTATTTGCAAGTGTAGCAATGATACAGTGTAGATAAAAACTGAAAGAACCAAGCCTACGGCAAAATCTCTTAAAGATGTCTTGATTAATGATGTCATGGCCTTTTATAAATACATTTAAGCAATGACATTCATCTATTCCAAGAACATGCAGGAGGGGCAGCCTATAGATGTCTTTTGGTAGTGGTTACTTGTAGGAACAATGCCTGGAACTGTCTAGGTGTTAGGTAGATGAGAGAGTGCATTCATAGCTCTTCCTTCCTTCTCATCTTAAAGTTTGATGCCCTTAAAGAATTAAGTGTACATTCCCATTTCAATATTCCTAAATATCCTAAGCTCAATTGGGATGCTTTGGAGGAGGTCCTATTTTTTTTTTCCCTATTTCTACACACCTCTACGAGCACTCTTTCCATTTATTCTTACCCTGTTTATTCAAAGTGGAAGGGAAAATGACAAGATGATAATCCATCAGAGAAAAATTTTGCTTTAGTCTAAACAGGATTTAATTTGGTTTCTTAAATTTAGTTTCTCAAGTTTCTTTCAATACTACAGTGGTTCAGTTGTTGACACATGGAATAATGGTATACTACTGATCATTCGCATGAACTCTTTTTGAATTATTACTAATTTAGTAGTGACTCACCCAATGTGTGTTTCATAAACAGCCACACACACATTACAGCATCATACTAGGTGGGCCTAAATGTTAACGAGATTTCTTTTTTTTTTTTAAACTAATTACAAGTGTGTAATAAAGAGGGGCACCTGGGTGGCTCAGTGGGTTAAAGCCTCTGCCTTCGGCTCAGGTCATGATCTCAAGGTCCTGGGATCGAGCCCCACATCGGGCTCTCTGCACAAGGGAAGCCTGCTTCCTCCTCTCTCTCTACCTGCCTCTCTGCCTACTTGCGATCTCTCTCTTTGTGTCAAATAAATAAATAAAATCTTAAAAAAAAAAAAAAGAGTGTAATAAAGAGTACTAGAAGTAGTCTTTAGGGTAGAGAAAAACGTGAATATTGCCTTGGGAGCAGTCTCTGAATTAACATGGATTAGCCACCTAAATCTTGGCATTATTTCATTAGTAGTACAAGTATAGGAGGTGATGTTTCTATAAAAGTGCATAACTACCTGCAAGTAATAAGTGAGGACAAGTAACCATACATTTCAAGGGCTAATCAGTCTTGAAAAAAATTCTGAGCTAATAGTTGAATGCTTCTGATATATTATGGCACTTAATCTTCCCAACAGTCATAATATTGCTACTATTATTGTGCTTATTTTAGAGTGTAAAATGCTGACACAAAAAAATAAGTGTTCAGTATTTTCAGTCCATGGATGAATCTGTCTCTTCTACTACAATGAAAAGAGCAACTGTTAATAATAATAGCTTATAGTATTTTGGCAGATTAGAGTCAGGAATGTTACTTCCACAGGGAAGAATGGCAAGGAGAGCTGGTTCTGGGGTCTGCTGTGAGTCAAAGTAGGGATCCTTGCAACTTAGCACTGTATGAGGAGCTGTGGGGTCTGTTCTTGCACAGGGTAGAGTCTTCTATTGTTTGCATATATGGCCGCAATGATAGTAATTGTTGAACACACACACACACACACACACACACACACACACACACACACAGAAACTGACCATTTATTGAGCGGCTTATTTGTTAGGCACTTTTTTTTTTTTTAAGATTTTATTTATTTTTTTGACAGAGAGAGATCACAAGTAGGCAGAGAGGCAGGCAGAGAGAGAGGGAGAAGCAGGCTCCCTGCTGTGCAGAGAGCCCGATGCGGGGCTCGATCCCAGGACCCTGGGATCATGACCTGAGCTGAAGGCAGAGGCTTTAACCCACTGAGCCACCCAGGCGCCCCTTGTTAGGCATTTTGGTAAACACTTTATATACATTCTTTCATTTGAGTCTCACAACAGTCTTGAGAGTTAATGAATAGTTTCCAGATTTTAAGGAAGAGGATCTGGAGAGTTTAAATCAGAATTCTTAACACTGAATTATGAACACTGACGTTGAGCCATTGGGAAGTTTCTATGGTGTTGTTTAACTGGAGACAGTATGGTATGGTGGTTAAAAACATGGACTCAGAAGTCTGGAGCAAGGTTCCTGTTCAGTTCCATTACTCTTAGCTGTAATCGCTTGTGCCCTGTTGCATTCTCTCTCTGTACCTGAGTTACCCCATTTATAATACGGGTGTAATAATGGTAGCTATGGATAGGGTTGTGTTGGAAGATTGAATGGGTTAGTATTTATGAGGTATCTGGTACCTAGCATGTACTGCATAAAGTTTGCTTTATTGGGGTGATTTTGTTTTATACAAATATTGTAGAAGTCTTGTTTCTTAAACATATAATAGAGTCATGCCTTTTTGTCATTTAGTATATTATGTACATTTCCTCATATAGTGTTTATAATTTATTATTAAATGTATTACTGTGTGTTGTTATAATTCTGTGAAAGACATTTTCCCCTATGCAGTTCCTGGTATTTGCTGTTATAAAGAAAAATTAGTGATATTTGTATATTGATCCTATTTTTAGTCACTCTACTAAAGTTTCTTCTTGTTCTTAATGGTTTTTAAAAGCCATATCCCACACCAACTCATATCAAATT
The DNA here is from genome assembly GCA_028646535.1 of Procyon lotor. Taxonomy (NCBI): domain Eukaryota; kingdom Metazoa; phylum Chordata; class Mammalia; order Carnivora; family Procyonidae; genus Procyon; species Procyon lotor. Next base: position 112,702,478 of record CM053604.1, on the reverse strand, counting down.
TACCTTTAAATATATACGGCATATAACCATTCTTTAGCTCTCCTTCTCCTACCACACTCCAGGCCACTCCATACCATACCTGATCGTTTCCAAGCTTTTCCAGTGTCAGTTCTTTACCTTACTGTAATCTTTTCTCAAGGGAATCTAGTATCAACTAAGGATCATTTTTCTCTTCTCTTTATTGTATTTGTTTTCTTTTCTCTCATAGCTAAATAGCTACACTCTCCCCTCAAAACAAAACAGAACAAAACAAGCACACACACAAAAAACCCCCAAAAACTTGAAAATAGTGTTGAGAATGGCCAACACTTTATTGTAGCTTTAATGAGAGTGATTTTAATTTTATTTAATTTAAGACTTTCAGTTAGTTTCTGTTAAATAACTTATACCATGATTTGAAAGTTTCCTGCTATTCACATTTTACTCATGTTTTTAATCTAACTAGTTGATTTTATCATGTTGTTTCAGCATTTATTAATATGGTCCTGCAGTTTTTCTCCTTTAGTCTTCTAAAATCAATTTCACATTCATCTTCATGTTCACGAACTAAATCCGCATTTTTTTTTCTAAATCCACATTTTATCATGAAGTATTCCTTCTTTTACTCCACTGTTGGATGATATATTATGAGCTTTTATTTGGTAGTTTTTGCATTTCCCTCAGTTTTTAAGTAAAACTGGTCATGATTTTTAATGTTTAATTTTGTCATATGAAGGAATGTGGATACAAGAGCTTTTCATATTAGAGATTTTAATTTTCATTTAATTTTCCAGCTTGGTTGATATATAATTGGCATATAAATTGTGTAAGTTTAGGGCGTACAATGTGTTGATTTGCTACAACTATGTATTTCAATGTAATTACCATCACAGAGTTAGATATACATCTTCATCATGACACGTAATTCCATTTCTTTTGTGTGATGGGAACAGTTAAGATCTAATCCCTTAACAACATTAAAGTATATAAGATAGCATTGTAAACTGTATCCACAAAATTCAGGGAAGTTTATTTTATTATTAATTTAGGTAGATACTTGCCATTTTCATTTTTTTTACAAGTCCTCATATAACATTGGAATTGTATGTTTCCTTAAAATCAAATAGAACTCTCCTATAAGCCCCATACCTTTTCATCTTTTATTAACAAGTGTTTGATAATCTTTTCAGTTTCTTCTAGTGTTATTAGTTCACTTTTTCTACGTCAGTCAATTTTATAATTTATATTTTCCTCGTAAGTCATCCATTTCATTTACCTTGTCAAGGTTTCATTGGCATAAAGTTACATAAACCATACTTACAAATTTTGAATGCATTTTTATCTGTGATGATATCTTCTTTCTCACTACTAATCTGTAAATTCTTGATTGTATTCTCTCTCCCCCCCCCACCCCGCCCTTCTCCTTACTCCCTATGTCTATGTCTCTCCTTTTTGAGAACCAGCTTTTGGGTTTAATTCTAAATTCTAATTTTGGTTTTGAATATATCTTTTATAGTTTCTATCTTCATTAATTTTCATCTTATACTTTGCTTGATTTTTCTACCGTTCCAGACTGAATTCATGAGTTCTATATTTGCAGTGTTTTTATTTGGTAACATGATAAATTTAATCTATTAATTTCCTACCATATACAATTCCACCATTTAGAAATAACCATTTCTCATATGTAGAATTATTACATTTTCATGAAAATTCCTCCATTGGTGTGTTGTCTCTGAAGCATGCTTAGTGGTTTGACTTACACACTTTCTATGTAGGTTTAAAACTATCAATAAATAATTTAGAGTAGCTAAAAATAAATGCATTAGTACCCCCCCTTATCCAGTGTTCCAGTTACCTGGGGTGATTTGAGATCTGGAAGCAGATGATCTTCCTTCTGCTATATCATCAGAAGGCCAATAGTGCAAGTAGTAAATAGTACAAATAATAACATTACTTCACAGTGCCTATGTCATTCACCTCACTTCATGTCATCATGTAAGCATTTTATCATCTCACATTATCACAAGACTGGTGAGTACAGTGCAATGAGATATTTGGAGAGAGAAGGAAAGACCACATTCATGTACATTTTATTATAGTATATTATTACAAAATGGTTCCATAGTTTACCAAATTACCAAGTTGCCTAATCAGCTTTATTCGAATGGCTTTTAATGTTTCTGTAGCCATTGAATAAAACCATTTAGCCAATGTGAACAAACACACAAATTCTGTATAGTTGTATGCATACTTAAAATATATTGCACAATGAGAAAATGTTCATAGTCATTAGCCATCAGAGAAATTCAGATCAAAACCACATCGAGATACCACCATACACCAGTTAGAATGGCCAAATTTACAAGAAACAACAAGTGTTGGAGAGGATGTAGAGAAAGGGGAACCCTCTTACACTGTTGGTGGGGAATGGTGGGGAATTTCCACTTTGGAAAACAGTGTGCAGATTCATTAGAAATTAGGGGCGCCTGAGTGGCTCAGTCGTTAAGCGTCTGCCTTCGGCTCAGGTCATGATCCTGGGGTCCTGGGATCGAGCCCCGCATCGGGCTTCCTTCTCGGCAGGAAGCCTGCTTCTCCCGCTACCATTACCATTCCCTCTGCTTGTGTTCCCTCTCTCGCTGTGTTTCTCTCTGTCAAATAAATGAAATCTTTAAAAAAAAAAAAGAAAGAAATTAAAAATAGAGCTACGCTATGACCTTTCAATTGTACTACTGTGTATTTACCCCAAAGATACAGATGTAGTGAAAAGAAGGGCCATATATATCTCAATGTTCATAACAGCAATGGCCACAATCGCCAATCTGTGGCAAGAGCCAAGATGCCCTTCAGCAGATGAATGGATACAGAAGATATGGTCCATATACACAATGGAATATTATGCCTCCTTCAGAAAGGATGAATACCCAACTTTTGTATCAACATGCACGGGATTGGAGGAGATTGTGCTGAGTGAAATAAGTCAAGCAGAGAAGTCGGTTACCATATGGTTTCACTTACTTGTGGAGCATAAGGAATAACATAGAGGACATTAGGAGAAGGAAAGGAAAAGTGAATTGTGGAAATTGAAGGGGGAAATGAAGCATGAGAAACTGTGGACTCTGAGAAACAAACTGAGGGTTTCAGAGGGGAGGGGGTGGGGGATGGGTGAGCCTGGTGGTAGGCATTAAGGAGGGCATGTATTGCATGGAGCACTGGGTGTGGCGCATAAACAATGAATCTTGGAACACTGAAAAAATTATATTAAATTTAAAAAATATATATTACACAGTGCAGCTTAGAACTTAAGGGTTCTGGAGTTAGCCTGTGTTCTAGAGTTCATCGGCCATTGTGGATGTCTTGCCTCTATATTTAGCTGCTATGTGACCTTGGCCAGGAACTTAGCTTTTCTGTATTTTATAATTTGAAAATGGGCACAGTAACAGTATCAACTTTTTGTGATTTTTTAAGGATTAAATGAGTTAAAAGTATCAAAATCAATTGATAAGTGTAATTATTATTATTATTATATCAATATGTGTATATTGAAAGTGTATATAAACATTTTGCTATCCAAAATAGGAATCTAAAACGTCTATTCTGTATATGAGTGTTCTGCCAAACTGAAGTATACTTCAATAAGCACTGTAGAATAATTGGCATCTTACTAATTTTATTACCTTTCCCAACAAACTTGGGCTCCAGGTGACACTGAAGAGCTAGATCTTTTAAGATCCACATGTATTTGTTGGCAGGGTTTTACACTACCACCAGGTTCGCTAAATCATGAGGTAGATTTAATTGACAGGGTTTTCATTAGTTTGAACTAGAAACAGCCTATTTTGCAGGTCTGGTTTATTTTTGTTAAAGGAAGCTGAGTGTCTGACAATTATGTTTACCAGTGAATTTATTTCTCTGTTGTACTCCTTAACAATTCTGGGGAGCAAGAAAGCAGTCCTCATGCCCTCACAGTTTTTAAATTCCCACGTGAGAATGAAAATTTTGTCTACAATACCAGACTTGTTTGTTCAACATAAAAGAACATAAATCCTCCACGGGTCCCCAGGGGTATGTTAGAGAAAGGGAGTGATCATTATAAACCACTTAGCGCTGTGTGCTCTGTATCATGTTGCCGTGAGAAAGTGATGTTTGATTGGCTCATAAAATAGGTTTAGTAAATCCTTTAAACACTGATGTGAGCAGTTGTGCATATTGGAAATTAATACCTGAGAGTGTATTATAAGGATTACCATGTCTCAAGAACGGTCACCTGGGCATGCATAGATTTCTGCATGTAAGGAAGATTATGTTTTGTGATTGCACTTTTATGTGTCAAATGCTTGGTTTTGCCATTTCCCTTTCGTTTGACTGAGGCCTGCAGACATCCTTCGTCATTGTTTTCTCTCTTCTTGATATTTTGAGCAATGCAATGGGATATAAACCAACCAACTTCCACAATGAAGTCCATCTGCAAACATTTTATCAGAAAAAAGAAAATCTTCAAATTATTAGGGAAGGCAGGTGGAGTTGACACATGAGCCTTTTTCCAACCACATTCTATATATCCTCGAACAATTTAAAGGAAATATGGAATTAAGTGTCAGTGATTTTTTGGTTTTGGTTTTTCTGTTTTGCAGATTAGATAGCAACAATGAGGAATGGGGACACTGTACAGGTAGATCTTTACAGGGTTTATTTTACATGACCTTGAATACAATATAGGTTTAAAAACTGCAGTTTTTGTAACCATATCCTTTAGCAGGGGCATTTACTGTTTTGACGAGGAAGGGAAACTAAGCCTCAGTAAATAATGATGTTATTGATACTTTTCAGTTCCACAGACATCTAAACAGTTGTTGAGTATGACCATTAAAATTGATGGTGGAATAATTGAGTGAGGTTTAGAATTATATTGTTATAGGACACCACTTCTGAAAAAATCTTACAAGTTTACTGTGAAAGAATTAGGAGCATATGTTTGATTCTGCTGTTTTATAGGCAAAAAACACAGTACTTTTTTAGATGTCTTTTCATTTAACCTTCGTGGAATGCAAAACTATGTAGATTTGTAAAGAACTGTGGTAAATGTGTACGTCAGACTTGTATGAGATGTAAGAATTAATTGCCAGCTGTCTAACTGCAAATCCAGAAATTGTTACAAAGATTAGTGGATTTTTTTTTTAATAGCATCAAGTTCAGTAGAAAATCTTCATGAAAAAAGTAATAATGTGCTTCTAACTCTTATTTGCAGGACAGTGATTTTTGTATCAGGATGTAAATAAAGCCAACGTTAGGACTTATTTGTTCCTTAAGAACTTCTTAACATTTATAATACAGCTATTTGGGGTGGTTAAAAACTTTTAAATACTTCTAAAGAGCTCCCAAACCAGTCAAATACATAACAGTGTTTATTTTTTCACCAATAAAAAGTATATAACAGTAAAAATAATGTGAATTTATGTAGTTCCCTTGCATATGATCTTTTTTCTCTTAAGATGCTTCTATTAGAAAGGTAATAGTCACTTTGAAAATGAACTGAAGTAAATTTTTGACGCTTTGTGTTCTGTCCAGCCAGTTTGCTGAAATGACTTCACCCCTGCCAAACCGGAAGGGGATGGATGCCTTTTGGTTTTCATCGTCTTTGAGCTTTGGTATTCGGCACTCGGGGCGCTGTCCACTGCTTCTGCTTCTGATGGATACTTCCCTCCCCTCTTTGCTCTGTTCTGTGGCATTGGTCGCAGTGGCTTTCCTCACATTCCCCCAACTGCTCCTTTTCAGCATGTCATTGTTACAGGTTCTTTTCTTTCCACGCACACTTGTGATGTTCTTGTTTCCCGGCATCCCTCAGATATGGGATGATTCTGTTCTCTGCCCGCATTCCTTCCTCACTGAAACCTCTCCACAGCCATCTGCTCAAAGGGAGGCACACTCAGATGCCTATGTGGGCAGGTACCATAAATAGATGATGATCTGGTATTAACGACAACAACAGCAGCAGCAGCATAGAAAATAGATGGGAATCTTTAAAAACTTAAGAACATGTCCCAACCAAAGCTATTTCCACTTGGTCCCAATCTCAGTTTCTATGAAGGAATGAAGGTCCAGTGTTCATTCCTTCATTCACCAAATAGTAACACTACTCTTACTGTGTTCCTGGCACATAGATGTTAGGGATAAGGCAGGAAATTGAAGATACCGCCTCTGCTGGAGGTGATTCCAATTCCGGAGATCTGAGGAGTCCTACCAGGGCTGATGATATTTAGTATTACCAGAGCTTCAGATTTAATTAAAAAAAAAGAAAAACAGAAATCCAGACTTTCCTGTGAAATTCCACTTTTTAGAACATTGACTTAAATTTTGGAAAGGAACATAGAGCTTATTAAAACTGCACTGACCTGTTTGCAACATTGGCCTACAAAATATTCTGGCTAACATCTGACTCTGAGGTACCAAGACCTTCCCACCTACACCTATTTTTCCGGCTTCATCTTCATCTACTTCTTTGTTTCCCACCCTCTATCCACAGCCCACCATGCCTGGCCCCCTCTTTCTGCTGCCGCATCTAATGCATTGTACTTCTCACTACAGTGCGTTTCCATTTCTCCTCTTTTCACCCCTGGGCAGTCAGTACTCACTGACAGCCCAAATGTTCCTTTGTAAGCTGACCCTAATCTCACTGTATAGAATTACTCCTACTCTGCCAGTATCCCACAGTATTTACTACATGCTCTCATTAGAGCACTCACCAAAGTGTTTTATGGGCCCTGAGCCCAAAGAAGCTATAGTTTCATCTTTGTATCCTAAGAATCTAGCTTTGCACCAAGTCAGCGCTTCGTGAATGCTTCCAGAATGATTGAGCAGGTCTGAAATCTGGCTGTCTTCACACTCAACAATGGTAGTAACCTACATTACAGAGGTTTAGATAAAAACCCCAAGGACAAACAGATACTCCGTGAATAAAAGCTTTGTTTCACATGTAAACAGTCTTGATGTAAAAATTATCCTTTCAGGGGCGCCTGGGTGGCTCAGTCATTAAGCATCTGCCTTCGGCTCAGGTCGTGATCCCAGGGTCCTGGGATCAAGCCCCACATTGGGCTCCCTGCTTGGTGGGAAGCCTGCTTCTCCTTCTCCCTTTCTCTTTGCTTGTGTTCCCTCTCTCACTGTGTCTCTCTTTGTCAAATAAATAAAATCATTAAAAAAATGTATCCTTTCATATTACATGGTAGCTACCCACTTTTGTACTTACGTTTTGTAAGTATACCTGAAATAACTACTTAGGTCTGTTCTACCCAACTCTTCTGATTCCTGAGCACACCCCATTTTCGGTCCGACACCACACCCATACATCGAACTCCTAAATAATGATACTGATGGACTTACACATTTGTCATTGATGATCCCAGACTCGTCACGTGGTACAACAGATAGTCTCCCCTTTGCATTTGAGTTTTCTTATTTATTGTTTTCAAACTCCAAAGGTTATATTAAAAGTTCACATGGAGGTGGGAGTGAGGGATGCCGGATGGAGATGAAGGACAGCTTTATTGACCGGCAGCTGTGTACCAACTATGTTTTAGGTATTACACAAGTGTGCTGTCTTAAAACATCCCTGCAAGCTAAGTAGCATTGTCATCAACGTAAGACGAAGGAAAATGAGGCTGAAACAGGTTAAGTTACATGTCATAAGAGAGTTCTGGATACTTCAAGATAAAGATGAATAAAGTAGACTGGGCCTTTATATATACTTTGTATATAATTTTCACCCATGTTTTTCTGTAAATTCAGTACTGCATAAAATATATTATTTTTAGTTGTCTAACATCTGCTGAATTTAGATCTTGGAAAAAAAATCTACCAGTGATTTTCAACCATGTCATACCTACCTACCTTTTAAGAAAAGTTTTGCAGTATCCTCTGTAGCTTTCTGAAATGTTTATGGAAGCGGTCATCTGTCTATGTGCACGGTTGTTTAAAATATAGATACAATGGCATGTGTGCTATAGAAACCAGAAATAGCAAAGTAAGTTCTATGAAAATAATGGATTTAAATACATAAGGGCACATGCACAGTTACACCAGGAAAATAAAAGTGGTCAGATGCTTGCATCTTTTAAGTGGACTCGTGAATATGACCATTATAGATACCGATGAATATGTATATGTTTTATTGTTGAAATTGTACGGGTGGTATAAGGAGTGTTCCTGTTCATGATATGTTTTTCCAAAATACTAATTCTTGGTAAAGTTCCAAAACATGGAAACTTTCCTCAACTTATTTAATAGCTGAATTTCTGGAAAATTTGGTTTTAACTAAAACTGCAAAACATATTTGTGTTTGTATGTGAGACAATTATTAATTTCCAGACTCAATGAGCTATATAAGAAATTTTTGCCATATCAATGTCCAGTAAACTATTTGGGAGGTTTGGAGATCATGGGGCAGATACTCACTTCTGAGATTTCCCATTGTCGAACATCATGAGACCTTGCCTATTACATGTCATAGAGCCCTCCTCACCTGTAGCCTAAATATAGCCGAAAATACTTCTACAGGTCATTTTTGAAATGTTTTCTTAATTGACAATACTGCTCTTGATGAGTACCACTGATCTAAGCCTTCCAAACCAAAATTAACATTTGTTAGCAAAGTATTATTTATTATATTCAAGATACTGTGTGTAGTGCAGTGTAAACTCAAAGTATATAAAAATCAGTTCCTTTCTTCAAGAATTTAAGAGACTAAGAAATTAGATCACTCACTGGGGCTCCTGAGTGGCTCAGTTGATTAAGTGTCTGCCTTCGGCTCAGGTCATGGTCTCATGGTCCTGGGATCAAGTCCCACATTGGGCTCCCTGCTCAGGGGGGGGTCTGCTACTCCCTCTCCCTCTACTCCTCCCTTACTCATGCACACTCTCTGTTTCTCTCACTCACTCTCCCTCAAATAAATAAAATATTTAAAAAGAATAGAAAAAAGAAAAGAAAATGGATCACTTGCATATATAGTGAATATTGAAAGTATGTGTTTATCAAAAAGAGAAAGATCACAGTGAGCTAATCACACCGAGAAAGGTCTCACAGAGGCAGGCTGGTACAAAGCGAGATTTGAAGGATATGTATGTAATGATGTGGCTCTAGAAAAGCTTGCATCAGATCAGGAAAGGGAGTCGGGGACTCTAACTAGGGTGAAAGCGATACTGTCAGAAAGTAATAGGCAATGATAATAGCAATTAAGATTAGAGTAAAACTGTCATATCCAAATAGAAATTAAATTGAATAATTCACAAATTGAATGTCAGCTATGGTTGCTGCATACAAAATATTTAAGTGTTGGGGCGCCTGGATGGCTCAGTCATTAAGCGTCTGCCTTCGGCTCAGGTCATGATCCAGGGTCCTAGGATCGAGCCCCGTATCAGGCTCTTTGCTCGGCAGGGAGCCTGCTTCTCCCACTACCATTCCCTCTCTCGCTGTGTTTCTCTCTGTCAAATAAATAAAATCTTTAAAAAATATATTTAAGTGTTGAAATGGCTGTTCAGTGAATTTGAAGTTCATTAACAGTTTTATGGAAGGCTTAGAATAGAAGACTCATTTTCCTTTAATGGAGAATGTGTTCCATTTGTATTTGGATTGTGTTTGTAAATTTGGGATGGACTCCTGGCTCTGGTCCATAGATAGATACATTGTATCCATGATCACAGACTTTGATTTGCTGAAATAGCAGATCATAGGACTTTCTGTCTCTTTTGTCTTTGTGTCTTGCAGGTATGACTTTGTAGAAGTTGAAGAACCCAGTGATGGAACTATATTAGGGCGCTGGTGTGGTTCTGGTACTGTGCCAGGAAAACAGATTTCTAAAGGAAACCAGATCAGGATAAGATTTGTATCTGATGAATATTTTCCTTCTGAACCGGGGTTCTGCATCCATTACAACATTGTCGTGCCAGTAAGTACCACTTAAGAGATCCCCTTATTTAATTGGGTTAGTTATCTGTTTACTTATTTAAAAAAAGATCAGGAAAAACAAAAACTTTTCTCTCGCTTGATTTTTTTTATCCATAAACATCACTGTGGTATCATCATATATAACTTAAAATTTCATCACTGTGTAGATCATTAGCCATGTTTAATATCTTTTCAGTGCAATGAGATAACTTGTTTTTTACACATTTAGAAGATTGCATGATACCCATTCCCTCACAACTCACTGTCTGATATTTCAGTGTTTATGGGAAGCTACATATGTAAATAGTGTTTTCTCTTGGAAAAAAATAGGAAAATCTGTGTATTTATTACTCTTACCATTTAGATCACCATCAGAATCCAGACCGTATAATGTCTTCCTGAATTTCAAATTTGAATCATACTACTAATAAAATACTATTTTAGTTTTCTAGTCTTTCCAGAGACCTTTCCTAAATGATACCCCTTTGCATTTTGCTGTTACTCTCACTTTAAAAATGGAAATTTTGACGCTTAACACGGGCTTGTAATGGTTCTAATTTTCCAGTTCACCTATATATTTGGAATAAATACATTGCAGAACTAGAAAGCCAGCCCTATTTGACATTTGACATGCCACTTTAGCTAGATTCATGGCTGTAATTGCGCTAGAAGTCCATGTTGTTAATTTGATGTTTTACTGTGCTCATCCAGTTAAGGTGGCATCATTCCTTTCCTGGACCTACCAAAAGTTCATTTTTTAAATGTGTTGTTTATTTTTTAAATGTGTAATGTTTTTCTTTTTATTGAGAAAGATAAACTTACTTTTTAAAATCAATGTTTTAGTAAAGTAGATCTTAAAAAAGTAATCTCCATTTTCTTACTTAACCTAGTACTTATCCTGCTTAAATAATATTTCTGCCTCTTTTGTTTCAAAAAAAGATGTTTTGAAATTCTCCTTGGAATTTAAGAAATCGACTTTGTCTATAATTGTTACTATAATTTTAATTATATACTGATTGCTTATACCCTTTATTTTATGCCAGCGGGCACACTGAGCAACCAAAAGGGAAATTTCACCTTAACATTACAATTTGAACATAATATATAAGTTTTAATATTGATTCCACATTTCCTAATTGGCTTCATGAATTGCTAGCTTGCTGTGTGCATTGTTCTTATACCCAGAAAGAGCACAGGTTTTAATGCATGTAACCCCCACTCTGTTATGTTCCCAGTGTGCCTGCTGATTTGCTAAACCTTCTGTCAAAATCACTGAAGATCTCATTTTCTATATTATTTTAAATGGTGATATTATTGGTCATACTTAAAAACCATCCTAGGTGACATCTTCATATTTGTATGAATACTTCGGAATTACTATAAACAATGTGAGAAAAAAGAGTAAATGGATTTTCAGTATTTGGGGTGTGATACAATAAACAGATACAAATGTTTAAAATAATACATAAAATAAAGGGTATTTATCCCAAATCTGTGATGAAAATAAACTTGAAACTGAGAAGATATTTATATTTTAAATAAACTGTTCTTTTCATAGTATATTAACTTAGATGTGTATAACTAGCAATCTGCTATCATGCTACAGATTAAGACATGAAAGCCAAAATATATGTATATATGCTGACACCAAGGGTTATCGTTTCCTAATTTTATGACTGCATGGGTTAGTTAGTTGTATAACCCAGGAGTTGTATGGTTTAAATAAATCCATATCCTATGTAAAGATAACACAGGAAATTTATACTGTTGTACTCAGTTCTGGATACATTATAGGCTCTTAATAAATAGTTGAATGCTGAGCTGATCATACCACTCAGTCCAGTTTAACTAACAGAAGATTCATTGGCCCTTGTAGTTTTATCGCTGAGAGCATAGCAGGTTCCTAAGCCTGGAAATGAGATAAAGCATCATAGGGGTCTGTGGTAAGTGCCACACATCCTCTTGACTCAAAAGGGCTCTGCCACCTGGGTTTGACCTGCTTCTGGAGATTTATTGTGATTAAGATCAGAAACTGCTTCTGAGAGACTTTAGAGGAAAGCTGGATCACCGATTACATCATTAAAATTAAATTCAGGGAATTTTTCAATAGTTGCTGAAATCCTTTGATAAATTGCAAATGTGGGCTTTGGTAGGCTGTGAATTGACATTCTCCTGGCATCTGTGAAGCCACGTTTTGCATGGCACCCAAACTGACCCGTGATGGGCTGCAGAAAGTGGAGATCTGTAGAGAGAGGAGATGTTACGTTAATTTGCCCCGAGCTTAGGAAAACAGCAGCCATTGGACTGCAAGAAACAAGATAATGTGACGGCATAGTCCCGCATTGCCTAACAAGTGTGACTTGGTGATCTTAATTTTGCCAAATTGTTCTTTGGAGTTGATTATTGATACATGATTTTTATGATCTCACAAGCTTCAGTTCTGTTAAATTTATTTGGGCAATTTATCTGCCCTTTCTTCCCCTATCCTTTGTCTTGGTTCCATGTTTCCTTCTCGCCTACACAGCCAAACTCCTACCCTCAATTATTCCTGTAGAAAACGGAGATTTGGTTGGCGAAAATTTGACAAGTGATTTTGCTGTGAAGCTGTCCAGAATGTTTTGAATTATCATTGTATATTGCTAAATGACATCCCTCCCTCCATGCCTCTCCTCCCCACAACATTATTACTAGCAGGGCAACAATCCATCAATCTTATCTGTGTATCAGTGAATGAAAGCCTAAGGGAAGAAAGTTTGTCTTTTCAAAAGAGACTTAAAAGTTCTTCTGGCATTTGCTCAAGGGCACGTGCCCCTCCAGCCCCTGGATCATCTCTGATTTCCCCCCACCCCCACCCCGCCAAGGATGAACTTCATAATCAGCGCACCCAGCTTCCCAGAGGCATTGGTCTAATTGAACGTAACCCACCACTGCAAAATATGACCTTAGGGACCACTGGCCACATTGGTTTCTTAATTTTGTCGTGATAAAAATGATGCGAACCCCAAGTGCTTAATGGACTATTAACGTCCCAAGTTGAGGTTTGCTGCTGAGTGCCTTGCACAATGCCAGACACAATGCAGCTGCTCACTAGAACCTCATGGAACTTCAGCCAGTTCCCCTCAGAGTCGTCTAAACCCCTGTGAAGCTGCACTAACTTCTCATTTACTCTATGTTACCTTTGTTACTGTTGTGTAATGTTGCTAATTCATAAACTAGAGCACTGGTGAGTCACAATAATGACACCAGGTATTCTCCTAGTCATGATATCGTAAAACTGGTTTCTCTCTCTCTCTCTCTGTCTCTCTCTGTCAATTGGGCAGGGAGTGGAACATGTGGAGTAAAGACATTGGTGCATACTTAAGACGTTATAACCATTAATATGTATAATCATACTTATCTGCTTTTTATAATCAACTCCGTATTTTGCATCTATTCACACACCAACAGAAACGTTGAGTTTAATCAATTTTTTTCTGGGACAATTATAGAGAAAATTTAATATTCTTTAAAGTTTACAAGTAAGGGAGATTACTCTACAGCCTTCTTCGGAAACATGAAGGGGTATGTCTGATTCTAGCCAACTCTTAAGGTTGATGGATTCTATACCAACCTTAGACAGTATATATCTTAGCAGTAGTAGTTTTAATATATTAGTTAAAATTTTCAGAAACTGTGTTGCCATACATGTTGCCATTAAAAACCAAGCTCACCTTTGTCAGATGATTTACCCACTCTTTTCCCCGAGACTAATGAATGAGAGTGCATATAGGTAAAACAGGGATTATTACTTTGAATAAAGTGATGTTGATTTAATACTTAAAGATTTTACATATTCTTTTATATGTAGTTATACTGTTCTTTGTAATATTAAGATTTGAGTATCATTTTCCTGATTCCTACTAGCTATCTTAGAGTAAAACATAAATAAAATTTGTCTTTCCACCGTACTATTTTAAGTTGATATTATAGGCTGAGTTTTACTTTAGAAAAGTATGAGATGTTTACCTGAAATTATAGCTAGTTTTTTATAGCTTTAAAAACAAAAAAAGCATACTGGATTTACTATATAAATTTAAAATGTAACATTTCAATGTTATTTTCAATAATTATTTGTGGAAATAATGTACTCCCCAATTATGCCTCATTAATAAATAATGAAAAATAAATCCATGCAAATTGAGGCCAAACAATATATATTCAGCTTTTATGATTGTGCATAAGGAGTTAATAATGTCTTTGATTTTTTTTGCCTTCATGTTAAAAAAAAAGGGGGGGCTGGTAGATTAGCAGTGAGAGATTGTTTGGGAAGAAATGAAGCAAAACTGAAATAAAACAGTGCAAGCTTGTTTCTGTTTGGAGGCCACACACATTGAGAGCCCAGCACACATTTCGGATCTCTTACAAAGAAAATTTCTTGTTTAATTTTAGAGTAATTTATAATAGATTATGTATGTTTTACTTTGTGTACTATAGCATAAGCACCATTATTTTTAAATGTAAAAAAACCTACAAAGGCTGAAAAATAGCATCTTTTCTCCCAGCATCAAAAGACCTTATTAAAAGTTTATTTGTAATAAAAAAAAAAAAAGAGCCTTACTATAAAAATACTGCATATATTTATCAATTACTTCAAGAATTACTTCAAAAAATTATTTATTTTTAAATAAAATATACAAATCCATATATGAATATTTTCTTGGTTTTATTCTTTGCATATAGAACTGTTTCCTCTTGAGTATATATTGTCTGTAATATATATTTTAAAATGGTTATGACATTTGAGGATTTTTTTCTCTCCAATCGGTTAAAATTTTGAAGGATGATTAAAATACCATTGATTTCTTTTAAAACAGTATTGTTGACTATATTTTTTCAGGAGTTTTATTCTAAGCTTTGGACTTCAAGTAATAACATAATATTTTTAGCAATTTATTTACTCTCCTTTTTCATTTAATAAATGGATCGGTTTAGATTAAGAGAAATACATGTTACAGCTACCACACTAATCGATTCCATATATTTTTATCTTCTTGCCTTTATTGTCCGAAAAGAGGAGTGTGGGGTGATGAATGAACTGAAGGCTCTTTTAACTCACAACAATCTGTGAAACTCATCTTTTAAGTTGCTTTTCAGTTTTTCCTCTTATTTCTTTGTGATTTTCTTTTTTTTCACTGATTAGCAACAGTTGTTTGGACCTCACATTTTTTTTTAATTCCTTTTACTAAAATTACACCCAGAGATTAAATAATGCTAGAGAATGGCATGCAAGGGTTGTAGCCACTTTATAATCCCAACTATGGGTTTTCCTTAATAGTGATTTTGTAAACGACTTGTCCAGAGTTAAGTCAGTGCCTGGCCAGTGTGCTCTATAGAAGGGTGTATGGTTTCTGTGGGGAAGGCTTAGAAGGACACTTGATGCCTGAGGTGCCATTAAGGAATGCATGACTGATTGCCAAAGTAGTTATTAATTATGCGGGATCCAGAGAACAAAGCGGCTCAGTGAATATTGAAGTTGGAGGGAGAAAGGAGGAGGGGGCTATTTTTTCCGTCCCTTCTGGCATGTGCCAGTAGGTTATTTCACTGTTAATATCTTGTAAAGAAAAGTCTTAACTGAAGGCCAAATTTGCTTTTATGTTCAGGTTAAGAAAAATTCCAAGTAACTCTCAAACAAGGTATCAGATTCATTTTCTTAGGGGAAAAAAAAAGTATACCTGGAATAAAATTCCTTAGAGCAATATCGTAACCCTAACCCCATAGGAAACAAATTCAGTGTTAGAATGTCAAGATTTTTAAAAATTGCAAATCTTCATGACAAATTGCACTGCATTCCTAAATTATTGTATTAAACTGATTTTAATGAGTGAAAAATTTAGGTTTGAAACCTTTAATAAAAATTTTTACTTTCCTTAAGAGATTAAAAGAAAAAATGTCTTTTGAATTTATAGTATTTAGAGAATGAAAGAAGTTATTTCAAGTACTCCTTGTCTATACTGTAGTCTGAAACACTTTTTGAATGATTAGGTCTTTATTAAAATATACAATGTAACTGTATATTTATGCAGGGAGTCTAGAGATGACAGTATTTTATTACATCAAAGAAATTACACAATCACTACAAAGACTAAGCTTTTCCTTGGCTAAGAGCTGTTTAATGTATTTTTCTACCAACTTCTACCCCATGGACACAGTGCTCTCTTTCATGTGAAGATCATGGTCTCTCTTCCATTTCTACTGACTCTTTTTGTTCTGGTTAATTCCTAGCTACCTAAGAAAGAATTTCACAGATGGTATGATTTGTAGTTAAAAAGAAAATGCCAGTTGGTGCTACTGCAGGAGTGGTGAACGACAGACAAACGACTTCAAGTTGAAATACAAGGGGTTATAAATAAGAATTTAGGAAAGCTTGAAGTTTGATCGACTCATATTTTATATCTAAAGCCACAAAGACTTAAAAGCTTAGAGGTAATATGGTCCTAAACCTGATGGGGAATTGCTCTCTAGAAGTTTGTTGCAACTGAAAATGATGAAATAAATATTTTGTCCTCAGTATCCAAGTCTATTTTCCTGTTAAGTCTTTCAGCGGGCATTGAAGAATATTTGAGGAAATATTTTGTTGTGAGAAAATTTAAAAAATGTATATAGCATTGCCCTAGGTCTCTGAGAACTTACCTTGTTTTGAGGAGGGAAAACACACACACATACACACATACACACACACACACCAAACACCTATATAAATACACTACACGAATAAGTGTAATATAAGTAGTTTGGAAAGATTTGAAGAAAGAAAGGCAATTGGTGAAAGCTAGGGGGATATTATAACTCTTAGATTAAAGGAAAAAACAAACGATCAAACCAACAAAAACCCTGGAAGTGACTTGGTATAGGTTTGATATCAAATATATTACTAAAAATCCCTGAAACAATCCCTAAAAACAATATTATCAGATGTCAGAGATTATAATTCTCTTCATCTGGAGTAGTGCCCAGTTATCTGCATTTTCATCAAACGTGCTTGGAGATTCTGATATAAGATGTTCTCATGTTGAATTTGTGGGTGAGAAATTGCTCTAAACTATAAACTGAGCAGATGCAGAGAGTTTTACTACAAGATGTTGGGCAGTTACTTTTCATTTTCAAACAAACACGAATATTTTAGGGGAACAGATTGGAAATTCTGCATGGATATTTTCTTGCTAACGTATCCATGTGGTTCTCTGTTTTGTTTTTTTTTCAGGATTGCAAAAGAGTGGGCCTTTCTCATAGAATTAGATGGCTAGATTTCAATGCATTACCACTTGCATTTATTGTACTGACTTTTCTAAGTTATGTATTTTGAAGCTTATCCATTCTGTCATCTGTCAGTATGTCTTACCCATGCAACTAGAATAAATGACACTCCGCCTTTTCTAGTTCAACACTGAGCTTGTCTGATAATTCACATATGGCATACTCCAGCACTGAATCACAGTTCTAGACTAGATCTTCATTTGTTCTGTGGTGTAAGGCACTATTAGCAAAATAAGATAGTCCCAACCATCAAGAAATATCCTTTCTATCTCCTCATATACTTTTCACATGTCATTTGAATTTTTGTCTCAGTTACAGTTGCACATAGTCTTTTTTTTTTAAGATTTTATTTTATTTTTTTCAGTTACACATAGTCTTAAAAGGCAAATATTTTTGCCCCCACTTTCCTCTGCAAACTGTTTTCCTGTACCTTGGAGGCAAGCACTTCCAGTTCTTCTAACCAATTCTTTTAGAAATGACATTTCTACCTTCCCATAACATGCTTTTGTTGCCGCTTCTTGATTCTTTGGCTTTAAGAATGATCTATGATCTTCATTGACTTCATTCACTGGAGGGTGAGGTGTTCACTTTCTTCCACCCTCCTGCATTTGCCACATATGTAGACACATCCCATCACTGCCTCCTCCAGTATATCCTGATTCTATCAAGATCCAAATCCATTGTGTACATTATGGCGACTGTGAAATCATGGTTCCCAACTGAGCCATGAAGTATAATAGGACTGCATTTCTTTCCTGCCTTATTTGATTTCATTTTCCCTAGAGTTGTGTTAATTTTTTTGGTTTGCTTAGCTTTCTATGTATTTATTGCTCCTTCAACCCCAAATTGTGCCTCAAATTGTGTGACTCTCCTCTCATATATAGTCAGACACATTAGTGTTTTCTTTTTTTTTACCAAATACTTTTATTTTATTTTTTCAGTGTTCCAAGATTCACTGTTCATGCACCACACTCAGTACTCCATGCATTACGTGCCCTCCTCAATACCCACCACCAGGCTCACCCAGCCCCCCACTCCCTCCCCTCCAAAACCCTCAGTTTGTTGCTCAGAGTCCACAGTCTCGCATGGTTCATCTCCCCCTCTGATTTCCCCCATTCACCCTTCCTTTCCTTCCCCCAGTGTCCTCCATGTTTTTCCTTATGCTCCACACGTAAGTGAGACCATAATATAACTGACTTTCTCTGCTTGACTTATTTCACTCTACATAATCTCTTCCAGTCCTGTCCATGTTGATACAAGAGTTGGGTTTTCATCCTTTCTGATGGAGGCATAATATTCCATTGTATGTATGGACCATATCTTTATCCATTCATCTGTTGATGACACATTAGTGTTTTCTTATAATTTCATCGACAGAAAGAAATCTCTGCTGAAACAATCTGTTCTACTTCAATTTAGACTGATTACCGTTTAGACCTGCCACACAGCTTTCATCCTGAAGGTACCCCAACCCCCGTCCCCAACTCATCATTATCCTGATATTCCCTTTGCCATTTTCTTGCATTAGATCCCTCTTTGCAGGATCTTTTGTGTTCTCTCTTATTTACTTCCTGTTTGAGGAAGTAAAGAGAGTAAACCCCTATGAATTTCCTGAGAAAAAGGAGCATCAGAGATAAAAGTTTGTGGGCTCGAATAACTGAGAATTCCTTTATTTAACCCTCAACCCTAAATGAATTCTAAGTTTAGAATTCTAGTTGGCCACTTAAAAATGAACTGGACATTCTGTGCCTATGGATGGGCTTGCTGACTATGCTCTTCGCTGTATTGTGAGGTGGCCGGGTCAATTCCCTGAAAGCCCCCTGATTCCCCTAATCTCTTTTCTAAGGGTATAATCCCGGCTGCCAGTTCTCTGAAATGAGAGCTGAGTGGATTAAGACTGAGAGTCTCAGCATTAACTGTAAACACATTTCCTCAAGCCCCTCCATACTCCCATATTCAGAATAATATCACTGCTCCCAATTCTGCTTGGGTTCCCCAGTCCATAAATCTTCAACCTTATTCTGTTCAGGGAACAAATCTAAGCAAAGAAAAAATCCGTCTTCTGCCACTGTGGGGAAATAGATTTGGAGTGTCGAACAGCGTCCTGATTTTCAACCAGTCTTCCTGTTTTTAGTTTGCCTGTCCTTCCCACTTCCATACGTACCTGAAGTCACCAGATCCCAGAGCTTTTTGGTTGCTCTTTCATGCAAGTCAGGTCCCTTCCTGATTTTCCCCCTGCTAAATTTTGGTCCACTGATTCAATAACTGCACCTCTACCTACCTTTCAGTTTCCAAAATTTTATCACTGTTGACTCCTTTCTGATTTTCTTTGGCCTTAAAGAATTACGCATTTAAAGAAATACCTTCAGATTCAATCATTTTAGGAGAGAACAGAGCTAAAATCACCATCTTTTTTTTTCCCCCTCTGTTAGTATAGCAATGTTCTTATCAAACACTAAGTTTATATTTGATCAACAAAATACTTGGAAACTCTTCACAATATATTGAAGGCATAGTATGCATCACATGCTGTGCTCTGTCATTGACTTGAAGGAACAACGCCATTATCTTTCCACCCCAGATAAAATATGCCCTCATAGCAGTTGCTTTACATAATCATGCTACCACATTTCCTTTTTTTTTAAATTTTTTTATTAACATATAATGTATTATTTGTGTCAGGGGTACAGGTCTGTGATTCATCAGGCTTACACAATGCACAGTGCTCACCATAGCACATACACTCCCCAATGTCCATACCCCAGGCACCCCAGCCCTCCCACCTCCTCCCCTCCAGCAGATGTAGTGATCCGCAAGGGCACGTGCACCCGAATGTTTATAGCAGCAGTGTCCACAATGGCCAAACTATGGAAAGAGCCTAGATATCCACATTTCCTTTTTTAATGTTAGGGAGGCATAGATAAGACTTGATATTGATTAGCTATTTAACATATCCTGAACTCTGTTTTAATATTAGTATTATGTCCAGGACTACTCACTAACATACCAGTCATGGTTCATACATTTTACATGTTAGTTATAACCAGTTTATCATATGATTCTTAACCTTTAAGAAAATGTTGTCCTTGTCGATAGTCTTCATATATGTATCTGTGTTAGTAATGCTGTTAATGTATTTGAATGCTTTGAACATTACAACTGGAGCTTTGAAATTTTACTCATCTCTTTAAGATGACATAATTGTTATTTATTTAAGATTCTTTGAAATCACATGAATCTGATTTTATAAACAATGTAACCATCAATTTTTACATCCTCTTAAGACAAAACTGAAAGGTAAATGCATATACTTTTGAAGAGGTTAACTTTTAAAAGTGAAGGGTATTGTAAACATTTTTTGGAAAGGAAGTACTTGACGATACCAACTTGAAAATAGTTGAATTAGGCAGAAGAGAATGACGAACATATATTGAAAGAAGTACTAGGCTTGATGGGTGCTTTTATGTCCTCTAATCCCCATAATGCGATGTTATCATCATTTTAAAATTAAAACTCAGAGAATGTCACATAGGTAGAAGTGAGGACATTAAGTAGGGCTTTCCCAATTCTGTGTAAAGCCAGGCTGCCTCTGGACTGATTTGGGAAAAACAGTAGGAAGATCGCTGATGAAGGGAAAACAAATGTAAGATTTTTTTTCACCATCTTTGCTTTCTTATTAAAACACCTAAGTAGGGGCGCCTGAGTGGCTCAGTTGGTTAAGCATCTGATGCTTGGTTTTGGCTCAGGTCATGATCTCCTTGTCATGAGATCAAGCCCTGTGTCAGGATTCACTTTGGGCATGAAGCCTACTTAAGATTCTCTCTCTCCCTCCGTCCCCCACCCCCAACTCATTCTGGTATGTGCCCTTTCATTTGCACGTGCTCGCTCGCTCTCTCTCTCAAAAGTAAACAAATAAATTTTTAAAAAATAAAACACTTAAGTATTGTTTCTGTTGATCATGATGTCACGGATGCTTTAGAACCCTGAGAAGTTGGTGAACTACAATAGAATTTACCTTTTTTTTCTTTTTTTGTAAATGATAGTGGTCATGAATATTAAGGATTACGTTTTACTTTCTGCCCACGATTACATTTAAAATGCAAACAAGACATAACTCCTTTAAAAGTTACTGTCAAAGCAAACACATTTTTAAAAAAGCTGAACGTGTATGTGGAGTCAGTATTTCACTGATTGTATTTCACTTATCAGTCAAATCTCATCACTCTTGAAAAATGACACAATTGCCCGTGAGTATCCTTGCAGGCTTTGGCTCCAAAGAATTTTTCAGAATTGTGTCATTAAGGAAACTTTGAAGGCTAAAATGTACACAGAGAAATAAGTAAGAAAGTGAAATTGGAAAACAAGCCTAACGAGGAAAACAAGACTTACCTGGAAGTCTTCTGTCAAGCACGTCCTAAACGTTAGCACAGTGGAGTATAGAAGACCCTCGGCATTTTGAGCTCGGAATTAGGCAGTTTGTGCACAGTGACTGAAATACAGTAAGCATTCGATAGTCTTTAAAATGAATAGAAAAGGGCTTAGAAATGAATAGAAAAGCCCACAAATCTTGAGGGCTAATGTACAAGGGGAATGGCCCATCACAGCTGTTGGCAGGATGACACCTGTAGGCCGCCAAAGGCCCTAGTGAACTGAGGGATGAAATTCCGGAATCAGGATGTCTTTGTGTCAGTGCCGCAGGGCAGAGGTCTTGTCTCTGCCTAGGTGTTTCCAATCTAGTTAAGTCAGTTCAAGTGAATAAGAGCTGGTGTAGAAATACCTGCCTGGTACCTTTCCTTGTGTTTCTCCACTGCAAGTAGTTACTCAGAAGAAGGATCAAGGCTGTCATCTCTTGCCTTGAAGGACTATATGAATTATCTTAAGGACTTCCGAAGCAGGGTTGTTTGAGAAAGCCAAGGTTTATATGAGAAACAACGCTCCCCCCTCCCGCGCCGCCACCTTTGGAGGAGTAATAGGAAAAGGCAAGATGTGACAATTCTCTAAGACTCTAAAATAAAATCTGAGAAAGGAATTGGAAATAGGTGTGTATAGCTCCAAGTCAGGCTAGGCAGTGTCTAATGCCCTCTCTGAAATTGTGCTTTTAAATTTCATAGCACTGCTAAAGAGGAAATGCCTTTTTTTTTTTTTTCCAGAGGAATAACTTTCTGATAGGGTTTCAAAAAAAAAAAAAAAAAAAAGACACTTTCCTGCTGGGGTAAGTTAATGAAATAGCATTAAGTGTAATTAGTTGTTTTAGGGAAAGACACGTGAAAGACAGTGAATTGTTGGAGAGACAGAGAGACACTGCATGCCCAAACTTGACTTCCCGTACCCGAGAGAAGTGGTATTAAAATATATGACACATCCTTTGGGTCAGATGCTTCAGAAGTCATCTCAACATTCTGACACAAATATTTTCCTTTCTTTTTGGAATATGGTGAATGATGCTTTGTGGCATTCTCATCCCATTACTGATAAAAATGATTAAAAAAAAAAAAAAAAAACGCAAATCCTCCCAGGCATACGGTGTTTTGTTTTAAAGGCAGGGGATCCCTTTCACATTTGGTCTTCTGCAGGGTCTTGAGTTCTCTCTGAATTTCTTGTTGACAGGCTGCTTAGTCATCTTTTGGATCTCCCAAAAGGTTTAATATTTTATGACTACATGGCGAGAGGGGTATATTGGGCTGAAGTTGATCGTTGTAATAACACTGAAGGTGTTTATTCCTACTGCATATTTAAGTGGCTTTCCCAAATGTGGGGACCATGCTTTTCATTTATCCACAGTTTATGTTTTCTCTTCCAGTAGGATTTCTGATTACATAAAAGGGCTTCACTGTTTCCTGTGGTGTGCCACAGTCTTTCTTTGGCATGAAGGCAAGGCATAATTCCATGTCGCTGAGCAATTTAAGAATCTTGACTCTTTAAAAGGACATATAGTCTTTTGGCAAGATCTTGCACTTTCTGCCGTGGTGCCTTTCCATTTGGTTTTTACACCTTTATATTGCAAGTTTGGGGCAAGATGCAATTTAGCTTACGTAAGGGTTCAGTCATTTGACTTGGCAATACAGCTAATCTTGTATTTTAACCTAAGTTTGTATTACGCTGGCAAATAAGAAGCAACCTACGTAAATAAATAATAATAGTGCACACCATTTGTTGAACATCTGTTATTGTACTGGGTTCTTAATAGATGTCATCTCAGGTATTTAGTATGATAACTGAGAAATTATTTGCCTCTCACCTACAGAAGGTATGCTCAGAGAAGGAATGCAATTTGCGTACAGTTCAGAACAAACAATTGTACAAATAATTATAGTCAAATAAAGAATTTGAACCATAGCAGAGAATACCTCCTAATCAACTTTTGTTCAGTAAGAACTTTTTAGCATTTTGAGATCATTGTAAATTGATGTTCATTTGTAAGAAAGACCGTGTATACCCTTTGCCTCATTTTACTCAAGTGTAATAACATCTTGCATAACTATATACAGTACAATATCACAACCTAGAAAGTGACATTGATAGAATTCACTAACCTCAAAAAGAAATTTTTGAATGAATAAAAATACACAGTGCCATAGGGTGTGTTCAACGAAAGTGTTATATGAAAAGACTTTCATAAATAAAAATTGGAGGGATATTGGATTAGTGCATAGTTTTTTAAAAATGGCTTAATCAAGAATACTAAGAACCTACATGTTGGTATCACACAATAGCTTCAGCATTCCAATTTAGGTCAGGAGGAAAATTTTTACTCTAAACTGGATAATCTCATAATCTTCATCTAAAACTCTGTGTGGTACAGAACCATTTTTGCAGCTTAGGGTAGAACATCTATCATAGATTAAAGATTACAAAATTAAAAATAATTCCACAAATCACTCTTCTTGATGTGGGATTCAAAGTGAATGTGTGAAACATAAATAGTCACTATAAATAAATCCATGAATAAGGCTTTCCTGCCTCTAAGACAGAGATTAATGAAGTTTTAGGATGCTAAGAGCTCAAGATATAATCTATAGCTTTAAACTGATGTCAAGATTGAGAATTGATTGCTTAAAAGCCCTTCATTTCCCCAGAATAGATTGATGACTTTAGTGCTACTAAATCTCCTCTCATGCAAAATTTATATAATTTGGTTTCAACAGGTATGGTATGTGTGTGTAGGGGGGATTTACATATTAAATGTAACTGTATGAGATGTAAAAGTTAAGCTATCTCAAAAGCAAAAGATAGTAATGTGTGTGATATTTTCAAGATATTTTTTAAATGTTGGAATTCAATGGAAACCAGCTCATGGACCCACGGGAGCTGATAGCCGGCCTGTTAGCTGACCAGAATGGTGAGAATCATGAAAACCATACCCATGTTCTGTAAGCACTTAATTTCAATTTCACTCCTCCTTTAGGGCCAAGACCTTTGCTCTAAGTAGGAATATGCTGATTAGAGTCCCGTTGTATCTCTTCCCCAAATCGTAGCCATCATGCCTTAAACATGACTTTTGGTTTGGGTTTCTTTAAGTAACAATGAGAACTCAAAGATACCATTTAAAGCAATGTAAGTGCAGAATCCCTTTAGGATTTTATGAAGCTTTCCTCTCTTGTGTTTTTTATTTGTCTCTCTCATACCTCCTTGAACAGCAGATTTTTTTTATAGTAACTCATTTTTATATGCAGTCCTTCCATAGCATTCATCTAAGTCTTCAGTAAGGCAACAACTCATATTTGATTGGATCCCTAATATTTAAATAGGGATAATTACAAAGAAAAGATCTACTGATATAAATGGCTCGGGGAACAAATACAACTGTTTCTTGGTATGTGTAAAATTCAACTGGGGGAAGCAGAAAGATTGCTGACTTCCTTCAGTGATCTGTAAGTATTGTTGATCAACATGCCTTGCGTGAATAGGAAAGTTAGCTAAACCAGGGCAGTTCAAGTGACCCTCAATTGAGATAATGACTGTTACCCTTTGTTCGGTTTCACTATGGTTACTCCTTGATAGTATATCGCTGGAATATTAGAAATGAAAGTATGTAAGTATATAAATAATGTGTGTGTGTATATGTAATGCAATTTAAAATATGTGTAGCCCGGGGCACCTGGGTGGCTCAGTCGTTAAGCGTCTGCCTTCGGCTCAGGTCATGATCCCAGGGTCCTGGGATCGAGCCCCGCATCTGGCTCTCTGTTCAGCAGGAGGCCTGCTTCTCCCGCTACCACTCCCTCTGCTTGTGTTCCCTCTCTCGCTGTGTTTCTCTCTGTCAAATAAATAAAAAATCTTTAAAAAAAAATTCTATAAAATATGTGTAGCCCTATTTGGTAACTGGTAACTGAGCTTTGGGATGGATATCAGAATGGCTAATAACATGCCGTAACCCAGCGTAGACATTCAGTGCATTTGTATCCTCGTCTGTAATTCTTCCTGAGGAGATATAGCTTCATTACTTTTCAAGCTGTAGAGAATAGCATAGCAACGTGGGGAAGTCACTTATTTGAAGGAGTGTTTTCTAGTAGTGAGATGCCTTTTACATGGAATCCAGATGAAGACGTATGAAGAGATATTTTTATCTTATTGAAAAAGCAAAATGGCCTCCAAAAAATATTAGAGAATCACCAAAGTAATGGAGGAGCAGGATTCTTTTTTTCTGTTTTTTCTCCCTCCCTTCCTTCCTACCACCTCTCCTTCCTTCTTTCTTCATTTCCTTTCTCCACCTCTTTCTTTTTTCCCAAGTGCTCCCCTTTCCTAAACTACTTCGTGACTTCTGTTGTTTTCTAAGTCAGTTTTCTAGAAGTTTGTCTCTACCACCCTGTGTTGACTTAGAAAGATACCATGCTTCTTTGTTTTTTGTTTTTTGGGTTTTTTTTTAAATTTTTCTCTAAGTTAAACTGATTCCTCAGTTCAGATCAGGCATTCTACTTTCTAATAGATGGCGTGTGTTTCTAATGTCGGGTATGCTCGGCTTTGGCCATCTCCTTATCCTAAGGAAAAGGGCTGGTGGAATCTGAGCTCCAACCAGCTACACCACTTCAGTTTCTCCAGCGGTTCAGCCTCCCCATGACTGCCAACAGATCAAGCTGAACAAACACAGTTTAAAGTGAGCTCTGGTTTATTTACCTTACAAGCCATCATGATCCACATAAACACATAGTCAGGAATGCTTGGATAGAACAATGTTTTTTGATGCGAATTATACCGTCTATATTAGCGGTAGTGTTTACTGCTCTAAGTTCTTGGGCATTGCTTAGCACCTTGGTTACTGACCTTGACCAAGATTCTTAGCTGAGGCCTCACTGCAGAGGAGGCATGTTCCTGTGACCTTGCGTGCCTCAGATCTGGCTCGAATTCTCACTCTTCCGCTCATCTGCCTTCATTACCTTGGGAAAGTTTTCCTACCCACAGAATGTGAATGACGAAAGTTTCTACCTTATATAGCATTGTTGTGAGGATTATTAGCTCAAGCTTGGCATGCAGTAGTCAACAAATGTGTGTTACCTTTATTTTAAACGTCACATGCTATGACTGTAAGCCACTGTCTCCCTAAATCAGTATTTTTAAACTTTCTGGCCAGGACCGCACCATAAGAAAACATTTTAAAATGTGATCATGCATGCATTTATGTGCACTCACGCACACGTGTGCACACACACACACACACACATTTTAAAATGTGATATGTAGGGATATGTACATATTATGAAAACCTTAATACATGAAATTAGTGTTTTCTTTTCTTTCTTTCTCTCCTTTCTCTTTCTTTCTTTCTTTCTTTCTTTCTTTCTTTCTTTCTTTCTTTCTTTCTTTCTTTCTTTCTTTCTTTCTTCTTTTCGAATCCTAGTCACCAAGTACTAATTGATTTCACAATTCACTAAATATGTTACAGCTTAAATTTGAAAAATCTCATCTAGGTTGTAAAAGATGTATTACTTATCAATAAAAGAATATACCTCTTGGGCATTTTGCTTGCCTCTTTGGAAAAATATCATGTTCTACTAACATGTAAGGATTCATTCTTACAGTCCCCAAGACTGATACCAAAAAATATTTTCCAGTAGAACCTGTAACACCTGAAATAGATTTTAGAAAATTGAGATTCAGGGTCTCCCATCTATGTTGACCTATTCAAAACTTAATCCTTTTTAGGAATTTGTCCTTGATGATCACTTTTCAGAATGCTACTGATACTTTAATCATGATAGAGACTATTTATTGAAGATCTGCTGGTATTCTCTCGGACTAAATGGGCAACTGTGTTTGCAATAATACATTGCTGGTTTAATTTGTTTTCACACTTAGTTTTGAAAAACTCATCAATCTTTTAGTGTGAGAATCAGCTAATGGTTTTTGAACCAACAGTCCAGAGTCTGCTTGTCCCCAGCAACTATTCACCAGTGGCCATGAGCACAGGCGAAAGCGATTGCTTGCTCCATGCCCTCTGTCTTTCTGTTTTCACTGAAACCAAAGAAGAGGCTAGAGCTACTATGTATGGGTAGCTGTCCCGTGGTAGTACTTATGAAATGTGGGAGTGTGAAATTCGTTCTCTGTGCTCTCCATGGTATAATTGGAAACACAGATTAAAGGTTTTGGAAAGCACAATTTTTCATTGTTTAGACAGGTCTCTAGGCTTCCTGAACTATGCACACTACATGAAATGAGGCCTTTAGTGGTATTTACTCTTTATGTATGAATGGCATTTCTGCCTGAAGATAAAGCATTTTTGGTAAAAATAACCTGTCACTCAAATTGAGACGTTTTGCTTGGGAGATACCATAGTTTCAAAACATTTCTCTGCTCGTGCACGCTCTCCCATTCCTCTGCTCTTCTTACGCTTTTTGATCTTGACACGTTTGCTTTTGTTTTTAAAAATCTGCTCTGTGATTTTTACCTTTGTATTGTATCTGTGTAAAGTTACCACTACTAATGTGTTTTACCACTCCTAGAACAATTTCTTAGGGATATTTGTAATGCTAAATAATTGAAGCAAAATGATTTTCACCAAGTGTGACCTTGAGGTTCACCAAGTGTGACCTTGAGGAATTGACCTTCAATTCCTAGTTGGCTCAAGTATCCCACAAATACGCTATCATTTTCTTCATATTATAGACACAATTGTATTTTCCTTCATATCTTCGGATTGTGGCTCCAATAAAATCTGTATTTTTAAAATTGCTTATCCATTTGTAAATCATACAGGTATTAATACCTGTTTAGTCATTTTCCTACTCACCACCTGCCCCCAACCCCAGTACTAGACTTCTGAGAACATTTAGAATTTCAGTCTGTTGTTACATTTGTTTTAAGCAGAGACAAAGACGCCAGGCTTTTTCTTGACCCTTGGGATTGAGAGAAAATATTTACAGATGTTAACCATGGTGAAACTACTTTTCATATATCCCTTTTGATCTCTATGAATAATAAACGGGAGGGTTTCATTAGCCATATCAAAGTTTCCAGGCCTTCCTAGAATAGATTTGA
>CM053604.1:112576515-112673301 GCA_028646535.1 Procyon lotor | reverse complement strand
AGGAAGGGAGGAAGGAAAATTCATAGGGGCTCCTGGCTGGCTCAGTTGGTGGAGGGACTCTTGATCTTGGGCTCATGAGTTCGAGCTCCATGTTGGAGGCAGAGATTAGTTAAAAATAAAATTTATGTTTGAGGCCTCTTGGCTTGGATGTATTTAAAGGCATGTCAAACTTAATGTGATCATTTAAAAATTTTTAGGGTCCGAAAATATCTGTCTTAAATTGAATATAAACATTAATAATTATACTTTTTTTTACAGGGGTATCTGTCATTCATGCCCTTCTTGCCATGCCAGACTTTTATTAACTATTGTATTCTCCCTTCTTAGCAGAGCACCTGGCACATAGTTAGCAGTCCAAAATTTCAATGAATTTAAAGTGAATGAATGAGTGATAAATAATATCTTTCATGAGTACTCTGGTGTCAGATGTTTCTGTGATAGCCAACAGCACAGCCATAAGTAGCACTGGCTGGAAAAATGCTTACCTCTGGATTCTTTTGTGGTGAAACCAGCGTCCTAAAGCCTGAAGCTGGGAACACCAGCTCGTGTTCAATATGGATGTTAATCCTGAGAAAACCCATACTGGTTTGCCTGAGAAACCATTGCTACCATCAGGATGGAAAATTGATGCTTACATGGGAACTAAAATTTAAAAGTGAGACAGGAAAAAAGATTCAGCTCATATAAAGTAATAAAAAATGTCCCGTTAACACTGTTAAGTAATTATATTACCCATTTCTTAGTGTAGCATCATGATGTCTATACCTAAGTTTTTATCATGCCTTTCAGATTACATAGTACTTTCCCATGCATTAACATGTTTATTTTAATAGGTAATTATGATTTTTAAAAATCTCGATAAACAATTGGTGCAAATTCCTGTGTTTACTTCTTGAAGTTAATATTTTTATTTAAAAAAATTTGGGGTGGGTAGGATTGACAAAGCACAAAGCGCGGGTCCTGGTGGCCAGCTTCGGGTGAAAATTCTCTTTGTATTATTAATATTTGACTATTTGGATTCTATCCTACTGAATTCACAGAGTTTCAAGATTGGAAGAAACTTTTAAATTAGTTTTGCATATCTTCTATCTGATTCACAGTCCTTTTGCTTCCCAAACAAAATAACTTTGTGACTTCAGCCCAAAACTCATGAATTCATTATCTTTAGCTGTTGAGGCCATTTTTAAGCAATACTGTTTTTTAGAAATTTCTTTCTTGTATTAAACAAAAATCTTTCTTCTCTTAACTTCCTCTTACTGGTCCTAATCTTTCCTTTGAAACTGCATGCAGTGATTTTAATGACTTTCTCCATTACTGGTAATACGTGACCACTTATCACCTTATAAAATATGTTTATGCACATCATCTTATTAGAGCTTCAGAACAACCCGGTAAATTAGGTAGCTTATTTATTATTATCTTTGTCTTATAAGTATTTTGAAACATAGAGAAAATAAGTGACTGTCTAGTGATCACAGCCGCAAATAATAAATAATGGATCCAGGTCCATGCCCAGATCTTCTGATTCAAAATTCCATGTTTTGCCCATGATACAGTGTTGTCTCAAAATACCCTTTCCAATTCTAAGTGATGTCCCATATTTTTTACTACCTCAGACTATACTCCTTGGCTTCTTCAGTTTCTTAGCTTTGTCAGCCATTCTGCAAGTGACCTACTTTTCAGTAAGAACAATGGTAGTGGTTCTTGGCCGGGCGTGTGCCTGTGCACATGTACATAGATGCCCTTGAGGGGCTCAGACAACATCCGTAGCCCTCTGCTGGCTCTTCACATCAAGTATTTTTCGATTATAGCCTGTCATTGCTCCCCTATTCCACACAGATACTTTGGTTTATCTGAGTCTCTTCTCCTATGTACAATTTTATGGAAATATTTTCAAAACCAAATGTGTACATCATTTAACATTTCAGAGTGTATAGTGGTCAACTGAAGAATTATGAGCCTCATCCTCATTGTGTACATGGCTGTTTAGTGAAATCAGAAAAATGATCCTTGGGCACCTGCCGGGGCTCAGTCAGTGAAGCGGCTTTCACTGACTCAGATCATGATCCCGGGGTCCTGGGATCAGGTCCTGAATTGGGCTCTCTGCTTAGCAGGGAGCCTCCTTCTCCCTCTCCCTCTGTTTCCTCACTCTCAGCACTCTCTCTCTCTTTCTTTGTCAGGTAAATAAATAAAATCTAAAAAAAAAGAAAAAAGAAAAAAAAAAAACGATTCTTTGGGTAGCTGTTAAAGATTCCTAAGTTTTCCTGTCTGCACTCTGTGTTTGGTTAAAGGGAAAACCTCACATCCTACCAGCTTCATTCACTTTGGCTAGCACAGGAAATAAACGCTTTCGGGTTGGAGCGGTGGACTCAGAAAAACACCCGTTATTTCCAAAGTTCATTGAGAAGCTGCCTTACGCAGTTGGTACAGGATTATACCATGCTCTGAATATCAAAGACAGAGGTTAGCTCGGTGTCAACAATTATATAATTCTATACTTTAAACCCCCAAACAAAACTAACCACTTCCTAGATTGCGAACAGCAGTAGCACAGGCTGAAACCACAGGTGATCCGGTGATCCGAGCGTTTAAAACCACAGTTTCGCTGGTACTAGGATATAATTATTTCCATATATTCTGCATAAAATCATCAGAAGCCAGAAACTGTTTCCACATCAGTGAATAGGAAGGACATTTAGAAAGATGAATTATTTTAAAATACCCATTTGTGAGTATTCTGTGAAACAGAAAATAAAAGTGGCATCAGACTCACTGCATGAATATTCATACTCTCAGACTTAAATAAGTGTTAAAGCTGATTTGTCTGAAGCTACACAGCTGAACATTGCAAGTTCCTCATGAAGTTAATACTTTTAACCAAATGCTCTTCTTTTAGGCTAATCAGTTAGAAAGATGATTAAAATTAGAATTTTAATTTTAGCATTTTTTTCACATTGAGTAAGAAGTAACATATTGAATTCACTGAGATAACTAAATTACCCAAGTGCTTGATTCAAGTAGGGATTTGGGGCCTGTGTGGGTTTCTGATATTTAAATTTACCCTTTTTATAACAGACTTTTTGTATCACTTTGTCTTTAAAGGTCTCTAAAAACAGATGAGTATAGACTCTGGTTGAATCTCCCAACGTCAGGTTCTTACAGTTCCTCAGCTACAGCATTCTGGAAGTCCTTACTAATCTCAGGACACTTTGGAGGTTCTCATGATTCTTTGTGGATATGCTTTCCTGAGCTCACCATTTCTTTGTCTTCCTTTGTGTTCAGTGTTTGCTCTGGGCTGTTCTCTGCCCCCATCACCATAGCCTTTGCCTACTGTGACTCCTTCTTTGTGGGTCTCCTGGCCTGAGATTTTTGGCAAGTGCACCTGATTTAAGAAACTTCCGCTGGTTCCCAAATTTACGTGGCCAGCCTCAACATCTAACCTAAAATCTCTTGAATATCTGGCTGCCTCCTCAACCTTTCCATTTGGATTATTGAAACAAACTTCTAAGTGCCTTGCTATTTCCACTTTTACCTTCCTTCCAGTGTGATCCTCTACAAACATAAGTCAGATAATGTCTCTCCTTTGCTTGAAACTCTCCCATGGGTCTATTCTAGGGTTACCAAAATTAGCAAATAAGAATATAGGACCCCCAGTTAAATTTTCATTTCAATGCGTAACAATGAATGCATAACTTTTGAGTCACACTTATACTAAAAAATCATTTGTTGTTTGTCTGAAATTCAGATGAAACTGGCATCCTGTATTTTATCTGGCAACTCTACCTCCAGCTCTCCCAGAGAAAGTTCTTAATCCTTACAGCGACCTACAAGGTCCTTTATTATCGGGCCCCCTGCTCTCTCTAACCTCTAATCTAGCCAGTGTCCCTTCCCTGCTGATCCTCAAAGAGACCAGACATGCTTCCTGTCTCGGATTATTTGCCCTGCCGCTCTGTATACTAGGGTGATCTTCCTAGTGACTTAAACTCTACCCCTTGTGACTTAGCTCTAGCCTCCTGTAGGTTTTGCTTCAATGTCGCCTTCTTACTAGAGCCACCTCTGTCTCTTATCCCCTCCCAAATTTACTTTTTTTTCTAGAGTACATCTCACCATCTCACCATATTGTATTTATGGTCTGTTTCTCTCCAGTAGAATATGTGCTTCCTAAAGGCAGATATATTTATTGATTTTGTTCGTTGCTGTATCCTAAGCATCTGGCATAGTGTCTGACCCGTATTAGGTGCTTAGTATGTCAAATAATTGAATGAATTTATAGATCATGTGAATAACCCTTGGATAATTAAGAACCTGTCAGTAATGGATGTACCTGTTTATAGGGTAACATTTATAATTTCACATGTTTTATCCCTTAGTATCCTGTATAAACCAACTGAAGCAATGAGGACTTTTAGAGGGCAAGATAAGGGTGAGGAGAATAAAGATGACTCCAGAGCACCTGGCATTTAGGGCAAAGGGTGACAGAGTAGAGGGGTAGGGTAAAAAAGCAAAACAAAGAAAACAATATGGAAAGATTCCTAAAAATTGACCTTAAACTTTGCATCTCCTGAGTATTCTAGCCCTCCCAATCCATGCATTACATTCCTCATACAGAGAACGGTTATTTTAATAATCCACTTGGTTGATTCTGGTTGATGGAATTTTACCGTCTTTAAATATGGGAATGTTACATTTTTTAGAATCACAGCTCAATCTCACTCGTACTGACCAAGCTGTCCGGCTTTCTTTACTGATGCTGGCTGCTCCCGTCCAAGACGTAGCCAGCCAGTAGGTGCCCTGCATATCAGAGTGACATCTGAAGAGTCTATTTTTAGATGTTTGTTAACCTTAAATTAGGGAACAATGAACGAGATGTTAAGCTAGTTGTTCTTCAGTCTCTTTGCACAATGCAAATGCAAGAATGTAAATCATCTTGTTGCATTATGGTTTAGCTCAGAGGTAATTATATCACTAAGCTGTTAAGGTTCATTTCTACCTTGTTCCAATGTACACTAAAATTATTGACAATGTAATAGCCATTGTATATACATACATGCATGATAATCACTTATTTAACAGTCTTCCTTTTATAAACATTTAAGTTCTTTATTTTATTTTTACTCTCCTCTATTAATAATGCTCCCATGGATATCCCTAGATTGTACCTATGATTATTTTCTTAGCGTAAAATTCTAAATAGGAAATTATAAGATCTTAGAAAAAGGGCATTTTTAAGGCTTGTGGAAAATATTGTCAGATTCTCTTTCAGAAATGCTTTGACATTTTACTCTCCCATGCGGTTTATGAAGACGACGTTCTTGCCCTGTCTTTACCCGCAGTGGATATTAACCCTCCTCTGCCTTCAAATTCCTTTTCTTGTTTTCTTCAAGAGACCTCTTCTTTACTGGTTGCAAATGTACACAGATTTCTCTGCTTATTATATTAAGCCTTTTTGGAATCTTCCTTCCCATAAACTCATTAATCTGTCTCCTTTTTTCCTCACCGCCAAGCTTAATGAAGTTAATATTCTACTCACTTTCTCCATTTATATGGCTCCTTTTTCTGAACGGCTGCCTTTCTTCCTTACCTACTTCAGTGAAACTTCTCTCTACCTGAGGGTATAGAAGACCACCCATTTAATAATGACCATGGCTTATTTGTATCCCTCTTCCTTCTTGACCTTTCCATCACTTTGATGTTGCTATCCATCTCCACTGCTCAAAACTGTCTCGCCTTTGGCTGCAGGATGGCTAATGCCTCCCAGGCCTGCAGGGTCTCTCCTAGTCGCTTCGGCTGCTCTATTTCAGACACGGGTGTCTGCCTCTGTGCCTTTGCCTGGCGTCTGAACAGTGGGAATCCCAATTTCCTCTCTCTGATTATCTTCTCCTCTCATTTTGTTTGTTCTTATTCCGTGCCTCGAACTAACATTAAATGTGTCCATGACTGTAAATCTCTGTCCCTAGCCAGTCTTTAGTATTTAATGCCGTGGAATTGCTGCCGTCCATTGGACGTCCCCATGCCAATACTCCACAGCTCCTCTACCTAAAATTAACCAACCCGAACCTTTTCCTTCTTTCATGCTTCCCTGTTTTGTCCACAGTGGATAATTATGTCACTCAGCTCATTCTCTCAAGCTAGAAATATATAATATCTTACTGGATTCTTCTTTTCCTTACCCACCATGCCATCAGCTAGTGGTTTCGGTTGATTCTACCACAGTCACACACTTTGACACCCTTTCTTTCATTTCTTTTCTTCAGTAGTGCTCATCAGATTATAAAGCACCCTTTTAAAAAATATATGTATTTCATGCATATTTTTTTTCGGTCAGATTTTAAAACGCTACTAGGGATCAAAGTTATCCAAGAGATGTAAGACTCATCCCTCTGCTCGGAAATCCATTCTGGGCAAGCAGGAGAGAGATGTACAATAATTTCAGTTCCAGGTCCGGGAGATGTGGAAGAGGGTGAGGAAAAAGACAGCCAGTTTAGCAGCAGTGGTACAGAGAGAAAAGCACAGCTAGTGAAAGCCTCCTGGAGGAGTTGAATCTTTACTGGTCAGTCACCATTAGCCAAACGAAGGGAGATAGGTAATTCCTGACAAAAGGAAAAAGCATGGGCAGAGATTCCAATTCCCAAGCCTTGCTTATGGCTTCCACTGGAGTCTTCACGCCCTTTCCCCACTCCCTCAGTCTTCACAGAGAAGAGAAGTAGAAAGCCAAAAATAAAAACTTCATTGTATCCCATCTTTCTTCAGATCGCTTTGGATTCTCCTGCTGCTTGGTAGTTAGATCGAAATTCCATAGCT
This sequence comes from Procyon lotor, assembly GCA_028646535.1. Classification (NCBI taxonomy): domain Eukaryota; kingdom Metazoa; phylum Chordata; class Mammalia; order Carnivora; family Procyonidae; genus Procyon; species Procyon lotor. The sequence continues at coordinate 112,666,500 of CM053604.1, read as the reverse complement.
TGCCACACACAAAGGCCTCCTAATCAATCATAGATCCTCGCTTGGCTCCACAGCCTCCCCGACATCTGCTCTCCACCCTCCCAAGGGGCAGGGCTTCAGCCCCACTCTTCCTCTGCCTTTTCATTCAGCACCTTTCTTCTCCCAGCTCAGGCTCATTGTAAATACCTGAAGTGCTTCCTTCTCATCTGTGTAAGTCCTTTCTTATTCTCCAGGCCACATAAACTCTAACCTCTTCTTTGTGGCCTCCCCTTAATTTTTCCAGGTGGAATGACGTGCCCTCGCAGCACTTAGTCTTTGACCCTCATGGTAGTCCTTACCCAAGGGACACGGGTATATCCATCAAGGGATAAGAGTAGCACAATGGCGATTTATCTTCATCACCTCAGTGCCAGCACAGATTAGTCATATAACAGTTTATGAGACAATTCACTTTTACCTGCCCCCAACTTTGGAATCACATCTTGCTTATAACAACAGAATATATCAACTTTTGTGCTGTGTTTGGTGATAATAACAGAAACTCTTCACAAGAATATTCTACGATCCTTTTGGCCTTGGGTGATTTCTTTTCACATGCCCAGAATTCTGAACATGTGACACGATTTCATCATAGTGTAGTGACCAATGTGAAAGGACATCAGGAAAGAACATAAAGCTATTTACACTTTCCTTTTTTGGAGGTATTCAGATTTGGGGATGAGCATTGAAGACTTTATGGCATAATAGGAATATCACAGAGTGATTACAAATGTAGAAGCTAGCGACCAGGCACTTAAGATAATTGTCATCCATCTTTTCCTCCATCATTGAAGTGAGTACTTTCTGCCGAATAGTCACTTTAAAAGAGTTTGTTTTCATGCAGTGCCACACACTGTAGTTAACAGTCACACAGTAGGCCTGACTAGTGAAATCCTGCATTTTTGTGGCGGTTTTATTCGTTTAATTTCACATAAAGACTTCATAGGCAAGGAAGAAGGATTCAGAAAACTGAAATTAGAGATGTGAGCTAAGGATATTACTATATTTATCTTTTTTTAGTTCCCCAGCATAGAGCTGTTCATGGCCCTAAACATACCTAGACTTGCATTTCCTGAACTTGCTGTTGTGAAATGCCTGTTTCTCCCCTGAGAAGAGCTACTGAATATAAATCTGCTTTCACAGAGAAAGAAGTTTGAACAAGGATTTCCCCTCTGGCGCAAGACAAGCTCTGATTTGCCATGTCAGTGTTATAAGAATGTTGGGTGGGGTTATCACTGAACATTGACTAAATAGGCAATGTCACTCCATAGAGCACAAACCAACATAAATGATGAGCTAAATTTTTTAAAATAATTGTTTATCTCGACTAAAGTTAATATAATGGGATTAATGTGTGGATGGGAATACCTAATATGTATAATGTTTGATTTTTATTAAAATTTTAAATTATACTATTTTACTTAATCCTTAAAATAATTTTCTAAGGGAGGTGATAGTGCTTTGAACATTTATCCCTAGAGACACACACATAACTAAGATGTTCAGCATATAATTTACAGAAACACCCAGTTTTCTTTGGCTGGTGGGCCTGGATGTCCTTCTCTGAAGAAAATATAATTTGCATCATCTGCAGTCTGCAGGACAATTCCTGAGCGCCTTCTGACCAGATGGAATGTTCTCCATGGCAGGATGAATGGCAACTTTCAGAAGGCATAATGGGTTAAGAGAGGTTTGTAAAATCCATACAGACTTCTTCCATCAGGTTTTACTATTGAGTAACCAATAGAATGTTTAAAATAAAAGCCAAAATTGAAAAGTGTGAAGTTGAAAACCAGATACGTATTTCTAGAAAAACTAAAACTAAAAATAATAATAATACAATGTCTCCCATTTGTGGTAGAACGTGTAAAGCTATGTTATGTAATCCAGTTAACAAGGCTGAGCAGGAAGACCAGTTAAATTATTGCAGATGGTAACTTGGATTATAAAATGGTAGCAGTGGAGGTGACGAAAAGTGGTCAGATTCTACACTTAGTCAGAAGGTAGAACCAAGATAATTTGATGTGGGATGTGAGGTGTAAGCAAACGAGAGGCACAAAGGATGATTCCCGATGATGGAGTTGCCCTTTGCTGTGATAGCAAAAAGATACAGGTTAGAAATAGGGATTTGATGGTAGTCAGCATGTAAAGCACACATAATGCTTTGAAACCATGTGAAATCACTGAAGAAAAGAACATACACAAAATGGAAATGGTCCAAGCAATGAGCCTTAGCTCACTCCAGCATATGGAGGCTATGTGACCCAGAGGAACCAGCAAACAGAGCTAAGGAGAAGCATCCGTTGGGGTAGGAAGAAAACTTGCAAAGCTACTTGTAAATCAGGATGAAGACTGAGAAAATGGACCATTGGATTCAAGCCGGTATGTGGAGTGGTTGGGGGGAGGGGTCATTGATGACCTTTCTACTTTACATACCTGTGAGACTACTAATTTAGATTATCTAATTTCCCCTCCACAACCATCTCCTGAGGGATTTCTTTTATCACTATCTCCAATTTCAGCTAGTTGCTCCCACTCTTCTTACTCTATCAAGAGATTTTGTTTTTTTAAAGATTTTATTTTTTAGAGAGCACGAGCAGGGGGGTAGGGGGTGGGGAGCCACACAGGGAGAGGGAGAAGGAGGCAGCAGGCTCCCCCCTGAGCAGGGAGCCCAACACCGTACTCAGTCCCAGGACCCTGAGATCATAACCTGAGCTGAAGGCAGACGCTTAACCCACTAGGCCCCAAGGTGCCCCTGTCAAGAGATTTTTTTTTTTTTTTAAAGATTTTATTTATTTATTTGACAGAGAGAGAGAGATCCCAAGTAGGCAGAGAGGCAGGCAGAGAGAGGGGGGGAAGCAGGCTCCCTGCTGAGCAGAGAGCCCGATGCGGGGCTCGATCCCAGGACCCCAAGATCATGACCTGAGCTGAAGGCAGAGGCTTTAACCCACTGAGCCACCCAGGTGCCCCTGTCAAGAGATTTTTAAAATGCATAGCTCTGTGCCATTGTTTCTTAGTGAAGAAAGGTATTCCACCCGAAGACCTTTTAGTCTTTTTGAATTGCAAAAAGAATTTTTTGAATTCAATTCAAAATTGAATTTTGAACTTCAAAATTCAAAAGAAGTTGAGGGTCTTGTTTGACTTTTAAATTTATTGAACACAGAATTGAAAATATCTACCAATATAAAGCATCATTTCTCAGCTAGATCTTCACAAAGCATCCCAAAAAATGTTCCTTATTGAACAATACATTGAATATTGAACTGTAAGAGAAACTTCTGTAAGAAAGAGTCTTAGGGATTTGGGGTTGAGGTGGACATTAACTCAAGTGTTTCAGCAAAGGTGTTTTTCTACTAACAGTTCTTAGTTTATATTCTCTTTCACTTGGAACTCCTTACTGTTGATCATTTCTTGAATACTGTAACAAAGCAAATTTATCAGCATCCGATGTAATGAGATTAGAAAAAAGCCTTAGGAGGCTTTGTTGTCAAACATTTGCAGCTGCTAGGTGTTATTTCAGCTTTTTATGGGCCATCACATTTTTTGATTCAGAGGAATAATTTTTAAACTCTTAGTAGAAAACAAAACAAAACAAAACAAAAAACCCTTAATTTTGGCTTTCCACAGATGGCCACTGTGGAAAATGTGTTTGGGAGTATGTTGTTTAGTTGTCCCATGGGATTCCGGTTTTCAATTTAGATTATTACTTCTAATCCACGGTCTTACCTAAGAAAGTGGAGAATGCATGTTGCCTGATTCACTAGCCCTCAGTCAGCCTGCCCTTCGGAGTTGGCTCTCGGGAGACCTCCCCATCTAAGACATTGGCATCAAGGTGAAATTCTTCAACTGGGGTGCCTGCAGGCCACAAACGCTTTAGGTGAGGAGGATTTGAGAGGAGCGGTGTCGTAATTTGTCAATTTAGTCAGATGGTGGTAATTTTCAAGTTCCATCCTGATAGGAACCGGGCCAATAGCAATTATTTCATCCACTAATTTAGTAGGAAGCCGTGCTTATGAACGTAAACATTACTTTCTTTAAGGCAACACTTTCTCGGCAAAAGCTAGTCTTCTCTTTTTCCAAGTCTGAGCCCTGGTGCTGCTCAGGGTTTGCCTGCAGCCGGGAAGCCTTTGGCATTTGGAGGTCAATTTCAGGTTTGAGCCTTGAAATCGCTGCTTGTAAGTTCAGGATGATAAACGTTTCTCGCTTTTCATACCAGCCCGTCACTACGATTGCTTGTATGGATATGTCAAGTTTTATTATCGTGCTCTTTCAATAAGAGCCTCTCAATATTAAGACTTGATATGAATACAATCGGCCACCTTCCCTAGGATTTCTCACTTAAATATATAATCTGCATCACCCACGGAGTATTAAAACATCTGTTCTCAAGGAGGAATGCAAGCATTTGCTTTTCTTTGCTGGCTTAAAAATAATTTAAAAACATTACCAAGATAGCTTTTTGGATGAATTCAGATAAGAACTAGGGGAAGGACAAAGAAGCATGTTTAAATGAATTGTTCCAGGGCATTCTTGTGTCTTTAGAGAACCTCCCTTCGGTGGTTCCTGGCAGGCATTTTTGTCTGCATGCCCTGTCTGCTTCCTAATCTCTTTAAAAGTCAGATCTGTATACATTTTATCAGCTCAACATTCTATAAATGAGATGGAGGGCACCCTGAAGATGTGATGTAGCAAGACTGAGCGGGTTTTTGTTTTTTTTTTTTTCCTTCTCTTTCAACACCTGGATTATTATTTTATTTGTTTTTCATGACTGCAACAGTCATAAAACCTAATCAACTTTCCTAACCCTTCTGTTAGGTATGAATGAAGTGAAAGGCTCCTTATCAGTTTAAAATGTATAGTACGCAATTGACTAAGAAAGCTGCTGCAAAAATCTTTGCAGGCCCTAAAAGTTTTGCGGTGGTTGCTACGCTACTCAGAGTAAACATTTGTATGTGTGTATTTGTCCAGGGAAGATTCATGGTAAATGTTGTATTTTTAAAATTGCACTCGCCACAAAAATCCTAATAAAAAGACAAGCTCTGGTTTTTTAGAGATACGTAACTATTTAATACTGTGAAATTATAAGCAAGTGGGATGGTACTATTCCAAACAGGAAGTCAGCTTTTCTTTTTCTAAAAATGGAAAAGATGATAATAAATGCATAAAATACTTAAAGTGGCCATAATAAAATACAAAGACACCAAAATGTTGATTTTTCAAAAGTTAACACTGGAGGAGTCAAGAAGGGAACTCATTTTTGCAGTCACACTTGCTGTGTTGAGTTGGTAATACTGATTCTCAGAGGGCCATTACTTGGTCTGAACACAGGGACTTCTGGGTATTTTTCAGCAAAGTAGAAATATATTTATTTTTCTGTTATTCTTTCATATTCAATTCAATTTTCATGGTCCACACTCACCAGAATTTGTGTGATACTGTTGGGTTACTTATGTGATTCACAGGAGCAACTTCTCAGTGTGGCTTTGTTTTGTCAAGGGAAAAATCACTCTTAGAATAGGGAGGGGAAGAGCTCTCCTAGTATAGGAATTATAAAAGGAATATATAAATTGTAATGGGGCTTATGAAAGTTAAACTTCACCAGGGCAAGTATTTTGGTCTGTTTTGTTTCCAGTGCCCACCTCATAAGCTTTTGAAATAAATGTGAAATGATTTAGTGCATATATTATAAAATTCATCTTTTTTGGCGACTCCAATAGATAGTGAGAAGTGGATAATGATACCGTGCCCTCATTCACTAGGGCTGCTCTTACAAAATACCACAGATTGGTGGCTCACACAATAGAATTTATTTTCTCAAGAGTTCTTAAGGCTAGAAGTTCCAGATCAAGATAATCAACAGGATTCGTTTCCTCTGACGTCTTTCTCTTTGGCTTATAGGTAGCCATCTTCTCCCTGTGATCTTTCTTCTGTGAGTGTCTATAAGCAAATTTCCTCTTCTTCTAAGGACCAGCGATACTGGATTAGGCCCCTCCCAGATGATCTCATGTTAACTGAATTACCTCTTTAAAGGCCCCACCTCTGAAAACAGTCTCCTTCTGAGGCGCTGAAGGGTACAACTTCAACGTATGAATTTTGAGGGCTCACAGTTCAGCTCACAACACGGCACGTATCTATATGTATTTGAAAACATAACCGATACCAGTTCTCTAACCACGAACCTGTTTCCTTCTGATTTTTAGAGCCACGCAGCTCCCATACAGCTAGAGATGTGCCTTTCTAGGGACATTTGGATTCTTAAAAAGCGGGGTAAACTTGTATGCACTCTCAGGACAGGGGAAAAAAAACAAAACAAAACAAAACAATGTCAAATTATGTCAGTTGTAGAATAGGAGAGTGTCTCCCAAAATTTACTGATAATCTAAAGCAACAAGGAAAAATTAAAGAAAAAAAAAAAAATAGAGTTCCACCCCATCACATACTTACTAAGGAGTATATTTTGGTTTTGAAGCTTTCCAAAATTTTGCTAAAGCATATTGGACGCTTTTTTTCTTTAATTTTTTTTTAAGTCAAGATATAGTTGGCATATAACAGTGTGTGACTGTAATTTGTACAGTGTGTCAGTTTCACACATTTATGCACTGCAGCATGATACCACCATCCCATGAGCTCACACCTGTCACATCACATGGTGATTCTGTTTTGGTAGTGAGAACCTTTAAGATCACTTAGCATCTTTGAAGTATACTGTACAGTATCATTCACTATGATCACAATGTTACGTATTCTTCAGCACTTATTAATTTTTAGCTGTAAGTTTGTGCCCTCTCACTAACATCTCTCCAACTCTCCCAAGCCCCACAGCCCCTGCCAACTGCCATTCTATTCTGTTTCTTCAAGTTCAGCTCTTTTAGATTCTGTAAGTATAATCATACAGTACTTGTCTTTCTCTCTCTGACTTACTTCACATACTACAATGCCCTCGAGTTCCAACCATGTTGTCACAAATGTCAGAATTTCATTCTTTCTCATGGCTGTATAATATTCCATTGTAGATATATACCACATTTTCATTATCTGTTCATCCAGTGATGAATTGGATATGGTTGTTTCCATATCTTGGCTATTTTGAATAATGCTGCAGTAAACTTAGGGTAAATATTTTTTGATGTCCTGTTTTCATTACTTTGCGTATAAATCCAGAAATGGGATTACTGGATGACATATGGTAATTCTCTTTAGTTTTGTACAGAACCTCCATACTGTTTTCCATAATGGCTGACCTAATTTACATGGCCACAACAGTGCCTCAGGATTTTTTGGAAATAATACCAAAAGCACAAGTAACAAAAGCAAAAATCTTCAAGTAGGACTATATCGAAATAAAAGGCTTCTGTACATCAAAGAAACAGTCAACCAAATAAAAAGGCAACCTATGTAGTGGAACACAACATTTGCAAACCATATATTGGATAAAGGGTTCCTATCCAGAATATATCAAGAACTCATACAATTTAATAACCAAAACCAATGAAACAAACTGATTTTTAAAATGGGTGGAGGATCTTGGGGCTCCTGGGTGGCTCAGTGAGTTAAAGCCTCTGCCTTCAGCTCAGGTCATGATCTCAGGGTCCTGGGATCGAGCCCCGCATCAGGCTCTCTGCTCAGCAGGGAGCCTGCCCGCCCCCCAGCCTCTCTGCCTGCCTCTCTGCCTGCTTGTGATCTCTTTCTGTCAAATAAATAAATAAAATCTTTTTAAAAATTAAAAATAAATTAAAAATGGGCAGCATATCTCAATAGACATGGTTTTTTGAAAGCAGACATCCAAATAGCTGACAGTACATGAAAAGATGCTCAGCGTCACTCATCATCAAGGAAAAAGAAACCAAAACCATGGTGAGATATCACACCTGTTAGGATGGCTGTCATCAAGAGGACAGGAGATGAGTGTTGGCAAGGATGTGGAGAAAATGAGCTTTCTTGTATCTGACAATTATATAGAATTCTTAAGTTTAAAACCTGGAAAGAAACTTAGAGGTGACTGAGTTTAGCAGCTGTTGCTTTACAGAGGAGGAAACTGAGGCTCAGAGTGCTCATCATATCTGCCCAAATGCTCTTCCTTAAATCTGAGCAGCTCCAGAATTAGAGCCTAGACTCACTCAGTCTTGATGAAGGCTCGCCTCCCACGTCATGCTGTCATTCTGAATGACTTTCACCGAGAAGTTTATAAGACCTCATTTTGTTTAGGACCCTTCTTAGTCCATGACACTGACATTTTAAAAATACATTGTTTGACAGGACACTTTACGGCATAGAGATTTCAGATCTCCTTCTGCCCTTTCACCATCTGTGCCTCCAAGTGACATCCCTGAATGTCTAGGCTGGGACTAGGCAGTCACCAGGTTGTCACCGCTCTCCTGCACGTAATGGCAGACAAGCTTTATTCCTGGCCCACTAAGGGGGTTGTTGATTTAGTTTACTTGACAGAACACCAGGAAACCGTGCCTTCCATTACTGACCATTATCATCCACTAAACAGTCTTAGGGCAACCCATGAAAAGTATCTCTTTTCATGGTGAATAGAACAGAGAAGTGGTCGGGGTGCCTGGGTGGCTCAGTGGGTTAAAGCCTCTGCCTTCAGCTCAGGTCATGATCTCAGGGTCCTGGGATCGAGCCCTGCATCGGGCTCTCTGCTCAGCAGGGAGCCTGCTTCCCCCTCTCTCTCTGCCTGCCTCTCTGCCTACTTGTGATCTCTCTCTGTCAAAAAAATAAGTAAAATCTTAAAAAAAAATAAAAATAAAAAGAGACAGTACCTAAATGCATCCTCAAATATTAATGCTATCTGAGTAATGTTTAAAATAAAAGCAACACCTACATACACAGTAAAATATATAATACCCACTGCTTCTGCCCCCATCAATTCCCACAAATGAACATGTCAAATGTTTCATGGGTTGTCATTCCAGGTATATTCTTCATTAACTCAATATATGCATTTAAGAATATTAAATAAGGGGCACCTGGGTGGATCAGTGGGTTAAAGCCTCTGCCTTTGGATAGGTCATGATCTTAGGGTCCTGGGATCGAGCCCTGCATCGGGCTCTCTGCTCAGCTGGAGCCTGCTTCCCCCTCTCTCTCTGCCTGCCTCTCTGCCTACTCGTGATCTCTCTCTCTGTCAAATAAATAAATAAAATCTTAAAAAAAAAAAAAAAGAGAGAAGTGGAGAATGGGCAGATCCAATTCAACCCAAGGCACTTAGCGCACCATAAGTATTTTTAAATACAAAAGATATTGTTAGAATTCTTTAGACACTCAATTTCAGAGCTAGAGCTATGACTGACTAAAAGTAGGTTTGGGTTAGAGGAAAAATTAAAACTTAAAAAATCAGAGGACTTTCCCCCCCAACTTCTTTTTTCCATTGCTCCCCCTTTTCTCTGAGAATCCCTTTAGACAACATAGAAAAGCAGAACTACAAACGAGAACAGCTTGGTGGTTCCTTGAACCAGTGGGTACAGTTAAGAGTCATGAGAAAGCCCTTAAACGAAAGCACTGCTTCCTGTGTTCTGTCCAAAGATTGATTCTTAGAATCCAAGGGAAACAAGCTGATCGTCCCCTCCTGTTTTGGGGTGGGGACTGCAGTGTGTGTGTGTGTGTGTGTGTGTGTGTGTATGATTGTTTTTAAAAACTTATTTCAATTTAAGTATTTAGAAACTTGGAAGTTTATGATGTCAACCAATATACGCATGCGGTAATGTATGCGAAGTTATGTTCTCCCAATCTTCGTCATTTCAGGAGATTGATATTCCAATATTTCATTGAATCCAAGGTGTGTGTATTTTGTTTGTTCAGTATCACAGGCTTATTTTGTTTTGCTTTCTTTTGTATAAATACTTTGAACTTTTAGCTCAATAGCGTTGGTTTCAGTTGGAACTTTTCATTGCTTGAGAAGTAATGTTCTATCTATGCAGAGACTCTCAAAGAAATGTGGAAACAAAATAAGTCAACCCTTGCTTGGATTATGGTCTAATTGAAAATAGGTTAAATAACAATTTAATATCATACCTAAAATATACATCTGCACTCTGACATTTTAATGAAGAATATATTTTTGTTTTAGCTTTCTACGTTTACTCTAAGTGCGCAGATCATGCTACATTTGATTTGTTTTATATCGTCATGGTCATGAGTAATAACTCAGTTATTCTTTGAGTATTACCGACCCTTAATTTTCACTTTATATAAACATACACTTTGGCCTATCTTTTAAAAATTTGCAAAACCTTTGCTTTAACCTTTTCACATTATAAATTTAATCAGTATTATCAAATTGGTTGAATTAGCAGTGAAAGCTCTTATTAGATAATTGTTTATTTATATCCATAATATAGTTATCAACTATAATAGAACTCTCTATCAAAGCAATTTTGCATTTTTTGGACAATTAAAAAATATTGGGAGTAAATAGAAATGTATTACATTTGGTTTCTACTCTCAAAAGTTGGATAGAATAATTGAAAACATCTTACTGTTAATAATATTTTAGCCAGACTCTTGGTATTATTGAAATTAGATCTTTACAATAAGAATGAAATCAGCTTTGACCCAAGACTGCCACATTCATTTCTGCTCATTACGTTGTAAAAAAAAATGCCCCCCTTCCTGTGGGCAGAGAGGACTCTGCACCCCTAAAGCTATGAGCCCCAGGAGGGGATATGTCTATATGTCTGCCCCACAGAACAGTGGTCCTTTTTTTTTTTTTTTGGTCCACTTTCTAATTGACAGAACAGCTTCTGCTTTTCAAACCATGTGTCCACGGGATAGCCCAGAAAGGGGATCTTTTTCAAATTGACGCAATTGAGATATATGGCCAACGATGGCCCTGTTATTAATGAAGTTTTCATGGATGAATCATGTTTCAAGAAAGACCATTATAAATGGTAAAGATTTACTGTGTGGATCACAGGCGAGAGGGTTCTGCATATGGGGGAAAGAGAGCAGTATTTAGCATGAATAGAGGTACAAAGTCTACGATGACTATGACATGTGCAGTAGTTAGTGAAGAGACTGGATTGATTGGAACAAAATGTACATGTCTTTGATGAGTAGAGGATTAGATGGGAAAGTTGAGCAGATGTCAGATTGTGAGGATCCTGAGTGCAGGGTAAGGAATTTGGATTTTATCCTCCAGATGAAAAATCACTCTAGGCATTTGTCCAAATTCATCACATGATCAGTGATAACTTACTTTAGGTAGATTAACCGAGGGTTATGCAGCAGAGAATAAAGGGAATAAGGAAAGACTAAAGGCATGTCAACAGAGTTAGCCGCTGCTATAAATAGTACATTGTTTCCAGTATCTGGCCCAGGATCCAAGTAATCAGGATGAAAGGAAGAGCTTACATGATAGTTATTTAAATTATTATAACAAATGTTATAACTTTTATTGAGTCGCTGAAAGGAACTTATTTATTATAAAAATGTTAAATATAGGACATGTATATTATATATATTTATGTATATTGAATCGGGGCATATTTATATAGCTTCGGGATTTTTTTGTCACTACATTGTAAGTGTTTCTTTTGTTAGTAAAAATTCTTAGAGGACCTAGTTTTTTTTTTGTTTTTGTTTTTTTTTTTTGAGGACCTAGTTTTTAATGACTGTACGTCATTTCAGTTTGAGTACAGTGCAAGTAACGATTCCAGTGTTATAAGTTTAGATTTGTTATCAACTTTCTGTTATTGTAAATATTACTATAATGAACATGAGTTGACATAAATGTCTAATTCTATGCTCTTCCTCTCCCCTCCTCTGCAAAGTTAATAATAAATAAAAGCGATAAATAATAAAAAAATAAATTGAGCATCTTTTTGTGTATTTGTTCCATCTATTTTGATTTCCATTCTCATCTACCACTCCCTACCTTTAGTCTGCTTTTTAAAAGTCAATGGTTGTGGGGACAGGTTTGCCATTGAACTTTTATTAAAATTATTGCCTCATTTGTGGCTTACACTTAAAATTATATATTTTAATCTCTTGCTCTACACCTGGGCATTTAGATTATTTTGAATTTCTCTTTGTTTCAAACAGCACTGTGATAAATATCATTGCACATATTTCCATGTGCACAAATAAAAGGATGTAAACCTCAAAAGTGAACTGCAGAGACATGGATCATATAAATCTTTTATTCTAATATCCTGTGTACATCCATTAAATCAACTGAAGTGGTTGTACCAATTTATGGTCACTTCCCTGGCAGAACAGAGAAATTCCAATTTACCCACATCCTTGGCAATACTTTCTTTTAAATCCTTGCCAATCTCACGTACCTGAAATAGTAATATCTCCTTTTTTGTGTACATAAAATAAGACCTCCCTTTGTTTTGCATTTCTCTGATAACTAAGGATTTTAGCATGCTTTTATATGTGGATCGGCCATTCAAGCCTCTTGCTTGGAATTTGCCCATTTTCCAGTGAGTTGTTGGGTGTTTTTGTATAAGCTGGACACTTGTCCTGTGACAGTTATGTTGTTCATCAGGCCGTTCTTCCAAGGGTCTGTCTTTTAATCCTGTTTCTTAAAAAAGTATGGGCAAATGTATCAAAGTTATTTTTTATGGTTTGGGTGTTCTTTGTGTTGACTAACAAGTTCTTCTCCAGTGTGAAAGGCATCTTGCCTGTGTTTTGTTCTAACTCTTCATGGGTTAATTATTTTATATTAAATTTGTAATATGTCTGACACTCACTTGCATAACTACCTGGTGATTTTCCAGATGGAGGAAAATAGAAAGTGAAAAACAAAAGAAAAGTTAGGTAAACGGTGTTATGATTTCCACTGTAACTCCCTAATTGAACCATAGAGACATTTTCCTTTTTATTTAAGCAACAGATATCCACATCTGCCATGGTTTGAGATGATGAAGGTTAAAGTCTTTCTCACTGACTGCACAGAGATCTATTGGAATTCATCTACATGAATTTGCAAAGCAATTACTTCTGATTACAATTTCACTTCCTTTGCATTTTCAGCCTGTTTCCCTTACTTCATGCCTAAGTCCAGAAGAAATACATTGTCACTTTTCAAACAGTTAACACCAAGATTCATTCTACTTTCAGCAATTCACGGAGGCTGTGAGCCCTTCCGTGTTACCCCCTTCAGCTTTGCCACTGGATCTGCTTAATAACGCTGTCACTGCCTTCAGTACCTTGGAAGATCTCATTCGGTATCTTGAACCAGACAGGTGGCAGTTGGACTTGGAAGATCTATATAGGCCAACCTGGCAACTTCTTGGCAAGGCATTTGTTTTTGGAAGAAAATCCAGAGGTAAGTTCTCTCTTCAGATTAAAACCAACCTCATTTAATTGTCTTAGTAATTTTAGTGTTCTGGATTCTTCTCCCATAGCTTCTAAGGAGTAGAGTTTAAAATTCTTCCGTGATATATGTAAGTAGCCTCTTTTTCTAACATTTGAGCATATTTACACATTAAATAAGAATGCATACAAAAAGAAGCAATTATAATTTCAGAGGTTTAGAAGATTAAAAGGAATACTTTTGCTGAAAATTCTTGCCATTTCTTTAATTCAAAAATACCACTTTGATGAAGTTTTCTATTATGTTTTGTGAGAATCATTGCTTATTTAAATCTAATATTCGGGGTATGCTGATTTAGAGATTCATGAGAGATTACCTTAGCTGCTAAATCAGATTTGAGCCTTAGAAAAGGGAGAGAAATAAAAATCGTCACCTACCATGTTCCCATGGGTCAGGGTTATGTCAATTTCCATCTCCTAAGCCTACAGACTTCTATAAATAATATGGAAAATAACAGTGGCTCATCATAATATAGAACTAAGAGTTTCCAAGACAGGATTTAGAGCAAGAAAAGAATGACTGAAGGGTATGCATACCATGATAATTTTTCTCTGTATAAATTTGCCTCTGAAATGATCACTTGACCCTATAGGCATATCTCCCAAGAGTAAAAGTATTGATAATTAAACTTAATTCCATATGATCAAGAAGTTGAAAATAACGGTAACTGAGTCTTCCCTAAGGTTAGCTAATTTTCCTAGTAACATTAGGATTGGAAAATATCCATATCAGACACAAATGAAACAGTAATAGAAATAACTTGCTAATTATAATGCACTCAAAAAAATCCATTTCAGGCTCTCAGAAACATTGAAATCTACCCAGGGTCACTCTAGAGAATGGAATGACAGTCTGGAGAATTTATATGGAAGGAACAGTGTTTAGTTAGCTTGAGGAATTCACAAGGGCAGATTGCACCAGACTTGTTCTTCTAAGTCTTGTCAGAAAGAAACCCGATTCCTGCCCTTTCCTGCTAAGAGTTGCAGCCCTTCTGGATCAAGAGCTTTAATCTCAGCAGGTCATGTCCAGACTTGCCCAACCATGGTATTTTGCTATGCCAACAGACGTGGTTTCCTTTCAGCAGTATTTGAAATTGGTGTTCAAGTACATGGGCAGCCGAATCCTGTCCAGATGCCGAAAGCTGTTACATATTTATAAGATTTGATCTTGATGAATAACTTGATGAATAACTTACGAACACTTCCCTTCCCTCCCACTTAGAAACAGGAAAATGAAGATCTGCAAGGCTTAACTGAAACCCTTGTGAATAAAGCCTTTGTTAGATTTGAAGCAGATTATCATGTTGATCTGGAAAAAGCAAAGGGAGTAAACCAGGTTCTAAGCTCAGATCTTGTTTTTGACAGCTGATCTCAGCAGTCAAGTCTAAAAATCTCCCACCTAGCCATGCCTTTACGCCCTTCACCTCTCCACCTGGTGCTCAGTGAAGATTTGGCCAGAGGCTAGTGTGTATTTAAAAGCATCCCGCACCACACCAGATCTTTCAAATATTCATTTAGCACTTTCCAAATTGAAGCCCTTTGCAGTATGCCAAAACTATTAACTTTTTAAGCATACAGTAAGTGTGAGAAAAGCAATGTATATTTTTGGAACTCTACATAAACTAAAATGCAGGTGTGGGATAACATCTATATAGACAAAACCAACTCCCCTCCCAAGAGTCTTTCTACAAATGAACAAGGAGTAAAACGTTTAAAAGCTTCTAATTAGACATTGAAATTGATTTTCTACAGAATAAACATATCACATTGTTACCACATTCATCTTAGAGAGACCACCCTCAGATTGCATTACAGTAATAGAATATCCTTGGGCTGAATATTTAAAAGAATAAGCAACTAACGAAGTAGAATGTGTCCATGACTTTTTTTCAGTCAGTATTAGCTCTTTTTAGTAAAACTTGCAATATTGGTGAATCTAAACAAGAAAATCTGCATTAGGAAAACAACTTTAATGGGTGCCATACTCAAAATCTTCATTCTTTAGAGAAACAAACTAATGCATGTGTTGTCTTAGGAAGTGTTACGGAAAAGACATAAAGAACCCAAGCACTGATTTTTATTTTTCAGATATTTTACACAAGGAAACCTCCATAAGACTATAGTTAGGTTATGAAAAAAATATATGTTGGACATGATTTCTCTTTTTTGATCTTTTTTTTTTTTTCATTTTTCTTGCCCAGAAGTTCTGCACAATATTTGGAGAACTTGCAACATCAAGTTATAGTCACATGACTTATTTTAATGAAGCTTAATGAGCTTGAAGCCTAAGGAGTAGGAAGTGTATATTTCAAATAAGATATGCCAAACTGAAAATCCCTAATTGTAGTGTGCACTGCGTTAAGGTTTTTTCAGTGTTTTTATTTTGTTTTTTGTTTCCTTTTCTCCCTCTGGCTTTGGGTTTTCATTCATACCTTGCTACTGCAAAAAAAGAAAATATCTTATTTTCTAAGTCAGGCTTACACAGTACTTAAAAAGGGCTTTTGACTATCGTGTCAAACATGATAAATGAGTGGAAGCTAAGTTGCAAGTGTGTTTAAATTTTCACATTGTAGCAGGTATCATAACTTAGTTCACTGGGGAAATCTATCTAACCTTTTATTGTGGTTAAGTAAACATTTTAAAGTGAACATATACAGTCTCATTTTCTAGTTTATGAAGTAGTGTGTTTAAAACTGATGTAGATGAATATCCTTTGAAAGCTGAGAGCTTCATTCACATTCTAAAGAGGTATAAATCTTAAATAAGCATTGAAAATTTTGGCAACTGGCTTTTGTATTGTATGTATGTTTTTTACCTTCTAAACCCTTCTAGTCTAGGTATTAACTTGTAGAGAAAAGATTCAGATAAACTCATATGTAGCTTTAACAGTGAAAAAGTAATATGTACATATACCATTAGTTCAGCCAAATGAAATCAGGTGAAATATGTGACATCATTTAACTCAATTATCTCATTACTTTTTCAGAGATAAGTTGGTCTTTTATGGCACTCAAAAGAATGAACTCATTTCCTCTTAAATATTTAAAAGCTTTCCTTTCACAGGATCATTTTTCACATGAAAGGGAAATCTTTACCTACTCAAAACAGTGATTTTCTATTGAGTTGGGAAAAAAATTTTTAGCTAAATAAGATGTTGAAATGAAACCAATGGAATTAGCATTTCCTTGGCATTTCCCTACATTTGACCAAGGTTTTAGTCAACCATATAGTTGGCATGTGCTTATAATTTACAATTGCATATGCATGATTTATCATACATTTCTTAAAAATACAGTGGCTTCCTTTGACATTTTAGAAAAATTTGATCACATGTACAAGTAAATGTAGAGTTGTATAACAAGCAATAAGAGAACAACCATTTGATTCTTAATCACCTGTCTTTTTAAAATTCTTTTCAAACATTAACACTTAATTTTTAAAACTGGAGTACATAGTGCTATTATTATTATTTTTTATATTATTTATATGGAGTATAATTTATAACTCCATTATTTATATGGAGTACATAGTGCTATTATTACTTGAAGCCATCCTTAGCCAGAAAGTTTCTTTTTTTCAATTCTTGTTTATGTTTCCAATATTAGTGAGAAGGTATTTAACCAGATTTATTCTATTTAGATAATATTTCAAATTTGAATAAAATCTTTCTTTTTGAAGAAAAAGTTCTGGTGAATTGTATGTTCTCCAAAACTCTTCAGTCTCATTGGAATTGCTATTATTTGAATAGTTCTAGGGGGAAAAGGGCAAAGTTACAAAGCAGAAATTAAAAGTATAGGATATGATAACTAAATTCTATTCATGTTTTATATAAATTCATATTAAATATGAAATGCTATTTTGATATAAATTAACTGAGGCACAAGTATCATTTTGTAGTTAAAAACAATGCTTGTTTGAGAATTTACTACAACAGTCTGATGAAAAAGGATATTTTTGTTTGGTCTTCACAAGTAGGTCTTCTTTTAAAGAATAAAACACTACATAGTCAACTAACTTACTAAAAGAATAGAGACAATCATTATAAAGTATCCTTTAGAAGGAGAGGATAGAAATCTGAAGGTGCCTAATTAAACTGAATTTCAAACGTTCTCCATTACTCAGGGCGCCGGAAGCAGGGGTCTTCAGCAAACTCAGCCCTTTTAAAATGTATCCTTTTTTTTCACTCATGGTCTACTCAGCTGTCCTCAAAAATTCATTTCCTTCATGCCTTTTTTTGCATTTTCTGAGTCTCATTGCCAGAAAAATTATATAAAGACCTGGCAGCAAGTTTCTGTAAGTTGTTCTTCATTATTTGCCGGGTCTCCTAATCCTTTTAAAAATTGCATTTGTTTTTGAATCCAAGCATTCATCATTTTACATTCTATTCTTCCCTTTCAGTGCCCTCCTTGTTTACTTTTTTATGAGGGTTAAAAGGTGTAGCCCTCTTTTTCTCTATAAAATTGCCTATTTATAGCTCTCAACTGTTTTATTGGCTCTGTTCTTAACCTTGCACAATGGCACCTCTTTAATGGACGGTGAGACATAATGAAGCTTTGTTGACTACAAACTGAAAAGTCCAAGTTGCAGGCTGCGGAGCCCCAAAACCTCATTAAAGAAAGAAGGGACCTTGTTGGGCGTAGTGTCAGGAAAGTAGATCTCTCTATGGAAAGATCTTGATGAAGTAAATTCAGGCTCAGGGCATGAGCACGTTATTTTTCTCTGCTTTCTCCTATGCCCTGTAGTGGTGGACTTGAACCTTCTAAAGGAGGAGGTAAGACTCTACAGCTGCACACCGCGTAACTTCTCGGTATCCATAAGGGAAGAACTAAAGAGAACCGATACCATTTTCTGGCCAGGTTGTCTCCTGGTTAAACGCTGTGGTGGAAACTGTGCCTGCTGTCTCCACAACTGCAATGAGTGTCAATGTGTCCCAAGCAAAGTCACGAAAAAATATCACGAGGTAGGTATACCCTTTTCTTCTCGGGTTCCTTTGCGTCTTAAAAAAAGGGAACAAAACCTGTGTATCTGAAACGAATTTCTGTTTGGAAAAGCGATGTAGCCTTCCTGGAAAAAGAACAGATAAGGTTGACAATACAGTTCACGTTTTCATTTTTTTTTTTTTTAAAGTAGACCTTGAACTCAAAAACCCGGGCTGTAAGGATTCGGAAGCTTGTTCTCTGATTGTACCACATGGGTGGTCAGTGACATTTATATCTGTCACTCAAGAAAGCAAATGTGTTCTGTAGGGAGGAAAAATGGGTGGGATTTTCAACTTCACACTTTTCAAAATGTGAAGGGACAATATTTTAAAGACGGATTTGTCTCTGTTGGAGAAAGGAGATATTTGATATTTATTTTTCCATTGGGGGCGATACGGGAACATAAATCCCAAGAAGGCATATTCAAAGTTGTACCAATCTTCCTATTATTCGTTTTGCCCCAAAGAGCACGTTAAACCTTTTATGGATTCCTTAATTCCATCTCTTTACTCTGTGGAATTAAGGAGACTATAAATACCATATGTTAATAATGATTGTTTTTCAGAGCCTTAGGAACCTTAGAACTTACTCCAAATTTTTGTTAGTGCTAGACTATCCCCAGTCGCTCTGCCCACCCTTTCTCTAGGAACCTTGTGTAGCATCGTACATCAGGAAAAACATTCTTGATGAGGCAACCTTAATTTTTGTTTGTTTGTTTTAAAGATTTTCTTTATTTATTTGACAGATAGAAAGAGCACAGGTAGGCAGAACGGCAGACAGAGGGAGAAGGAGAAACAGACTGCCCGCTGAGCAGGGAGCCTGATGTGGGGCTCGATCCCAGGACCCTGAGATCATGACCTGAGCCGAAGGCAGAGACTTTAACCCACTGAGCCACCCGGGCGCCCCTCATTACTTTGTATTTTTTTCCACTAACCCAAAGAATAATACAGCATAAATATCTGCTTAATCAATAAAAGGATTTTTTATGTGCATGAGGACATCAATAAAACCCTTATCTGTTAGGTAATCTAAAGCTGCCTGGTGTCCTAAAGTTGAGCTTTATATAACACAGCTGACCCCCCTCCTGTCACCAATATTGCGTTGGCAGCAGATAAAGAGGGACAGAAGCACTGGGTTCCCATAGGCAAGGAACCCTGTTTCCATCCTAGATCTACCATTAACTTGTAACCATCAGCAGGATACTTAACTCTCTGTTCAAATAAATGTAAAATACGATAACCTCTTGGGTTTTTCCCAGCTGTGTTATTCCCTGACAATCAGCTGATTGCCATTTTCGTAAAGTCACATCCCAAACTGGCAGTCTATGATTTTTAAAAAAAAAAGGACTTTACCACCAGTTCTCATGTTCTACTTTCATTTCTGCATCCTGTGCTTCTAAAGATCCTTGTGCTGGGAACGGTCTTTGCTCCCCTTTCAGGAAGGAGATGATCATGAGCTTGGTGGCTCAGGTTGCCCCAGCCAGGCTGTGCTCAGAGGCCGGCCTTGCTGCTACTCTGTGAACTGGGAATCTGAGAGTCAAGAAAAAACCCTTAATGTGGCGGTTCTGAACAGACTCCGTAAAATGCCTTAAAATCGACGCAGGCGTTAGAATTGATTGGTGACTGTGAAAGGCTGGGATGAGAACAGGAAGCAAACTACAGTGATCTTTCCTCACCTAAACCATCTAATTGTGGACTTTCTAAAGCACGTCCCTGTTAAATACAGTGTATTCCGGGACCCGGGGGTAGCCAGCCACTCTTGGATTTATAGTCACCATCCTAAGAACTATAAAACCCAGACTAGTCATCGTAGCTTTTTTAAACAAACTTATCAGATGCTGAGCCTACATCGTGCTTTGGGTCAGTTCTCTCAGTCCTCAAGTCAAGTGGATCCTCCTCTGTCTACTTACAGATTTCATTTCAAATAACATTGGTCTTAGAGTTAAGAAAGTTGCAGCAGAGTATGCGGCATCTGTTTAGCGGCTGAGATAAAACTCATGTGTGAGGAGAGACTGTGGGCAGTGCTTGTAAACTCACTGGACTTCTTCCAGAATGACGTCACCCCTCATTCTTTAGTTTTGGGTGGCACGGTTATGTAGGCATTGTCCGTACATACACACATACAAGTATGGATGGTGACTTCATCGTGGGACCACCTAGTACAAGTTTCCCACAAATATCTCCAATGCGTGGGGGGGGGGGTGGAATACAATACCCCATATTGCTCACAAATGCCTCCAGTAACAACCATGTCTTAATTTTGTGTAATGCTCTGTGGGAATCATTAATTTTTCTGTGATAGGTTTTTGTTAACAAATTACCTTGTGAAAAAAAAAAAGGGCTTATCTGTTTGGTGTAATTGATCATTTCTGAGGCCTAAATTTTTCTCAGTCCTGTGTTTTGGAAGTAAGTTCTGAATTTAGTACTACTACTCCTAAATAAGTGAAATTATTATGGGCCACCTCAGTAGCTCAGTTAAGCGTCTGCCTTAGGCTCAGCCATGATTTCAAGGATCAACTTCCTTAGCAACCTCCCTGCTCCTCAGTTCCCCCCACTTGTGCTCTCTGGCAGGCGCCCTCTCTCTCTCTCCCTCTCTCTCTCTCTCTCTCTCTGTCAAATAAATAAATTCTTAAATCAAATTATTTTTAAACATAATTTCAAAGAGTTCTAAAATCATTAGGTCACTGAATACCATTAATGTGGATCTAAAGACTTAAACTCATTTGAAGTGAAGCCTATTTGGGGCCTTAGTTCTTTTTGATGACTGTTGTTCCACTTTTCAGTTTGAAGATTATTCCACCTCAGGGAGAACCCAGAAGCGAAGACAGAGTTTAGACGTACTAATTTTTCCCTACCTCATCTATTTCTATTACACCAGCTTCCCTGACTATTAAGCTGAATTAGATTCCTGTGTTACTACAAATATTACAGTTATTCCTTGTTTTGGTTCCTTTACCATCTTCAGTGGGTTCAACCCACTTACCGAAAATAAGTCTAGAAAACTAAAAGGTTCATAATATATAGGATGATATTCTTGTTACATGTTTTGATATTATAGCATAATCTTATTGCTGATAAGATTCTTACTGCTTTTATATTGATTACTAGACACTATTTATTGGAAACCATTTTTGCCCCCCCAAATTTTCTTAATGATTTTTTCTGTCTCCCAAATATGATTATTTCAGAAAGCAAGACTTTACATATGGATGAACTTAGGTGTTACCTCTTCCTTGAAACATTTCCTACTTTCCTGCCAGTCCATCTTCTGTGTCTGTGCAGAACTCGCAAGATCTCTCAGTGAGACAGTTGTGGCTATTTCATAATTAGTATTTAGTTTTATTTGTTTTTACCAAATTGAGAACTAAGAAGCAAAGATCACGTTACAGTGTAGTACTTGAGAAAACAGACTCCAAAGCCAGACATCCAGCTGTTTAACTTTGGGCAAATGACTTCATCTCCTATGCCTCCCATTTCCTTGGGTGTAAAGTGAACACCTAACCCTCACGCCTTATTGTGAAGATTCAGGGAGCTTACAAAACACTTAGAACCAGGTCTGGTACATTTCAAACCCTCAATATGTGTTAATACATGTTAATACGTCTCTCATTCATCTTCATTCCCCATATGGTTTTACTCTTCTTGCATAGATCTTTTTTGGGTAAAAAGTGTGTAAGTCAATGGCCTTTCTCTAGTAGTAAGTCCCATCCCCCAAGGCTCTGTCACATCCAGAATTTAATGGCACGTTGTTTATACACAGTGTAGGCAATGATGCATGTTGATCTATTTCTTGATGGTTCTTTCTGTACCTGATCTAATCTCCTCTATCCCTGATTTTAGCTTTTCCCTGGATTATTTTTTCTTGGATTTGTAATTTTAGTGTGAACCTCTCTTTCAAAATTGTGTAAGATGTGCTTCTGCCTCCTTTCTTGTACTATGTCATAAACTATGTCCTGAAAACTGTCTTCTTTCATATGATCTGGGACCTGTTGGTCATTTTCCAAGTCTGTCTTTCTTTTCTCAAGTCAAAACAAAACTTTAGAAAGAAATTAAGAGAAAGACAATTATCACATGATCTCTCTGATATGAAGAATTTGAGAGGCAGAGTGGGGGTTTGTAGGGGGTGGGGGAAAGAAATCAAACAAGATGGGATGGGGAAGGAGACAAACCATAAAAGACTCCTAGTCTCACGAAATGAGCTGAGGGTGGCTGGGAGGTGGGGGGGTAGGGATAGGGTGGCTGGGTTATGGACATTGGGGAGGGTATGTGCTATGGTGAGTGCTGTGAAATGTGTAAGCCTGACGATTCACAGACATGTACCCCTGGGGCAAATAATACATTATATGTTAATTAAAAAAAAAAAAGAAAGAAAGAAATTAAGAAGGAAAGCCCTAATTAAGCCCCCTCCCATGTATCAGAATGTCTTATCTAAGATTTAGTATCACTAGAACATTATGAGATTCTTCTGCTATTTGTAAATTTCCACAAGTTCCGTGGATGAAGACTGGGAATGGAGGTGCTTTTATTGGGTGATTGCATCTTGACTTAAGCATTTCTAGAGGAAAGGAAGATTGTAGGATCGTAGCCTGGCATGGCTGCCTATTAGAACTGTATATGGAAGCTTCTCTAACCCTTACCTTTTATAGTCATTTTCTCCTCTACTAACTGGGAAAATGTATACAAGTGGGGATAGGAATTAAAGACATTGGTTAGGCCAATATTGCAGTTTATCTGCACTCAGCCTCATTACAGAAACAATATTTAACAAAAGTTTGATAGGAGATAGCACCAGTATCTAAAGACTAGTTAGTTTACTAGTTAGTTTTGATACCACCTCGAGTTGTTCAAAGCAATAAGTCAGGATTCATAGTTTCATGTTAAAATAATATGGTTTTAGTAATTTTTATTCTAGAATGATGAATATAATAGAAAATCTGTTTTAAAAGTTTTCTATTTCTCACAATTATTCCAAGACTTTGCAGTTTATCTCTCTAGGAAGAAAGTTAGTAAAGAAGTAGAGTATATGGCTAATAATATATTCTGAGTCTTTATAAAGTTATTATCTATCACTGTAACTTTAATAATTCATCTTTGGCCCAAGTGCAAATACTGGTTATGTCCCTATTCTGTCTACAGCTTCTGTTCACTCATGTGTAAAATAGGGGTAATAATTCTAAATTACTTCATAGAATTCTTGTGAGTTAAAGTATGCAAAAACATTATTACAGTGCCTGGCACCCAGTAAGCATTCAAAAAATGTTAGCTGATTAACCTTCGATATGACCACATACTCTAAATGCGATATACATTCTCTACTTTTCTCTTTTAAATCTTCAAATGGAACAGTCATAAGACTTGACTTGTGGATTAACAAATATTTCCAAGAAGGGTATTTTTTAGAAGTTCTGTATGAAGTTGTCTTTGTCCTCCCTGAAAGCAGAAAAACTAGACCAGCTCGTACTATTATGTGCTCTGGTCTTCGTTCATAATCTGAACAAAAACACAATTCCTGAAACGTTACCGTTTCTATTATAAGAAGTACAAAACACATTGAATAGGCAGTCCTTAACAAATATTTCAGATAACCTTTTATAGAATCCATAGCTCTTTCCTCCTGCCACAGTGTTGAAAAGAAATATCTTTAGTATCAGTGTCTACTTTGCTATATGTTTTTTTATTAAAAAGCCAGACTGCACATTAACTTCATTTAATAGAGGCATCATTGTTATTGAAGCTCAGCTTCCACGCACTACACAGTAGGATCCAGCTGCCCAAAGTTAGCTGGGGCAGAGGCTGATGTCTATGAAGTACATCTAATCCATCGCATCAAGTTTATAGAGGACTTGAAGCGTAGCCAAGAAAATTAATGAGTGGCATAATTGAGCAAACTCAGCTGTAGCATGATCGTGTTTCCTTCCAGGGTATCACAGTATTTTTATCGCTTCAAATATAAATATTTGTTACATGTGTGAAAAAAATGAATGAGTGAAGGAAACCAACAAGCAGAAACAAAACTGGGCCGTAGTGATTTCAGAATACTCAGTCAAGGTGAAATTCTCTGCAGTATTGTCAGGGGAGTAAAGAACACACAGGGAGACTTTCAACCTAAGGTCTTCTCTGCAGAGGCAGCATCCTTCCGAGTGGCTGGTATTAAAACGTCCTTTCTTTCATGAAACGATGATGATCATTTACGATCTCTCTGAGGGGTGCGGGAGCGTGTTATTGATGCCTTCACTAGGAAAGACAAAATTTTGTCCAAGTCTTCGTTGGGCCCCAAGATTCTTTCCTGAAACGTTACTTGCCCATGAAATCAGCAGTCCCAGACGTTGGTTGATTTTAAAGATGGCCTCTCCATTGTTCCCTTTCAGGTCCTTCAGTTGAGACCAAAGAGCGGTGTGCGGGGATTGCATAAATCTCTCACGGACGTGGCCCTGGAGCACCACGAGGAGTGTGACTGTGTGTGCAGAGGGCACACAGGAGGATAACCACGTCCGCCCTCGCAGCCCGTCCCAGAGCAGTGCAGCTCCATGGCTCATCTGTTCTAGAACTTGAGCGTTATCTCCCATCCATAATCTCAGTTGTTTGCTTCAGGGACCTTTCATCTTCAGGATTTACAGAGTGTTCTGAAAGAGGAGACACCAGAAGGAATTAGAAGTTGTGCAACAGTTCTGTTGAGAGGAGGCGGGAAGAAACACAATGAAATGTTGTCCATCACTAGCTAGTTACAAAGTTACCACGTCCTTACTCAGCGGGCTGTGTTGTGAGGCTAATGTCAGGACAGGAAAGAACTGTGTGTACAGGAGTAGCTGATTCTGTTGCCTTACTTAACTCACAAGCTCCATGTTCTGGGCCTCAAATCACAGAAACCTGGAATTGTTCCGTTAGATCCACATACATAAACCAGAGGGTTCTATGTTCCACAAACTTGGTTCTTAAAAAGGAACTTAATCAAAGTTGTGTCATGCTGATAGGAAAGACTGGATTTTCCGTATTTCTTACTAAAATTGCTACCATTTAGAAGAGAACTACATTCATGGTTTGGAAGAGACAAACCTGAAAAGAAGAGTGGCCTTATCTTCACTTTATCTATAAGTCGGTTTATTTGTTTTTATTGTGTACATTTTTATATTCTCCTTTGACATTATAACTGTTTGCTTTTCTAATCTTGTTAAATATATCTATTTTTACCAAAGGTATTTAATATTCTTTTTTATGACAACCTAGATCAACGATTTTTAGCGTGGTAAATTTTTCTAAACGGAATTGTTATAGCCAGAGGAACAAAGATGATATAAAATATTGTTGTTCTGACAAAAATACATGTATTTTGTCCTCATACGGTGCTAGAGCTTAGATTAATCTGCATTTTAAAATACCGAAGTGGGAAATCAATAGAATGCGATAAGTCGCAAAGACTTTTTGAAAATAAATGATCATATCTTCTACCCCTATTATTGGAGATGCAAATAAAAAGCAACATACGGACATAGGCATTCAGATCCAGTCGTGACTAAACTATAGCCCTTCTTTTGGGAAGTGTGAGCCTAGCTCAGAAGGAAAAAGGCACCTTGAAAAGAAACTGGACAGCTCACCAACAAAGCGTGCCATGCTGTCCTGTAGGAACACATCCTATTTATTGTGATGGTCTGGTTTTATTATCTTTAGGCTCTGTTCCATACCCTTGTACAAATACATGGATATTTTTATGTACAGAAGTATATCCTTTAACCCATTCACTTATTGTACTCTCTGGCAATTGAAATGAAAATCAGTAAAATACTTCGCTTGTACAACGCTTAATATTATGCCTAGGTTATGTGGTGACTATTTGAATTAAAAATGTATTGAATCACCAAATAAAAAAAAATGTGACTATTTTGGGGAGAAACGGAGTGTGTGTGTGTGTGTGTGTGTGTGTGCGCGCACGCGCGCACATGCAAGATTT
This sequence comes from Procyon lotor, assembly GCA_028646535.1. Taxonomy (NCBI): domain Eukaryota; kingdom Metazoa; phylum Chordata; class Mammalia; order Carnivora; family Procyonidae; genus Procyon; species Procyon lotor. The sequence goes on along the minus strand of CM053604.1, from coordinate 112,640,230 downwards.
GTCTCTGGAGCTCCAAGACCTTGAAAAAGATCGAGTTTCGTTTTGACCGTGATTTCCATTATGCCAAGGCCTGTGTCAATTCAAAAGACAGGTAGAAAAACGCTGAGGCTTCCCTGTCTCTTGTCTTCCCTGTCTCTTTGGAGCAGTTTTTTTTTTCTCACTGATTTCTGGAAATTAAATTGCACCTGACTTGAAAGTTTCATGTGATTTATGAAACACTTAGTGATGGATTATAGGGTGGTATGAAACTAAAAAAAAAAAATTTTGTAACTTCCCACTATCTTCATTTTCCATGGTCGATATTAAGTGGGATGAGCATGAATTGATTGGGGACACAGACCAAATGCACCTTCGATAGCCCACTTCAAGGGTGTGGCTTCCGGTGTGGATTCCCATTCAGGGCTTGTGTGTTACCTCTGCTTTTCTGCCTGGCCCGGAATGCTGGGGCCCAGGGCCCCGCTGTCTTCAGACCGCTCCTCTAGGTCCGAGCAGTCCCCTTTCTGGGTGCTTTTTACACTTTTTACACAGAGTCCTACCCTGTGTCTAACCATGTGGGGAACAAATAAATACAAGGAGCATGCACATGCCATCTTATTGACTTACCTTTTCACAGTTCAGTCTCAGCTGTAGAGAGACCTACTAAACGTAGCTTCACGGTGCAGTGTGTCTCCTCTTGGCGGTTTATAACGTGCATTAGCATGGCAGAGACTCAACTAAATCTGGCAGTAAATGACCTGTGTAACTGGGTATGGTCCAGAGCTGCCTCCAACCATTGACTGGAACACCTTCTTTCCTTCTTTTTGAATATTTAGTTTTTGCTTACTTATATATAAAATATTAAAAGCCAAAACAAATTGCTCTGTGAAGGTAGTCCCCCACGCTGGTGCCAGTGAGTGGGAAGAGCCTGAGGGCTCACTGCTTTATGCTTATTCATGCATAGACCTTACTGCATATTTGACTTAAAAAAAAAAAAAAAAACAGCCCAGGTTTTAACGACACAGATGACCATAATTTTTCAGAATCCCAGAAAAATACCGTCTGTATTGACCACCCCTGTTTTATATGTGATATCTTTGATGTGTGCCCTTTGTGCCTGGAGATGGACTGTTTTTGCTACCTTGTGGGTTTTTTATTTTGTTAAAATAAAGACCAAACCTTAATTGGCACAAGGCAGGCTTTCATGTCTACAGTTTTCATTTTGTGTATTTCATTCCTTTTCTCATCTAGCAATAGGCATATGCACTTTGGAAAGGTACAAATGGCAAAATAATGAGAATTTAAGCTGGGAAAACACCCCCACTTGATTTTGTTATTCTCAGTGCCTCCCTCTCTCCAGGTGCATTTACTTAAGTTTGTGATGGGCTTAAGGAAAGGCAGAAAATACAAGTCTCACTTAACATCGTATATTTAATATAATGAAATATCCTCATCTCCAAGAAGATTCTGACATTTTAATCTATTTTAGTTATATATTATAAATACATTTAAAGTTATAAATAATCACTATCCTTTACGTTCATAAGGAGTAAAAAACTGAAAATATAATCGATCTCTTGCTTTACATCCTATTTTACCTTCATGCTTCATACATAATCAATCAACAAGTCCCACTGCCTTTACCTTTCCAAAAATCTGCTGTGTTTGCATCTCCCTCTCCATTTCTGCTGCGTCTGTCCTGATTTAGAGCTGCTGCCTGGCTCAGTGCCATTCTGCTGCCCACTCTCCTTTCCAGTTTTCTAGCCCCTGGTCTCATTCCCCTCTGATCCGCCCTTCATACCACGAACTAGGGGTGGGGGTGAGGAGTCCTTCCAATAAATCTGATTATATCACTGAGGTGGAAAATTTACAATCAAACTCTGTGAGATTAAATTGTAATTCTTTGCGTGGCACACATAATTTATTATAATCTCATTGTTTCTGCTCATTTGCACCATCAAGCCTAACATACAGCTCCAGTGAATAAATACACCTAACAGTCTCATGAAAATATCAGTACTTGCCCACATGTCTGCTGGCTCACACTGTGCTTTCTCGTTGTTCCTGTACTTGCTTATCTCATTAGCTTCTTCTCAAGTCTCAGCTCAAATTCCACTCCTCAGCAAAGCTTTTCTTCCTTGACTCCCACTAGAATTAAGCGATTTCTCCTATGGTCCCAGGAATATTGCAATTATAAATATTGTCCTATTGATTATAATCATCTGCCCTCCTTTTGATTTCTTAGACTCCTGTCTAACAAATAAATGATTTTTTAAAAATATAGCAGTGAATATGACATTAGGACCCCTGAAGGTTCTAGATATTACGCTTACAGATGAAGGAGTTAGTATGTAGGAGCTGGGCACATTTTAGTTGCAATCAATCCAGTCTACTGGTTTTATTGGGGCACCTGTCACTATGATTACAGCGTGCAGACAAGAACATTCTTTGTCACTTAAAATGACATAATGATTTTCTTTGAGACTATGTGTTTGGTTTTCCAGTTAATGAGTTTTCTACCAACCATATCTCAGTTACACTTCTATTCAAGTTAAGGACATTTAATAATTCACTTAGGTATTATTCATATTTTGGAGACATTCTATAGTATGATTAATTTTTGTGAGTCAGAATTTAAAAGTCTTTAGGATGTGAAATACAGACATCAGTAATTGATGATTCATAATCTCTACCTCATTCACCTCCTTTGACTCATTTTGCATCATCAAACCCCATGTACAATTGTAAGGAGTACTCAGTTTCCTGTAAACGCCAATATTCCTGCATTTGCTAGCACAGGCTATGTTCTCTTTCGGAAGCACTGTCCTTGCACTTACCTGTTTCAATAACTCCCTCTCCTCTCTGTCAAAATGTTACTGACGTGTTTTTGTACTCTATCTCAGAAAGCAATTTGCACAGCCACCTACCCCAAAGCCAATTTCTTTCATAACTGCCAAGTTCCTTACAGTGAGTCTTACCCAGTATATGTCTAGGTAAGCTTAAGAAAGAGATCTAGTACTTTGGCAGGAAGTTTATTTTAAGATTAAGAACTATCATTTTTAAAAATTTACATATGCAATCCAAACCACCTCTTTTTTACAGAAATTGGAAATCTGATCCTAAAGTTCATTTGGAAATAAAAGGCACCCAAAATAGTGAAAAAATCTTGAAAAACAACCACATAGTTGGAGGACTCACACTTCCTGATTTCAAAATTTACTGCAAAGCTACAAGAATGTTGTGGTAAATTTAATAAGTAGAATTGAGAATCCAGAAATAAACCTTCACATTTGTGGTTAATTGATTTTGACAAGGATGTCAAGATAATTCAGTGGTGAAAGAGTATTCTTTTCAACAAATGTGCTAGGACAACTGGATATCCACATGTAAATTAATGAATTTGGACTTTACCTCACACCATATACAAAAAGTTAATTCAATGAATCAAAGATCTAAATGTCAGAGACAAAACTGTGAAACTCAGACATACAGGAAAAAATTTTGATGACCTTAGATTAGGCAGTCATTTCTCAAATATGACACCAACAGCACAAGCCATAAAAGGAAAAAATGAAGTAAACGTCATCAAAATTAAAACTTTTGTGCTTCAAAGGACACAATAAAAATAAAAGATTACCTACGTATTAGGAGAAAATATTTGCAATTCATGTATTTGACTAGAGTCTCTCTCTAGAATATACAAAAAAACGCTTAAAACAACAATAAAAAGATAATTAACTCAATGGAAAAATGAGCAAAGGACTTGAATACACATTTCTAAAAAGAAAAGAGAAAAAGCATACAAATGGCCAATAAGCACATAAAAAGATAGCCCATGTCATTTGTCATTAGGGAAATCCAAATCAAAAACCACAATGAAATACAGCTACCAGGATGGCTAGAATTAAAAAGAGGACAATAATCAGCATTGGTGAGGATGTGGAAAAATTAGAAACTTTATAAGCTGCTGATGGGAATTATAAAATGTGGCCATGCAGGGGAAAAAAAATGTGGCCATTCAGGAAAATAGTTATACAGGTCTTTAAAGGAGTAAACATAGAATTAATACACGAATCAGCATTCCACCCCTAGGCATATACTCAAGAGAACTGAAAATCCTGCACACAAAAGTACATAAAAGTATTTTTCATAATTGTAAAAAATAGAGACCACCAATCAATAAATGGATAAACGTGTGGTATATTCCTACAATTGAATAGTATCAGGCAATAAAATGGAATAAAGCACTGATACCTGCTATAATATGGGTGAGCCCTAGAAAACAATGCTAAGTAAAGGAAGCCATTCAAAAAAGACCACCTAGGATATAATTCCATTTATATGAAACATTCAGGATAGACAATCCTTTGAGAAGTATAGTATATTCATATTTGTCAGGGACCAGAAGAAATGGATAAATGGGCAGTGACTACAAATGGACTCAGGTTTTCTTTTCAGAGTGATAAAAAGATTTTGAAATTAGATAGTGGTGATAGTTGTGGGATTATCTAAAAACCACTGAATTACACACTTTGAAGGATAGATTTTTTTTTTGTTCATCTGAATTACATCTCAATAAAGCTGTTTTCTTTAAATTATAGGTGCTGGGGTACCTGGGTGGCTCAGTCCATTCAGCGTCCACTCCTGATTTTGGCTCAAGTCATGATCTCAGGGTTATGAGATGGAGCCCCAGGTCAGGGTCTGCACTCAGGTAGGGAGTCTGCTCAGAACTCTCTCTCTCCCTCTCCCTCTACCCTTCTCTCTCTCTCTCAAACAAATCCTTAAAAAGTACAAATGCATATACTGCAACATTTTAGAAATAATCCCTCAAAAAAGAAAGCAAACAAGGAATAATTAAAAACAAAAACAAAAAAAGTCACTACAATTCTATCACCCCAGTGCCATTTTTATTTATGCATATATGTACGTAGATAAATGAATGGGTGGTGTGCTACATGGACCAATTCCATCCCCTGTAGTCATATTCAACATCGACACCTTCACTTTGGCTTAATGGCAGCAGGAGTATGTTTTCCCATTTGAATCTGGTCTTTGCCATATGTCTTGCTCTAACCAACAGGATAAAAGTGCCTGTGATGCGTGCTAAGGCTTCAAATGTGCTGGCATGGCTGGGTTTGCTTCTCTGACTCCCACTATCACCACAAGAAGAATATGCTCCAGAGAGATCACTGCTCCAAAAGGTTCCTGGGGCAGATTTAAATGCAATCAGTGTCAGGGAGTCATGTCCTGCTGAGTCCAGCCCACCCTCAAATGCCTGAGTGAGACATGATTGATTCTTGTCATAAGTCACCATGATTTTGAGGGTGTTTGGTATGCAATATTACTTGGCAATGGTTGACTAATAGATACATATTATTTCATTTAAATGAGGTCATACGCGCTATGTTTTAGTAAAACTATCATATATTAGTAAAACTATCATAAAGTTTCGCTTCAGACTATGGACAAAAAAAGTGGAAATAGAACAAAAGATATATATTTTGGAAAATGTTCTATCAACACAAAATGTTTCTTTTTTCTAAGGTTTTATTTATTTATTTGAGAGAGATTGAGAGCACAAGCAGGGGTAACAGCAGGCAGAGGGAGGAGACTCCTTGCTGAGCAGGAAGCCTGAAGCAGGGCTCGATCCCAGGGCTCTGGGATCATGCCTTGAGCCAAAGTCAGAAGCTTAACTGAGCCACCCAGGTGCCCCAATGCAAAATGTTTCTAGACAGTCTTGGTAAAGTTGTGGGGGAAAAATGTGATTGAAAATACTGGGGCGCCTGGGTGGCTCAGTGGGTTAAAGCCTCTGCCTTCGGCTCAGGTCATGATCTCAGGGTCCTGGGATCCAGCCCCGCACCAAGCTCTCTGCTTGGCAGGAAGCCTGCTTCCCCCTCTCTTTCTGCCTACTTGTGATCTCTCTTTCTCTCTCTCTCTCTCACTTTCAAATAAATAAAATCTTAAAAAAAAAAAGAATATACTAAAAGCACCATTTTTATATAGGTATGTATATACTTATACATACCATTTGCTAAGGACCATTTGCTAAGCATTGCTTTTATTTCAATTATTATCTGCTAATACACTGTTAGGAAAGAAGAAGAAATAAGCTGACAGTTTATCCCACCTCTTCAACAACCTTGCTCATTTGTGTTAATTATGTTATTTGATTTATTTTTAATAAAGGTTTAATTAATATAAAAATATTTAATAAAATGTTTTACATTTATATTTCAATAAACCCTTTTGTATCATGAAGTACTTTGGGGAATTCTCATCTGTTTTTTGGGTTATTGTTCTTTCCAAACTTTGTTCGTTTCTTTCTCTTTCCTTCTCCCTCTCTGCCCAGTCCTTCCTCTCCCTCCTCTCTTCCTACCTTCTCTCCTTTCTTCCTTCCGTCCTTCCTGTATTTTTTAAACATGAGTTTATTTGCATAATTCCCATGCTTTTAACTTTCCTTCTGATCATTTACATAATGCGTAGCTTGTGTCCAGACTACTGTTTACTCTGATGTGGCAAGAGTGAATTCTTGATTCCATTTTTTACTTTTCTAAAACTCTTTTGCCAAACAGAACCACAGTTTGAAGATTAAATATTATATTCTATTTAGTTTTATTTCTTTTGGAGGAAGGAGGTTGCGAGCTCTTGGAATGTGCAACCTTTAAAGAAAGAATTCTGCTCAGCTCTCTCTGTGTCTTTTGCTAGGATTCGCTCTGGCAACAGCCCGTATCCATCCTTCTTGGAGTGGGACAAGGAGACAGATAAAATAGGTTTCAGATCTTATTCTTTACTCAGTGTGAAGACCTTGAGGCTATACTTTCATCTGAGGGCGTCAGTCTCTACTTTTCAGTTTCCATGTTTCCTCTAAATCTCCCCAGAAACGATCTTCCCTTGCCCTTTTCCTCACAGCAAAGAAAAGGGAACACTACCTCTTCTGACTGCGACTCTTCAAAGTTAGCGGTATTCCTGACCAGTGCTCAGATCCGGATTTCAGAAAGAGGCATTAGAATGGGAATTACCCTAAGCCTCATCATAAAGCTGCTCTTTTATTCTTAAACTCTCATCCTCTGAAGTTTATAGCGTGCAGTATGTCGATCACTGGAAGCTGCTAGCAAATGAACTTTCTGTTGGACATTGGTCTGCAATCCTACTCTCTTTCACTGTTACTATCCTGATGTTAGATAACATTTCAATATGGCACATTTGTTACACTTCCAGCAATAATTGAATTTCTCCTTAAATCTTTGTTCTTTGTCACTGAAATAAGCTATTCCCATTTTTCTACTTAATAACTAAATATTGTAGGACCCCATGAAAGCTTTTGTATTTTGCATTTAAATCTTTTACAGATTTAATTTATAAATGTATTAATGCTACTCAGTACTAGGTGGGTGTGGGACAGTCTGCCTATTTGTAGAGAAAACTGAGATTTTACCCTATTCTCTTTTGTTGTGAGATAAGGTCTTCCACAAAACTGAGGGGAAAAGTAAGATAATTTTCCAAGCTAAATTTAAAACAGCTTTGTATGAGTACTTTTTAATCTCCCGTTTAGGAAAAAAAATCAAGTTATTATGAATTTTGTAATGGTCTTAACTCCATTTAATAAGTAAATATTTTGCTAAGAAGTACAAAATTTAGTTCTTTTAAAAAAAACTTAGGGGGGCGCCTGGGTGACTCAAATGGTTAAGCATCTGCCTTTGGCTCAGGTCATGATCCCAGAGTCCTGGGATGGAGCCCCACATTGGGCTCCTGTCTCAGCAGGGAGTCTGCTTCTCCCTCTCCCTCTGCCTCTCCCCCTGCTCATGCTCTCTCTCTCTCTGTATCTCTGTCTCAAATAAATAAATAAAATCCTTAAACAAAACAAACAAAAATTTAAGATTAAGCCCTTAACTGACACCTCTAATATAATTCAAATATATGACAGCTCACGAAATACTATGTGAGTTTCTTGTTAACCAAAAGAGATCCTACCAAAAAAAAGTATCAGTTTTAATACATTTATTTAAGTTTCTCCTGTCCTTAATGATATACAATGAGCTCCAATGACATCCCCAGATAGAAAGATATATATAAAATCTCTTTCGTACAAAATAACTTAGTTTCTTACAGAAACTAAGAACTAATTATAGTTATAAATTATAGTTATAAATTAAGAACTAATTTAGTTCTTACAGAACTAAAATGTCTACATATTTAATAATAATAAGCAATAGATAAAATTTGAGATGAAATCCCCTCCAAAATCTGGAAAATAAGATGTATTCCTGTTGTTCCCTATTGAACTCCAACAAAGAATGACATAACTATCTCCTAATCCAGATGCTAATTTTTTAAAGATAGTACCTATGACAGTGATTCTCTTCTAAATTTCCAAAATGGCATCCTTAATTTTAGATAAGTATTTATTGATCAACAGCATGCACATGCATCTGCTTTTAAAATTAGCCTATGAATAGCATCACATATATCAGGAAGGAAATCTATTACAAGAAGAGTAAGAATTACATGAATAATTCATTGGCTAGAGTTGGATTTGCTTTGTTGTTTTCAGTCCTAAAGCTTTGATCTGAAAACTTGATTTGCCAGCATTTGAACAGAAGTATCCGGGAAGATGCTGAGTGTGCTTCCTCCAACTTGGTTTATCAATACCCTTGTGCCTGAGGGGCTACTGTACTTCAGCACTATGAGAAGAACTGACCTTAAGCAAAAAGTAGAAAGTGAAAAGGCTTAAACTGAGGGATTCTATGTGGACTGTCCTTAGAAGTCTTCTGGAAGACACAATAATCTAATCAATGAATTTTGATCACCATCATACATTTTTTTTTTTAAGATTTTATTTATTTATTTGACACAAAGATCACACGTAGGCAGAGAGAGAAAAGCAGGCTTCCTGCCAAGCAGAGAGCCTGATGCAGGGCTCAATCCCAGGGCCCTGAGATCATGACCTGAGCTGAAGGCCAAGCCTTTAACCCACTGAGCCACCCAGGCACCCTGCCATCATACATTTCAATAGCAGATTGTGAATGGTTTGCTCTGTCAAAATCTTACGGTATTCCATGAGGCTTATCTAGTTTAACAATACATTGTATCAGCGTTGTGAAATAAAGGCATACCAATCGTTAACAAGACCTAAGTCTTGTTGTAGTCTTGACTGGCACAGTAATAAATCATAGTGATTTGTTTTTAAACTATTTTTTGTCCAAAGATACTTAAATACTTTGTAGTGATTACTTTTGAGGGAAAGTTTTCGTCTGAATTTTTGCAGTCGGAGATGGAGTCAGGAAGTGAGAATGTGACATGATTGAGTAATTGCTCAGCATCACACACGGGCATGTAAAAACATTTGAAGAAAATCCTGAGGTTCATATTTAGTTTCCATTCATGGGAAAGGCAAACTGTTCTGAATGCACATGCATCTGCTTTTAAAATTAACCTATGAATAAACAAAGCCTACGTTCTTTCTATAAAGCAAGCTCCATTTTTCTTCTGGGGCTGTATCAAAGGTATTACCCAATATCTATTCAAAAAACCTAAACCATGGGTGCCCAGCAAAATCCTGGAAGCAAAGCAAGTCATGAAACTTTCTATCCTCGATCCCCAGACAATTTTGCTATTTCCATCTGGTACGATGATGGGTGCATAAAGTCACTAATATGCCAACTTGTCACCCTGTAGTTATAGCTGATCAGTTGTTAGTCCAAAGATACTTTAACAAGGGATGGTTTGAACATTTTGATCCAACCCTCAAGCTTCATAGGCAGCCATCAGTCCCGCTCATCTCATAGAAATAAATTCATCGATAACCTCAATAACCAGCCTAACTCATACCTAGTAATTTCTCAATTATTTTCGAATAAATCGATGGAGAAGTGAATACCCAAATGACTTTTCTAAGATCTTGCAAGTCTTCATTTCGTCAATGAGGTGATTTGCAACTATTGAACCATAAGTAACCTATGGTTAGATACCTGGACAGTGCCCTGATGTTATAGGTATAAATTCCTGATATGTTTCAGCTACCTCCAAGAAAAAAAAGCCACTAAATTTCCTTTTTGTTTGCTGAGTAATTCAAACAGTAAATCCACCTCCCTAGAACTCCCATGCATCACTCCAGGTTCTGACCTGTGAAACAACTAAAATGATCACCTTCAAGTATTGGAAAACAACTTACTGATTTCCCTTATGTGTTACCTTCTGCAAGTAAAGCTAACCAGTGCGCTTACTGAACTTCATATGACACGGCATGATTATTGTGATCACTACTGGTCTTCAAATGGCATCACAAGTCACGAAAAGAACTGAGACTAGAAAATCCTTTGATCTGGATGTGGTGTTCCTATGAAAGCAGCTTGTGTTTGTGTTAGGCAGTCTAGGTCTTTGCAATAAAATAGAGTTCTTGGACTGTTAAGATTAGCATCACCTGGAGCTTGTTAGAGATGCAGAATCTGTGGCCCCACAACCCACCTACTAACTGAGAACGTGTATTTCAGCAAGCCTCACAATGATTCATGTCTACCTTAAAGTCTGAGGAGCACTGACATGATAGTTATCTAAGTGTTGGTGTACATTGGGCTCATTGTCAACTGCAAACCACAAGCTTATTTACAACTCAGGACTCTAAACCCCTGGGCTGATGCAGCTGACTTCTGAAAAAGAAAGGTGTTTTATACTGTACTGCTGCTAGCAAATATATTGATGGTACCAGCCACCCTCTTTCTTGAAACTCTTCCTTCTCTTGTTTCCCAGAACATCTTTATTCTTGTCCACGACCTGAGCATTGCATTTTGGTATCTCCCGTGCTGATTTTTATCTGTGCCTGCTTCATTTTATATGCTTTTTCCTGACCCAACGCCTGCATTTCCATGACTTCAGCTACCATCCCTATGCTGGTCATTCCCATAGCCCATACCTCCAGCCTTGTTCTTCTGAGTTCTAGTTCGGTTCAGCTGAACCATCCCACCTGAATGTTCTACAGGTACCACTTAAATGGAATTCACCTTCACTACTCTCTCTTCTCACATTTTCTTCCCTTCTTTTGTTTCTGATGGTTAATTGTGTCTACCAAGTGACGAACTTGCAAAGGATCCTAAACCCTTCCCTCTCCAACCACACTATATGCCTAGCAACCACCTAGCACTGTCAGGTTCATTGTTGAATTGACCCGCTCTGTACCTATTGTCATTGCTTCAGCTTGGACCATCATCATCTTTTAAGCTTTATCCTTTCTTTCTTTCTTTCCTTCTTTCTTTCTTTCTTTCTTTCTTTCCTTCCTTCCTTCCTTCCTTCCTTCCTTCCTTCCTTCCTTCTTTCTTTCTTTCTTTCTTTCTTTCTTTCTTTCTTTCTTTCTTTCTTTCTTTCTTTCTTTCAGATTTTATTTATTTATTTGACAGAGAGAGATCACAAGTAGGCAGAAGAGGCAGGCAGAGAGAGAGGGGGAAGCAGGCTCCCTGCTGAGCAGAAAGCCAGATGCAGAGCTCAATCCCAGGACCCTGAGATCATGACCTGAGCTGAAGGCAGAGGCTTAACCCACTGAGCCACCCAGGCGCCCCTATCATCAATTTCTTAATGGATTTTTTCCCTCTTGCCCGTTGAGCCTTTCTCTGCACTACCTTTGCCTCTTTTCCAGCACTCCCTCCTGCCAAACACACAAAGGACTTTTTATCTGTAAAGATGCATCTAAAACATAGATCTCTCCTTCCTCAAAAATCTTCTATGTCACATCAGGCAATAAAGTTAATATGGCTTTATGATGATTCTGGTCCTGATACTCCAAGAAAACTATTCTTTCAGTCGCTTCTTTCGCCATGCATTGCCTCAGCTTGGTAACTTCGTAAATGCCATTTATTCTGACTTACATACCTTTCTCCTTTTCTTTTATTGCAAAAACCTATTCATCCTTCTAGACCTCATTCAAATGTCACTTCCCCTAAACTGCCTTCACAGATTTGCAATGCTCCTATTAAGCGTGTGTTTCAAAGATGGCTTTATACAACCTCTCTGTTGCATTGTTTTGTAGAGGTTTTCAGGTTAACCCAGTTCTGGCACTAACTACATGACCTTTGGCCATTTATTAGTTGTTTGGATTTCCCACTTTGCTCAGATGTAACTCAGAGATCAGAGTACCACTACTGAAAATTAGATTAGGTAAGTAAAGTATTAAGCAAGGTGGCTGGCACATGATACGTGTTAAGAATCATTTGTGCCTTAAAAACACAATCATTATATTTGACTTAATCTTCCCTTAGCAGATCGTGGGCAGCTGCAAGGAGGCACTAGTCTTACTTGATGTATAAGATTTGTAGCTAGTTCAAAGCCTACGATAGAATAGGCACTCGGTACATTTTTTTAAAAAGATTTTATTTATTTGATAGAAAGAGGCATAGCAAGACAGGGAACACAAGCAGGGGGAGTGAGAGAGGGAGAAGCAGGGAGCCCAACATGGGACTTGATCCTCAGGACCCCACGATCACAACACAAGCTGAAGTCAGATGCTTGATGACTGAGCCACCCAGGCACCCCTCAGTACATGTTTGTTAAATTGAGATCCTCTTCAAATACTACATTTTGCCTCAGTGCCGATTTCATAGTCTCCATAAGAAAAAAAACCCCAACCCCCCCCTTAGATGACATAGTCATCCAAAAGCATCATCTAGCAACATTTTTTTAAAGGCTTATTTATTTATTTATTTGAGAAAGAGAGAGCATTAGAGAGAGCACTGGGCTGGGAGGGACAGAGGGAGAGGGAGAGAGAATCTCGAGCAAACTCCTCAACGGTCATGGAGCCTGACACGGGGCTCCATCTCACAAAGTTGAAATCATGACTTGAGCTGAAATCAAGAGTCAGAAGCTTAACTGACTGAGCCAGCCAGGCATCCCTCCAGTCACATTTTTAAATCTTCCTTTCTTTACCCAAATATTCTCCTTTTTCTTGTTTGTTTAAATGGAGTATATCCTTGAATTTCCATGCTCATCTTATCAGTGTAATTCTTGTCAGTCATAAAATAGTGTTTCTCACTTCATTACTATTTCAATCCTCATTTTATTTATTGACCATGCTCTGTATTTATGTACAGATATTTTAGTCAAGAAGATACTCTTGGGGTGCCCCTGTGGCTCAGATAGTTAAGCATCTGCCTTCGGCTCAAGTCATGATGTCTGAGTCCTGACATCAAGCCCGATGTCGGGCTCCTGGCTCAGTGGTAGTCTGCTTCTCCCTCTCCCTTTGCCTTTCCTCCTGCTCATGCTCTCTCTCTCTCTCTTTCTCTCTCTGCATCACTCTGTCTCAAATGAATAAATGAAATCTTTTTTTAAAAAGGTGGAATTTTCTCAGAAAATCGGCATAACTCTCAATGAAATGTGTCCCCATTCTAAAATTCTACTATAGAAATCTCTTTACATATTTTAGTACTTTGAGTAAGAGCTCTTAGACCTAACTCCACGGAGGCACTTGAAATTACTGTGAATTTCATGACTTTGTATGTAGACATCTTGTAAATAGTATTGCCACGTTTCAAACCCTATCAAAGGAACTGATGCAATAAAGCTTAAGGATCACTGTCATCACACAGAAAGCTAGAGGACAAACAATGGGGTAAAAATTCTTTAAACTTGAAATTTCTGAAGAGTAGATATGGGAATTAGCCTGAATCTGTGGTTAAAGTATACAGTAGACTTACCTATTGCAGGAGGCCACACAGCGGGAAGTGGGATGTTTTACTTCGAGATCATCTTTTACCAGCATTACAGTTGTTGATTTGCATTTTAGTTCCAGTGAAAGCAGTCCCTACAAATCAGAGCCCATGGATATCCGGTTAGGAGCCTAGCCACATGTAAAATGTAAAGTTCAAGGGATGCTTCAATGTAAGGTGAGTTTGACTTACAGAACCACAGGAAGAGTCTCGTGGATTAAGTTGCCAGATGTATGTCAGTGATAATTACTGAGAAAGAAAACAGACCCCTCTTTGGCAATATTCTGGAAGAGATGACAGACAGTGCAACAGAAGCTTAAGCACATTAACCTCTGGTCAATTTTGGACTCACCTCCAACATTGTGACCACCTAATTTTCACGTGTTAGGACACAGAGCCCCTTCCTCCACAGCCATCCCAAACCCGAGGAAAGTAACCCTCACCATGTGCTTAGAGGAAAACCATGTGGCTCAGACAACTCCACTCAGTGGAAACTCAGGCAAACTCTACTCCAGGTTTAGAATAGAATCAAATAGGAAAAGAATTCTTGGCAGGAACATGGCCCTATAGGTTTTCTAACTTGTTAGTCAAGTGAGTCCCTGATATGATGTCTTTGACTTAGAATTCGGTTTCATATTTGTTTCAAAAGTATACATACATCCTTCAAGGCACTCAAACAAAAATACACATGATATTTCGTTTTTCAACATATGAAGCATATGTGCCAACGGCAAGAATAAACTGCTGATAAAGTCTACAGAAGAATGTTGATTAGATTTCTATTAATAAATTATTTTCCCTGATGTTAACTCATGGCATCACTCTATCCCATTTTCTCTTATAAATTTGGTTTCATGTTTATCCTTTCCCCATACCTTTGCTGTTAATATTGTATGATGAGGGGCGCCTGGGTGGCTCAGTCGTTGGGCGTCTGCCTTCGGCCCAGGTCAGATCCCAGAGTCCTGGGATCGAGCCCCGCATCGGGCTCTCTGCACAGCAGGGAGCCTGCTTCTCCCGCTACCATTCCCTCTGCTTGTTTTCCCTCTCTCGCTGTGTTTCTCTCTGTCAAATAAATAAAAAATCTTTAAAAAAAAATAATGTATGATGAACACTTCCCCATGTTGTTAAAGTTTTATAATTTAATGGAATGGTTTTGTAATATTCTGCTGTGTGGATGTACTGTTATTTGTATCTTCTCCTTCTGAAAAAATTTTGTTTCTAACTTTTTGTTATGAGGGGCACATCTTTAAGTCTACTGATAAGTTGATTCCTATGATAAATATGATGGTGGTTGGCTAATATTCTAACTCCATTATGAATAAATTACAATGAAACATATGGGTGTTATTATTTATGGGTAGTAATGATACAAATAATGCAGGTTATTTTTGGAGGGAAAGGTATCTTTTGTTTCATTGAATGCTTTCTTAGTCCAAGCTGTATTTCTCACGGACAAAAATCTTTTCTCCAGGGATGCCTGGGAGGCTCAGTTGGTTAAGCGGCTGCCTTCAGCTCAGGTCATGATCTCGGGGTCCTGGGATCGAGTCCCACATGGGGCTCCTTGCTCGACGGGGAGCCTGCTTCTGCCTCTGCCTCTGCCTGCCTCTCTGCCTGCTTGTGCTCTCTCTCTCTGTCAAATAAATAAATAAAATCTTTAAAAAAATATATATTTTCTCCATAGCTTGAATTATGCGCAATATCAGAATAGTACGAAGGAGGCAATAAAATAAAGTTGTTTGATCCCTTTTGAAGGTCCCTATTACACAAATATTCAATTTATATTGGAAGTTAACACTTAAAAATACATTTCTTTAGAAATGTATGCACTTTTTAAAGTGCATGATCCACATGTTTCTTGTATGCAGGATTTTACTTTCATTAAATGATTTTCTTTTTATCTCTTAGAAATTGCTTCATACTAAGTATGGAGCCCATCAATTTTCAGGTTTATTTTTGTTTATTTATTTTTATCTGTTTAGTTTGACAACTTTCATTATTATTTTAACAAAGTTAGGTTAATTAAATTATCCGGCCAAATAGATCATCTTTGCCATGTAGTTGTAATTAGATACTTGTCATTAATACAGGAACAAAACTAAGTGTATTCTCCCTGAATTTTATTTAAGATATTTTCCCCCTCCTTACATGTCATGTAAAGAATTGATTCTGTATTTGTGCAGCTTTTGTAGCAATGGATAGACTTAATCTAGGCAGTAATACTAAAGACCCACAATGTAAACTTAAAAGGGCTATCACAGCTTAACAGAAAACTGTAAAACCTCAAAGAGAATGAGAAAAATGATTGTTCAAACCACAATGAGAAACAGGTGCTGGCTGTGAAAAATTCCCTTAAAAAATCACATCCACAGGTTTTTGTTTTTTAATGCCGAGGTAATTGCAGTACTTTGTACAAGGTGCAGCGAGGAATAAAAATTGCTTTACGACCTTGTGGATTTACTGACTTTCCATTTATAGAACTGAACCCATATGCATGCGTGAGCGCACCACATATCCATGCACGCATCACCCATCCGTCCACGTGCCACCCACCCCTGCACGCATCTACACCAAAACACACACACTCTCACACATACACAGAGCATGCTCATGCAAGTCCACCAGATTGAAATGTGCATGGTGTGAAGTTTCGAAAAAGGAGATTCCATATAGAATATTGTTTTCTAAAAGTGCTGAATAGATTTCAGAGCTGTGTCTGACACTTTATGGGTACTCGATATTCGTGGACTGGTTGAATACATAATTGGATTGGATAAATAAAGGAAAATGCTTACATAAAACAAGAATATTACAAGAGTTTAAACTTTTTTATTCCCAAAGTATATACATTCAATGCTTTAAAATATTCACATCTTAATAAAAGAAGGGGGAAAATTCAGGAGCTGGTGGATATGTTTATTATCTTAACTGTGGAGATGGTTACAGGATATATGCGTATATTTGAACCCATCAAATTACCATGTACATTAAATACATGCGGGGTTTTTTTGTATATTGATTATACTTCAAAAAAGCTGTTAACAAAATAAAATTTTATTTTTTAAAAGATTTTTTGTATTTATTTGACAGAAAGAGAGAAATAACAAGTAGGCAAAGAGGCAGGCAGAGAGAGAGGGGGAAACAGGTTCTCTGCTGAGCAGAGAGCCCCTTGCAGGGCTTGATCCCAGGACCCCAAGATCATGACCTGAGCCAAAAACAAAGGCTTAACTCACTGAGCCACTTAAGTGCCCCAACAAGATAAAATTTTAAATATTCAAAGTAAGTATGTTTAATGCTCTAAGAAATGCCTGCTTAATGTTTCTTTGACAAAACTCTCTAGAATCTGTGTTTTATATTAAGTAACTCAGTTTTGTCTTCAATCAAACACACAGATTAGATCAAGTGTTTAAGACATGCTTTGCATAGATGATTTATCTATCCACCATTTTTCATGCTGTTGTGTCCCACTATACAGAATTTCCTTTCCTGTGATGTGTCTAGATCCGAGCTTAAATAAAACTCACAAGCACATTTTGATTCTAAGACCTAAACATTTTGAACCCATTAGCGACTTTTATTTGTTTCTCAGTGCTATCATATAAGAAGGGACACTTTCCAATTAGGAAAAATTGATTTTTTTTCCACTATAGCAGTTCATTATTGAACATTACCATAGGGAGTTAAATTAGTAATATTTGATTTCTAAGAGAATTTCCTTTTCTCCTTTGTACCTAAATGAGAAGTGGAATTGCTTCATCTCCCTTGACAAAAATTTGGAAACCAGAAAGACCCTCTGTTAAATAGTTTTGAACTCTCACATCTGCATTTCATATATTAAGCTACCTTCATAAAGCACTTTCATAAACAAATTGAGTTCTCTGTCTCACTCACTTCTATCCAATGGCTAATGAATTCCACAAAACTGATTTCTAGCATCTGCCTATACTTTACTACTATCACATGGCTGTATTTCTGAGATTATGTTTCTTATGGTAATTTCTGTACCCCAAGAAGATATTTCTTTTTTTTTTCCAAGATTGGTTTATATTAGAGAGGAGAGAGAACAAAGGGGGGAGCACAAATGAGCAGGGTAGAGGGAGATGGAGAATCTCCAGCAGACTTCTCCTTCCCGTTGAGCACTGAGTGCCACTCAGCCCTAAGATCATCACCTGAGCAGAAACAAAGTGTTGGACACGCAACTGACCGAGCCACTCAAGTGTCCTCCAAAAAGATATTTCTGGTAACAGTACTTAAAGCCATTATGAAAGGCAGTAAAGTATAATGGTTTATAAGTAGGACTCTAGGGTCAAAGAGAACATGGTTCAAATCCCAGCAACACTTGTTATGAATCATGTTACATTGGGAGGGTCACTCAACCTCTTTGAGAGTTTTCAACTAAAACTAGGAAAGAGATGGCAACGATACCTACCTTTCAATTGTTTTAAGGATTAAGTGAGAAAATCCACAAGGGTCCCTTAGTCTCATGCTTGGAATGCTGTATGCACGCAGTAAACATGAGCTATTTATATTTTTATTATTAATTGGATTCAAATTTCTATATCTATTTTGCTACCTGACTTTGTAATGATCCTTAAAATTCTAGTTTCTTGTGACTGCTCACTTAACTACTTGCTCTGATCGCCATGAACTACAAGCATTATTGAGCTCTTGTGTCCTGGTATAGATAATGCTGATTGACGCTTCTTCTCTTCGCATTCTTAGAAGGGATTTCTTCTGATCACAAACAGTGAGCTACCAGCACTTGCTATCAGCCTCTATCTGCAGCTCTTCGTGGTTGATAGGATGGTGTAAGTTCAACATAACCGAGTCATCATAATTTTAAGATTTCTTTAGAGGACTTTATCTCATCTTGGTGTATAATCAATTGTATTCTAAGTAAACAAAGAGCCCTGTAGTCATGTCTGAGGAAGATAAGCCAATGGGGTGATTTGAAGAGAGAATGAGGCCTGCAGGTTTATGAGATCTAGGAATAAGTTTGTGCAGAGGGAAGAAGACCATACAGTGGAGATGAGTCATTAAGAGATCTAGGGAATAGTTTTAAGACGACTGAATGGGTAGAGGAAGTCAGTCTGTGGACTCACAGAGGGGGAGAAGTAGGTGTGAGAGGCTACAAAACACAGAGATTAGTAATCTTACCAGGCACACAGGGCTTGACTTCCCTGAGACTCTTTATATTCTCAGAACTCATTTGAAAAACCACTGCTTTTAATATTGTATCTTATTACCTTTCTGGTATTGAAACATAGAAGATTCCTGGAACAGAGAAGTTCTTCAACTAGGATACATAAAAGAAAATGTCAAAAAGGCTTATCTCCAAAAATAAGGAGTCAAACAGAAAAAGGCAATATAAATATTTCTAGGTGATAATTGTGTGTTTTAACTTACCCGATTATTCACTCTTTTATGAGTGGATGAGCAACCCCATTTTCCCTTCAGCACATTCCGTGGCAGTCAATTGTTTTCAGGATGTATCCTTTATTAGATTAAAAGTTTCTTGGAAAGAATTACTAGGTCTTATTCCCAGGGTGAAGTCCCCAGGGCCTGAAATATCACAGTTAGTAAATATTGAAACAAAACAAATCCTGAAATCATACTTTGAGGTTTAGGTGGAGAATTTTTCCCTCTTTTTTCCCAATAATTTTTTACATTTGTCATGCTCATCAAGGTAAATGTACTCTTAACCCCTTTTAACTATTTCACTCCTCCCCTCTGGCAATCACCAGTTTGTTCTCTTTTTAAGAGTCTGGGTTTTCTTATTTGTTTGTCTTTTCTTCCCTTTATTTTTTCCCCTTTGTTTTATTTTTTGAATTCCACACAGGAGCTAAATCATTTGGTATCTGTCTGTCTCTGAGGGACTTATTTCACTTAGCATTATACCCTCAAGGTTCATCCATGTTGTTGCAAATGGCAAAATTTCATTCTTTTTTTATGGCTGAGTAATATTCCACTATGTATATATATCCTGCATCTTCTTTATCCATTCATCTATCAATAGACATAAGTTGACTACTGTAAATAATTCTGCAATAAATAGAGGGATTCATATACCTTTTCAAATTAGTGTTTTCATTTTCATTTAGTAGTATCCCAGTAGTGGAATTACTGGATTTTATGGTGTTTCTATTTTTAATTTTTTGTGGAAACGCCATACTATTTTCCATTATGGCTGCACCAATTTGCATTCCTCCAGTGTACAAGTATTCCTTTTGCCTCCACATCTTCACCAACAGTTGTGTTTTTATTCTAGCCATTTTGATAGGTCTCAGGTGATATCTCATTGTGGTTTTGATTTGCATTTCCATGATGATTATGATGATGTGGAGCATCTTTTTATATGTCTCTTGGCCATTGGTATATCTTCCTTGGGAAAATGTCTAGTCAGGACCTCTGCCCATTTTTAATTGGATTATTGGTTTTTGGGGGGTGTTTTTTGCTGTTGAGTTGCATTAAGTTTTTTTATATATTTTGTTACCGAAAGAGCAGAGCAAGGCTAACTCCGTTTTGTGCTACACCCACCATCTTGCGCATAACCCCCATGTCAGAATATTACCCAGCCCGCCCTTGAGTTAGAGTTAGCCAATAGGAATGCGGAACCCCTAACCACCAAAGAATGTAAACCCCGCCTTTTGCCTGCCAAATTTGTGCGCCAATTCTGACCAGAGTGATAGGCTAGCTCAAACAGCTACCATAGGGTAAATTGTAATTCAATTGGCCACCTGTGTGTGGCCTAACATGACTATGCAACTTTCTGTGTGTTTTACAATCTCATTGGCCACTGGTCCCTATAAAACTGTGGCGCTTTTCGAAACTCGCTCTCTTTCTCTACATCACACCTCTGCATTGGTAAGTGTGGGAAACTGAGATCGAGCTAGCTCGAATAAAGGCTCTTTTGCTTTTGCATCGGACTCGGCTCCCTGGTGGTCTTCGGGGATTTCAAAATCTGGGCGTAACAGTTACCAACCCTTTATTGGATATGTCATTTGCAAATATTTCTTTCCCATTCAGTGGGTTGCCTTTTTCTTTTGTTGATAGTTTCCTTTGCTGTGAAAAAGCTTTTTATGTTGATGTAGTCCCAATAGTTTAATTTTGCTTTTGTACCCCTTGCCAGAGGAGACATATCTAGAAAAATGTTTCTATGGACAATGTCAAAGAAATTACTATCTTTGTTTTTGCCTGGGAGTTTTATGATTTCAAGTCTCACATTCAGGTCTTTAATCCATTTTGAGGTTTTTTTTTTGTGTGTGTGGTATAAGAAACTGGCCCAGTTTTATTCTTTTGCATGTAGCTGTCCGGTTTTCCCACACCATTCATTGAAGAGACTGTTTTTCCCCAACATATATTCTCAAATCCTTTGCCATAGATTAACTGACCGTAAATCACCTGGGTTTATTTCTGCACTCTCTATTCTGTTCTGTTGATTTATGTATCTGTTTTTGTGCCAGTGCCATACTGTTTTGATGACTACAGCTTTGTAATGTCACTTGAAATCTGGGATTCTGATACCTCCAGTTTTGTTCTTCCTTTTTAAGTCTGGGGCTCAAATAGTAGCACCTTAGCAGCTTATAATGGCACAGTTCTACAATCTCTTTTTAGAAATACTCTGAGCCCAGTGTTTTTTGAATTCAGAATATTTTAGGTATTGGGAAGGCAAAATGGTAGAACCTATTTTCTGGATATTGCATAATATCCTCATTGGCACCTGGGACAGCACCCCAGAATCAAGCATATTAAGATTTCAGGAGCAAAATGTATGATTAAATATAAATACATATATACATATATACATACATACATACATACATACTACAAAATCATGTCAGTTCAGGTTACCCATTAAGCTAAGTTCAAGTCAGGTTTTTTGTCTAGTGAATTTAAAAAGTGCTTCTAGGTTTCAGAAAACTTTGGATTTAGGAACTAGAGATAATGGTTTATATACTTAGATTAGCTTTTTTGCATCACTCTTGCTGTTTTCCGTATTTTTTTTTTCACAGTTGGTATTTCTCAATTATAGTAGAGCCAGTGCTCTTTCTGAATGTAAATAATTTATAACATCCTCTTTATACTCCTGAAATAAAGTGCAGAGGTGATACAATGTATCTAAAAGAATAAGTTTTAAAGCAATTAACATAAAGTCCTAACATACAAAACAGAAAGAAAAGAAATGCATAATAATTAATATTTGTAACAGCATGTAAATGTTTAGAATCTAATTCACTAAGAAGTATAATGAAGTAGTCTAATATTTATATGTGTGGTTAGTATCACTAGGACTGTGCCAACTGCCGAGTGTGATTTATTAGCTCTGGCCATATCTAGAGTGGTGTCCTCAAGAGCATGACTTGCAAATGCTAAACAATCCTTGGGAAATTAAATATATGTATGTGTATATATATATATATGTAAAATTTATGTATTGATATAATATAAATTTATATTATGTTAATATATACTATATAAATTTATGTTATATTATATATAAGTTTATAAATATATATCTCATATATATGATATACATTTGTAAATTTGGTGATTGTGGTTTTTCTGAAAACTTTGGTTTTTCATGAATTTCATAAATCAGTTAAAAAGAACTTGGCAATCGTGTGCACAGTGTAAAATGTTTTCAGTCCAGGTCATCAGAAGCCGGCTTTCCCTCTAACATGAGGGGAAGGATATTGGGAATTTTGTGGCACGTGAGCTGTGCTGCACTGTGCAGGACTGGTCTGTCCCTCACACCCTCAGACAGCTCTCATCCCTGGCTCTTCGCACGAATGTCAGCGGCGCTCCACTAATCATGTTGACAACAAAAGCTGCCCCGACACATTTGCCAAATGCCCTCCAACTCCCATGAGAACCACTGACCCATCTCATCCTCAGGACCACCCAGTCAAATGATTTTCTTATTCTCACTTTGTAGGTGAAACCATTGGAGAAACTGACCAGCCCGTTATTACTGACTTGCAAAGCAGGACCCTTTCTGACCGACATTCTCACTTCTAGTTCAGCTCTCTCTCCCCTGTACTGGCCAATACTTAGGACTCTATAATCTTACTTCTTCCTCTCATTTCTACACATGCTTGTGAGCTGACTCTGTTGCCTGGTGCTTTCTCTCCTCTTCCTGCCAGCACTTAAGTTCTCGTGTTTTTTAGGTGCAAGAGGAGTTGGTTCCTGACTGCTGGTTACAAGGAGAGTGAGAATTATTTGCATTTTGAGGGGTCATTCTATTCTTGCAGCTTTGTTGCCTTCTGTTTGAAAATAAATGATGTAACAATTAGCTTGCCACCTAAAAACAAAACAAAAAAGTCATGTCTATCAACAGGAGACTGAGTGGTTGTATAATTCTCTATTCCAGTATGACAAATCACCCCTAATACACAGTATCTTAAAACAATGAACATCTTTTATTTCAATAAGTTTCTGGGGGTCAGGGATCTAGGAGAGGGAAGCTCAGCTGGGTAGTTCTGGCTTAGGGTCTTCTCATAAGATTTCATCAGGGGGCACCTGGATGGCTCAGTCCTTAAGCATCTGCCTTCCACAGGGTCCTGGGATCAAACCCCGCATCGGGCTTCCTGCTCGGCAGGGAGCCTGCTTCCCCCGCTACCATTCCCTCTCTCGTTGTGTCTCTCTCTGTCAAATAAATAAAATCTTAAAAAAAAAAAGAAAAGATTTCATCAAGATATAGGCTAAGGCTGCATCACCTCAAGTAAGCAGGCCTGAAGGATTCACTTCCAAGTTCATTCCTATGGTCGTTGGCAAAAGCTCAGGTCCTCAACACGTGGGCCTCTCTTGATTATGACATGAAAGCTGGCTCCCTCAGAACAAATAAACTGAAGAGAGAGAAAGAGCAAGAGAGAGATGGAGTACAGGAAGTCATGTTTGCTTTTTATGCCCTTGTCTCCAAGTCACAGACCATCACTTCCGTCTCATTGTATTTCTTAGAACAGAGTCACTCATTCCAGCGCATACTCAGGTGAGAGGAATTAAAATGTATTTCTTGAAAGAAGGATTAGTAGAAATTGTGGACATATTTTTTTTTAAACCAACAGAGTGACCATTCCAGTTTTGAGAATCTTGTTGGGTATTTTGTTTCAGTAGAGAAGCAGTTCCACAATCGACGCCCCCCCCCCCACTCCTGCCCCAGAATCTCTCAGTCTCTTTCCCTGGTTTTGGGCACCCATCCTCCAGCTTCCATTTCACTGCTAAAGGCAATCACCTGCCATATTTAGAGGTTTGCACTTGGCCACTGAAATGCCTCACATATATTGAAAGCCAGAATAGCAGGTGAAGTCTCTCCATGTCCCAAACACACACACACACACACACACACACACACACACACACACACACAATCTATAACCAGTGGCCAACTGGGATAAAGTAACAAACCCCAGCTGCTTTATTCTGAGGCAGAGAATAACCTCTAAGATGTACTTTCCTTTCCACCATGCCCTCTGAGATTAGGCTAAATCTGGGACTTCGTCTACAATAGCACTTGGCTTGGCTCTTTCCTCTTCCCCATTTAGTGTCCCTCTATTCTGGACTACTTTCTCCTGAGAAATTGTCTTTCATAAATTACTCGAAAGCATTCCGGGTTTGCTTCTGATTCACAAGCAGAGCCTATAATATTTTCTTTGCCTGGACTCTCTATTTGTGTTATGGATGATATTTTATTCAAAGCTATATTATTGGCAAAAAAAATATATAGGAAAGAGATTCAAACTAGCTCAAGTGAAGAGTTATTTAGTTATATGATTTCATAGGTATTTGTTGGAAGGATATTTAATATCAGCCTGGAATCAGGGAGACTTAACGTAGAAAAGAGACTTTCCATGTCTCAGGGGACATATGACCTCTCCCATCTCTGCCTTTTTTGGTGGAGCTATACTATTGTTCTCTTTTCTCAAATGACTTTTCAGTATATTTTTCTTAAACATCGTTCAATGCAGCTGTCCCGTGCCTCTCTCCATTTTCGTGAACTCTGTTCCATTACCCATCATCAGTTCCTATTTCTTGCTTTGTTTCATGTTTCAAATGAAGCAAAATTAAAAAAAAAAAAAAGAAAAAAGTCCTGACTGAGGCTAGATACCTCTTCCCTAGCCCAGGCTGAGTGTGCTCGGTCCATGGCCGGCTGCCCACTCAGCAGTCCATTGCTTGTGCATTGCCACCTCTGCAGAGGAGGTGCGGGCAGGACTGACCTCTTAGAAGATCAATTGGAGTGAGATCTCCTTGAGCGGAGGAAGAATGGAACAGTGGCCAGTAATGTTAGTGATAGGTCTGATAGAAATCAAGAAAATAGTTTATAAAACCCAAAGTATTCCTGTATTGTATTTTAGAAGTCATCACCTGTACACACCAGTTAGCCTTAAGTGAAGTTCTCTAAATCTAGTGGCTGGAGGTTACAGTAATCATGCAAGATGTCCAGGGTCGACTTATATACTCATCATACTCTAAGAACACACTTGAGTTAAAGCCACATAAGTCAGAGTGTGTTTTACTGCTCCAAGATGAAAAGGATCTCTAATGTAAAAGAATCTCTTTGGTGCTCACTCCTTTAAAACATACTAATGCATATGCTTGCCCCTGTGAAAATGGAAAGCAACATGTTTTTTTAAAATACTTTGTAATTCCCTTTCCCCCCCATTTTAAGACGGCACTTCAAGGAGTAAGTGCTGCATTCCTTCCGGTACAAAAGCCATGAACAGGACTCACTATATAAATATTTTGCTTTATGGCTCTAGCATTAATATGTCACGGCTATAAAAACAACACTCAATCATAGGGCCAGGGTTTGGGTGCTGTCAAAATGTAGTAGCTGAGGTTTCCATGATCGTAAACACAAAAAGATTCCCTTGAATGCTGTCTGGAAAGGTAGAACTTTACTGGACTTGCCTTCTTCATTCTCCTTACTGGGGGGGAGAAAAAGAGAAGAAGGGAAATGAACCAGTTCCGTGTGCACATGCAAGGTGCTCCACCTGCATTTGGGGGTCCCAGGCCAACATCTACTCTGAGATCTCCTGCAGGCTGGGTGTGCCATGGTTCTTTCTTGCAAACCACGGAATCCTTTCTGGCTAGTGGGGGGAGGGGGCAGGGAGAATGGAGGGAAAGAGTTTCACTAACTTTCTGCAAAGGCCAACGATTTATGTTCTATTCTCTGCTGGCTTTCTTCGTCATCTTTTCTCTCTGCAGTTAGTCTGTAGAGGGTGTTACCAAAAAAAAAAAAAGTGTATTTGAGTTATTAACTATGATACTTCTCTTAATTGAATTTGACATATTAGAGCCACTGGTGAAAGCAAAAACCAAGTGGAAACTGTTCAAAGTGTCCTATCTGCAAACATGATACTCTATTTTACTCATTTATTTTTGCCACATATTTTCCAGATAGTATCCAGATAACTGCTATCTTAAACACTGTGCAACTTCCAAACTGTTACATGTTTTGCTGGATTAATTTAAAATGAATATTTCCAACATATTGAAATCCTTGTTACCTTTTGTCTTTTCTATGAACACTTTAATGTTTCTTTTGTCTTATAAAATGAAACAAATACAAAAAATGTGGAAAAGCAAGAATAAGATGTTGTCTACTTCAATCATAAGTCATTGTCAATTTCTCTTTTTCTTTAATCCTTCTTTTTTCCTTCCTCTCTCCCTTCCTTTCTTCCTTCTTTCCTTCCCTTTCTTTTCTCCTTCCCTTCCCTTCCCTTCCCTTTCCTTCCCTTCCCTTCCCTTCCTTTCCCTTTCTCCCACAGCCAGTTAGTTCTGATTCAGCTTGTCTTGTCTACTTTTGCATGTAAAAACACTTTTTATTCTGAAATAATTATACATTCGTAGGAGGTAGCAAAGATAGTAGATACAGGTCTCCTATACACTTCACCTAGTTTCTTTCAATGGTTGATCTTATATCATTGTAGTTTGCTATGAAACCAGGAAATTGGCATTGGTACAATGTGTATATGTGGTTAGATGTGATTTTATCACATGTGGAGATTTGTGTAACACTATTGCAGTCAAGATCGAGAACTATTCCATCACCTGAGAGCTCCCTCATGCTACCCTTTTACAGTAACCCTAGTACCTCCTCTCCATCATCTCTCTAACCTCTGGCAACAAAAATCTGTTCTCATCTCTATAATTTTGACATTTGGAGATTTACAGTGTCTCAGAGTGAATTTCTTTGTGTAGCTTTTTTAGTGGTTGCTGTAGGGTTTTTAGCTCAACTTTTCATCATCAATTGGTGTTCACATTTTACCAGTTCAAGTTAAAGGTAGAAACTTATCTGTCTTTATACCCCTTTATTTTCCCCTTTTATAATAAATTATCTTAAGTACTCTGTCTACATACATTGAGAACCACATTAGATAGTGGAAAATTTTTGTTTTAGCCATCAAATATAATTTAGAAAACTCAAGAAAAGAGAAATTTCTGGTAGATACCCATATTTTCACTTTCTCCATTGTTCTTTCTTTTTTTCCTGCTGTTCCAAGATTCTTTCTTCCATCATTTTATTTCCTGTTGGAGAGTTTCCTTAAGGCACTCTTTTCAGATAGGTGTACTGGTAATAGTTTTAATTTTAGTCTGCAGTTTTCCTTTATCTGAGGAAGGAGGCTTCCTTCTGTTCTGAAGGATATTTTCACT
Source organism: Procyon lotor (assembly GCA_028646535.1). Lineage (NCBI taxonomy): Eukaryota > Metazoa > Chordata > Mammalia > Carnivora > Procyonidae > Procyon > Procyon lotor. Next base: position 112,612,916 of record CM053604.1, on the reverse strand, counting down.
AAATATATAGAATTCTGCATGAATAGTTCTTTTCTTTTGGCTCTTGAAAAATACTAGACCGCTTTTTTCTGGTTTCATGCACTCACATGAGATATCTGCTATCATTCAATTGTTTTTGCCCTCTTTGTAATGTGCCATTTCTCTCTGACTACCTTCAAGAGTTTTTTCTTTGTTTATGAGTTTTCAGAAGTTTGACTATGATGTGTCTTGGTATGGATTTTTTTGATTTTATCTTGTTCAGTGCTTGCTCAGTTTCTTCAATCTGCAGGCTTATGTCTTTTGCCAAATTTGGAATATTTTCAGCCATTTTTTATTGAGTAAACTTTTTTTAGAGATTTTATTTATTTATTTATTTGACAGAGAGAGAGAGAGAGAGAGATCACAAGTAGGCAGAGAGGCATGCAGAGAGAGAGGGGGAAGCAGGCGCCCCGCTGAGCAGAGAGCCCAATGTGGGGCTTGATCCCAGGGCCCTGAGATCATGATCTGAGCTGAAGGCAGAGGCTTTAACCCACTGAGCCACCCAGGCACCCTGCATGAGTAACTTTTAGCTCCATTCTCTTTCACCTCTGCCTCTGTGACTCAGATGGCATAAAAGATAGAAGTTTTGTTATATTCTTCCATGTCCTTGTTTTTTGTTTGTTTATTTTCTCAATCCATTTGATTTTTTAGTTGCTCAGATTAGATAATTTCCGTTGTTTTATTGAGAGTTTTTATTTGAGGTTTTATTTTTCCATTCTAAAATTTCAATTTGGTTCTTCCTTATGCCTTCTATTTCTTTGTTAAAATATGCTATTTAAAAATTAATTTTATGCATGTTCATAATTGCTTGTGGACATGTTTTTGTGAAGGCTCCTGGAAATCCTTGTCAGATAATTCTAACATCTGTGCTATCTGTATATTAGTGTCTATTGGTTGTCTTTTCTCATTCAGTTGAGATCTTTCTGGTTCTTGGTAAGATGAGTGTTTTTTTATTTAAATATGAACCATCTTGGCATAATGGTATGAGACCCTAGATCTCATTCAAAAACACTTATTTTTGCAGACCTCTCTTCATATCTCTTTGGCAAAGGAAGAGAGCTCTGCTTCATTACTGTTGGGTGGGAGTGGAAGTCTAGGTTCACCACTTGGCCACCATTGACAAGGGAAGGAGGGACTCCTTGCTACTACTGGGTAGAGGTAGACTTCAGGCTTCCTAAAAAGCCTCCATTGATAACACTCTAGCAAGGAGGGAGAAAGTGCCTCATTATTGGCCTTCTCATGGTCTCTTAATACAATGGGGCTAGTTCTATTATTTCTGAGTTGTGGTGTAAGGCCCAACTTTCCACTAAGCCTCCTGTACATTACTCCAGCAAGGATGAAGAAATGTGTGCTTTCTTCATTACTGTTGGGTGAGAGAGCATAGACTTCTTATTTTTCTTTGGGTACAATCAACTGTGCTTATTCAGTACCCCGATTCTGTCCAAATTAGCCTTACAAATGGAGCATGCAAAATGTAGTCTTTCAAAAACTAAGCCAAGAGTAAGTTGGCACTGATATGATGAGCATGATGTTAGCACTTGGACAAACAAAGTCATGAGAAATATAGAAGAAACAAACGGAAAGACTTGCAACAGTTTTAACCTGTCTTTGGAGAAACTAACTTCATGATTCATTTTCAGACACCTGTTTCTAGTATTCCTGTAAGCCTTTATGTAATTGTATAAACAAATTTATACAATTTGCATTGTATTTTACTACCAGAGTAATCTTTGAGGTAAGTTAAATTTTTTTCTAGCAAACCAACTCTGTTTCCTTTTATTAATGTTACAGTAAGCTGTTTAACAGAGACTAGGCTCCCAGGAGATCTTTTGATAAAATGAACACATGGAAAAAGAAAGAAGTATATCATATTTGGTGGGGGTAATAAAAATGGGAGAAAATCAATAATTTATTTTGTTAAAGATTTTATTTATTTATTTGAAAGAGAGAGAACAAGAGAGAGCAGAGAGCATAAGCGGTGGTGTGGAGGGGAGAGAAGAGCAGAGAGAGAGAGGGAGAAGCAGACTCCCTGCTGAGCAGAGAACCTGATGCGGGGCTCAATCCCAGGACCCCGAGATCATGACCTGAGTTGAAGGCAGATGCTTAACCGACTGAGCCACCCAGGCGCCCTCCGATAATTTGTTTTTCAAAAAGTATTTTAGTAAGAAATTTATTTTACTTGTTACATGATTCCATTACAATAGGGTTGCCAATTCTTTAGCGAATTGGTATAAAATCCTAACTAAATATTATCTACCACTTATTCAATGAGTGTATAGCGATGTCTCATGTAGGCAAAGTATTATACTAGATACAGTATGGGGTAAGGACGGAGACATACAGAAAATGACCCACACTCCCTACACTGCTCTCAAAAAAATGCTAAATCTGGTTTGAGATTGACATTCAAAGATATACGTTCTTGAAAATGATGATAAAAGTATTTTTTTTAAATTTCAAATGAAGTGTAATAGCCAAATGCTAGAACATCTGCTGGATGAAATAGAAAATTCAGAGGAAACCGACTTGATTTGGAGGTCAGCGTAGCAGCATAAATGGAAAATAACAGAAACAGTGTGAGCAACGTTGAAGAAGTGGTAAAGCATAAAGCACCACGGGTCCAAACACTGGGCCAAGAAGAATGAAGGGTACTATTGTATAGATAATGGAAATCAAGAAGGACGGAGCCCTTTAAAAAGATGTTCTACGGAACAATGGAAGGGAGGGAAAAGTGACTTGCAGTCAGATTTTATACCTTGAAAGCTTTGGAAATTTTCTGGAGGAGGTTCTACATTATCTTGAGACCACAAGAAAGCCTGACAGGCTCTGATAAAAAGTAAATTCATGATCCAACTGTTATTTTAGGAGGTTACATTCTGCAGGAGCGTTATTTGATATATTGGGAAAGTGGTAGACACAGCAATTAAAGATTAAGATGGCAGAATCAGTTTTGAACGTGTCAAGCCTAGTGATCCCAGTAGAAATAAAAGGGAAATGTGAGTATAAAAGAACTCACAAAGATCTCGGTTCCTGACGGTATGTAGGCGGGAAAGGTAAAAGGAGTAGAGGAATGGAAGGGCCAGGGATCAGGAGGAACCAACAAGGACTCTTAGTGTCCTTTGTTGTTATTGTCAGAAACAAATTTGTAAATTGTTTAAAATGTCTGATGCAAATATGGAGGTCATGTTTTTAGAATACTTGTCCAAGATATTGTCAGAGGAAAGAAGTAAAGAAATAAGGTGATCATAAGAGACAGTGAAGGTCAGTAACTATGGTGTTGGTCAAATGGAGAGGGTTAAATAAAGCAGAGAAGAGGGAGTTATTTAATGAGGATAATTGCAACAAAGGATAAACACCATGGAATGAGGAGAAAATCAAGAGTTATAAGGACAGCACCCTACATGGATGGGTATGATGGGGAGCAAAGATGGCAACTGGAAAGGAAACATGTAAACTTTTCCTCCAAGGCAGAAAAGAATAAAGAGAAGATGGGTGTGGATATGTATTTTGAGAAGTGGTTTGTGTAATGGTCAGTGTCAGAGATTTGGGGCTTGAGTTCACTTTCCTTCTGACTAGTTCTATAGCGTTAGGAAAATACTTACCTTTCTAAATTTCAGAGTTTCCCAAAACTGGAGATACTAGTGATATCTCTCTGGATGGGTTATTGTAGGGAATAAGTAAGATAAATTAGCACATAACATAAGATAAACGTTAGCACAATACCTGTCACATTGCAATCTAATAAATGGTAATATTGTTGTTTTTTCAGATGGTTCCTTTTGAGGTGGAGACGGGCTCTTGAAACTTCTTGCTTGAAATAGTATATAGATAATTTGGCTATTTCAGCCAACTTGTTTTCCTTTGCCCTTGGGGTTCTACTCAGAAAGTTAATCCACCCAGAGAACATTTGCATTTTAATAAGGGCCTTCAAGCCTAGGGGGAGAGGATGGAAGAGAAAAGGAGCTTTCTGCTTCTCAAGTAACATCACATAAATGAACATTTTTATGCCTGTCTTTGTGTAAGCTGATCCTGCTCGGGACCACATTTATAATAGGATTTTAAAAAATTTTTTTCTAGTTAGTTTCACCTAGTTGAAGACATATTTAATAATATGTTTAGCTTTAAATCATTTATAAATTCCCTTAAAGTCACATAGCACTTGTCGGGTTGGATTTCATTACAATATAGGATTAAACTCCTGTAATATGGGCCACTGAACAGAGCACCTGTCACCTCTTTCATCATCCGTGGTTTGCATTTCTGGAAGAGCGCGCTTTCAGAAGGCTGGACCTGTGGATGCACCTACACTATGGTGATAGAATTCTCCAGAAGGTTTTATCTTTTAAAGGGGAAAGATAAATCAGAGAATGATTTGTACGTTTGGTTTTGAATTATAAATATAAAAATTGACACCAAAGATTATTTGTCAGAAAGTAATATTTACCAAAATTGGTACATATGTTTGGAGCCTAAGCTCTTTTTTTTTTTTTACAATATCCATTCAGTGGCATAAGCGTATATTTTATTTTATAATCATATATGTATTTGTGTTAAGATGGCAAATACTGGAGAACATTCATGTTATACTTTATACTTGGGGACTTCAAAATGTGTTTCTGACCTATAAAATAAAGATTTGGATTGGATTTAGAAAACAAATTAAGTGAAAGTTGTGTTCTCCTCGGACCCAAATGACTTAAAGGAGTTTATGTCAGTACTTATAGGATGGACACTGAAGACAATTATTCAGAAATCTTAATGAAAACAGTAAATATTCTGCTCTATATTAAATCAGAGTTTAGAAAACTGAATTGCGTATATTTGTGGTTAATTTCTCTTGTGGGAGTTCAATTTAGGAAATGGAAAATTCTATGAATTATGATATTGCATAAAAGCATATTAATTTACTTCTCTGCCTCTTAGGGCAGTGTTGTGCAATTAAGGCAAGTGAAAACAGAGAATTTGGCACAGTCATTACCAAGAACCAGGTAATGATGGTGCACTTGATGAATGAGCTCACACCTGGTTCATATCCATAGCGAGACTCACCAGTCGTGACTGCTTCTGTGATCCTGCAAATGGAACAGGTTTCAACGGAAACATGGAAAACATCTTATTCCTCGGTGATAACAGATCAATTACCATCAAAGACAAGATTGGCATTTTGAAAGCAATATTTCACATTCTGCTTCACATTCATGCTTCATATTCCCTGAAGCACAGAAATCTGAATGTAAATTTAAAAAAAAAGCTGATTTGGCATCTTCCTTTTTCTCCCTGCAATTCAATTTTTAAAGAATTCATTAATATCCAAGTTTTGTTTTAAAAATAAAAAAATCAAGCTAGTTTATTCTTTACTAAAAGGAATGCTAGCTATAACAATTAAAGTATTTCTGTATGCATTTTTCATTTTGGCTCTTACAAACTAAATTCTTTCTCTGATCAGTGGTTTCTTAAACTTGCCAAGCCTATGGCTCTCTGCTGATCACATAGTTTAAAGTAAATATGCCCGATTTTCTCATTAAACTTCCTTTTTTGTGAATGTTTTTGAGAATGACATTAACTTTTCCAGCCAGGATAATATTACCAGCCAATTTCTTCATTTACTAGATATTTTGGTCTGGAAGGGCCTTGTAAGTCTGGTTCCCTGAAGTGCAGACTAGGGGATATAGATTTGCATATAGACAGTTTATTAGGGAAATGGCTTTCGGGTTCAACACCTATGTGGGAAGGAAAGGAAGAGTGACTGGGCTAAGGGAGATGATGGGCTGTAAGGCAGTGTTATCTAAGGCCTCGTCCCACTCTGTGGGAAGCTCTGGAATTGGGATGATTCTTCAGAGTGATAGAGTAGGCAGTTGGCTAGATAGGAGCAGGGAACAAGTGCTTTCCCACTGATGAATGGGTGGAGGCCAAGTTCCAAACAGAAGGGACAGATCCCAGGGAATATCATATGTTCCCTATGACCACTGCACAACAGTAACCTATAACTTCATTGTAATACATTTACACTATGGTCTCTCCCCACTTTCCTCCAGCGGAGAATGGCTGCCATGACAGTTCCCACAAGGGTCATATAGAGCCAAATCCTCCTCCCTTAATCCCTTAGATGATTGGCTGCAAACTTAGTCAGAAATTGCCCTAGCTATGACACATAACCTGTCCAAACATGAAAAGAAAAGACAACCCCGACCTCCAGTTCAGCTGCCACTTCTGGGCCTGCCCACTCTCACACCTCGAAGGTACTTTCACTTAAACTATTAAACCTTTGCTTGCTTAAGAGTTTGGATCTGTATTCTTTCTTGGTTGAACTCAAGAACCAAGGCCAGGGAACAGGACATGCCATTGACAAGAGTAGTCCTATATTGGGACACTGTAGGTACTGGGCTGATATTCTCTTGTACTAAATAGTCATTGGAAGTAGTCTGCCCCAGGAAGTAGGCATGGCCAAACTCATCATGGGGCAATTTCTGGAGAGGGCTGATAACTGTGGACCAGAACCTGGCTTTACTCCTAGAACTGAAGGAATAGTCCTTCACATCTGGGGGTTAGGGGGCTGCACAGAGTATCCTGGTATCCACTGCAAAGAATGAGTGCCATTAAAAAATGTGTAGCCTAAAGGATTCCAGACTGTCATCATCTTAGAAAAATGAATTTAGTAACTTCTGCGTTAAACAAAGTGTAAATTGTTAAAAAACTGAAAATCATTTAAATTACAGTAATTGTTGAGGTGACGGTAGATTTTACCTCTCACACAGATTTATTGTATTACTTGTATTCTCTACCCACCTTCCTCTAGCTGCCTTTTTTCAAAAACAGTTTTTGGAAGCAAAGTTATGGAGAGAAGTAACAGGGACTTTGGAGTTAGATTTGGTTTTATTACTTAACTAGATGTTCAGTCTTGGAAAATACAATCTTGGAACCTCTGTTTTTATATTTTTACAAATGAGTGCAATCATAGGATGTAAATTAAGTGAGATGACATTTTTAAGAGAGTCCACCGTAAAGCTTTTGATTTAGAAGTAGCTTATCAAAATAAAAGTAAAGAAAGAAAAAGTAGCTAAGATTTTGTTTTTTCCCCAACTCTTACAAATCTAAACCCATTGTATTAAAATTAATATCAATATTAATTTCGTATTCTGTTGTTAACTTAGAAATCATTCTTCTGTTTCTGTTAACAACGTTCTTCTTTGGTGACATTAGTCTAAACAAAAAGAAACTGCAGTCTATAGGAGGGGAGCTTAATTAATGGTGCCAAGTGTACTGGAGAAGAATTAACTTTCAAACTAGTTGGTTAGAAAACATTCTCAGCAAAAAATATATATAAACTGGCTATTTTATCAATTTTTTGGTCATTAACTTTTTACCTCTTCCAATTAATATTTAAATTTTCAAGGACTTCACAAAACTAAAACGAATTTATTTCCAAATTATTTACCAAACTTAAAGTTATCTCAGAAGAAAGATTATTGACATTCTATTTTTAATTACTCACATCATCCACGAGAAGGGGTGAGATAGCTAGAAATAGTGTCACCTCAAAGAAGAATGATGGCAGTGGTGGCTCATCTTTAGCTACTAGATCTCCACATTTTCTTTTTCTCTTTTTTAGTTCTGATATTTAATTCCCTGTTGTTGTTCGGCAGTCTGGCAATATGATCGTTCTGTTCCTCATTTGCTAAAATGTACCCTTCTTTTCTCCCTCATTCCTTCATGTTCTTTTTTGCTCAGTATGTTTTGAGATTGAATCTAACCAAACTATTGAGTTGGAAAGTGAAGGACCTATAATCAACTTAATGGGTTAATCCTTTGTAGAGAGGATATGTCCATGCTCATTCAACATCGCTTAGAGGGAGTTTGTGGGAGAAGAAATCAGACTAGTAATGGAGGTTGGATCATGAAAGGTCTTGCATAAAGTGCTAAGGAGTTTAGACTTTTTCCTATGTGCGATGGAACCCGCTGAAAATTTTTGAGCAGGGAAATGGAATGATTAAATTATATTAGAAGAATTAAAGATATAATCACAATAAACTTGCTTTATTTCAAATTCTGATATCTAAATATTAATGAGCTATAAAGATTTTCTGATCCTCAATATTGTTAGTGGACTCCCTACTCTATAAATAATCTGATCATATCAGAGTCAAGTTCTCCTTAATACTAGGATACACTCTTGAAATCTAAAAGTGTTTATTTAGTTTAATGCATATTGAAGACGGACTAGCCTTTTTTTTTTAAGATTTTATTTATTTATTTGACAGAGAGATCATAAGCAGGCAGAGAGGCAGGCAGAGAGAGAGGGGGAAGCAGGCTCCCTGTTGAGCAGAGAGCCCGATGCAAGACTCTATCCCAGGACCCTAAGATTATGACCTGAGCTGGAGGCAGAGGCTTTAACCCACTGATCCACCCAGGTGCCCTGTAGATGGACTAGTTTTATTAAAATACCAACAATTTACTCTCCACTGAAGATGACAACACTACTTCACTGAAAAAAATTTCAATTTCTTCCCATGCATTTCAGTTTCTCTCTATTTTTAACTAGATCCACATTTTTAGTATACTGCTGACCATTTCTGTATAGGGTGTTGCTCACTCTCCTCTCTCAATATGGTGCAAGCCAACTCATTTCTCTGACCCCTAGCTTCACCCCTTACTAACTTCTGCTGCTGCATTTCACTTCCAATCAGTCAGAGAGCCTTTGATTATCTACTTCAAAATGAATCTCAAAAACTTGCCCCCCATATTCATTGTTATTAAATTGGTTCGGACCCTTATCATTTTAATTCTGAACTGTTGAAATAGTCCCATTACCCTGACTCTGTCTCTAATTTCCCATCTCTCCAAAGCTCTCAGCACGCTGCTATCAAAATTCTCTCTCTAAAGTATAGCTTTGGTAATGTCACTTCCCTGGAGGGCCTTCTGTGGTTCCACAGAAATCAAGTCTAAACTTTTTGGGGTTCAAAGTCAGTCACAATCTACTGATATTCTTTCTTCAGCAAAGTCTACAAAAAGGAATTCTGACTCATTGGGAGTAAATTTGTTGATGAAAGTAAAAATTTAAAAAAAATCTTAATGGAGGATAAAAGGTTAAAATTGTCCTGTGGTAATGCTTTTTGACCCTTGCACAGAAAGAAGGGATTGGTTTTCTGAGTGTTGGTGCAAACTGGTGCTGGACGAAGGGGTCTGTTAAGATACACCACATTTAAGATTAAGGGAGCAGTCACTCTGACATCTGAAAAATTCAGTGAAACAGACAGAAAAGCAGGTGCTTGAAATGGTTGATGGCAAAGCTCTAACATGGACATCCTTTCAGAGGAAACAGTGACAGTCAAGTGAATTAGAAAAGAAAGACTAGGGTGATTTACCAGTGGTCAGAACCCTAGGAAAAAATAATTCTTTTGGAGACACACCTACAAATTCCCCACCCACCAAAAAAGGGAGTGAATATTTTTTTACAAATTGAAAAGAACTGAATTAACAGCTTTGCTGCAAACCAGAATTCCAGCTTGTCATGGCCTAAGAGAAATATCCTTCAACATTTTGTGGGTCTTGTCTCCCCATCAAATGCTCTTTCCCCCTGTAGACTACACAACCTCTCCTGAGTCACACTGGGTCATTCCTTGTGGACTTTCTGTACCTCTTGACTCTTGCATGATTGGTTCCCTCATTGTGAAATTCCCATTCTTTCCCTGCAAAGCAAAATTCCAAATATCTGTATTGAGAATCAGTTTAAGCCACTCTCTGTCTTCTTTTTGGTAGACAGCAGTAGCCATGGGAAACTCTGAGTTGAGCAGGGATCTGATACTCTTTCTACTCTCCACATTCAGACTTTAATGAACACAGATCTCAGACCAAATGCTGTCTCTCACATATGCTTATACACACATACACACACACACGCACACTTTATCAGCAAACAATTATAAAACAGTATATACATCCTATTTTCCCAGTGCAGTGCTCCATGAATTCCTGGATGTAAGAAATCCTTGGAAATTGTATAACTCTGGGTTAAATCTCTCTACCACTTAGCTTTTGAATGACCTCAGACAACTTACTTAGCTTTTCCGATCCTCTCTTTCCTCACCTATAAATTACGGTGATGATCCAGGCATGTGGATATTCTATAAACAAAATATCCACTAGTGGGCCAGAGTTGTCATGGAGCTGGAGGATTGTGCTGGTGTGGTGGAGCTGAGTGGTGAATTTTCAGGAGTTTTATGAGACAGTTGTTAACATAGCCATCTAAAAAAATCAAATTATATAAACTTGCAGTTAAAGAAGTTCTATAGAAAACAAAGGCAAGCAATGTTCAAGAATTATGACTTCCTAATTGTTCTACTACCTCTTACTATTTTCCTATGTTCTTAACGCTACTTATGTCTACAGTATAATGTGCCACTCCCTGTCTCTTCTCAGCTTTGTTTTTGCTGACATCATTTAGCTTGGGAGCTGGAAATCAGACATGATTGGGAGTATCACACCATGGAGATCAGCAAGCACTGAAAATCAGAGTTGGATTCATCATTTTGTTTATTGCCTCTAGACTTAAAAAATCAGGAGGAAAATGTCAATAATGTGAATTAAACTCAAAGATATGCCATGCTTGTGGTTTTTACATAGAAAATAGCACAAAAAATGAAGAAATATATCTTTAGTCTTCAAAAACTATGGATAATTCTGTAAAGTTTTTCATATCATGGATAAATTATTGAAGTTTCAACCTAGGACATTTTCAATTGGGTTCATTTACTAATTGCAAACATAGGCTGTGTATAGACACAGAGGCTAGCAAAAATCAATGAATGAGACTGTGAGAATCTTTCTATAAGGAAATTACAATAAAGAGTATAGTATATTTTATAAAAAAAGAGTATAGTGTATTTTATTATTCATAAACTGTCTGCTACATATATTTATAAAATTAATTTTTATAATAAAATTAGGCATGTATAGACCTATATACACATATACACATTTTAGATATTTAGTTGTTAAGAACTTGCCAGCACTCTTTTGCATATATCCTCCTCTTAAATTTCTGCTCAGATATCACATTCTCCCTGAAGTCTCTTTGGATCTTGCCTGAATTGGTATTAAATGCACCTTCTGCCTTCCATAGTAACATGGGAACTAACTAAAGTGCTTTTATCCTAAAGAGTAATTAGTTGTGCATGTACCTGTTCACCTTTCTATATTGTAAACTCCTAGAAGATAAAAGAAAAAGTGTTATATATCTTAATGTAGGTATGCAGCATAGCTTCTAGCATAAAATTATACAGTTAAGACTCTAAGGAAATCTTTGTCAAAAAATTAAAGATTTCACCAGGTTTGATTTAGAAAGCATAAAACATAGTTTCCTCTTTCCAGTGTATTCTAGAATTCTAGAATGTCTTTTCATTGCCCATTAGGAGATTAGCTGACAATAGAGTGGATCTGAAGTAAAAAAATATTAAATTAATATTTTTCTTTTACCACATTAGTGACACATACCACATTAGTAAATCTCTTAGAATTAATTAATTAATCTTAAGAAAAACCTTCTTCTTAGTCACAAAATATTCTTACTAAATAAGAAAAATTTGGGCCAGGTTAAAACTACTAGGTACTGGGGTGTCTGGGTGACTCAGTGGGTTAAAGCCTCTGCCTTCAGCTCAGGTCATGATCTCAGGGTCCTGGGATCGAGCCCCACATCGGGCTCTCTGCTCGGCGGGGAGCTCGCTTCACCCTCTCTCTCTGCCTGCCTCTCTGCCTACTTGTGATCTCTCTCTGTCTAATAAATAAAATCTTAAAAAATAAATAAATAAAATAAAATAAAATAAAATCTTAAAAAAAAAAAAAAAACAAAAACTACTAGGTACTGAGCCAACTTTTTCTTTCCTGTATTTTTCTTGGTCTGATGGGGAAACCGAGTACCAAAGCACTAAATAACTATAAAGCTAATGAGTGACAGAGCTGGAATTTGAACTTTGGCAGTCCCGCTTCAGAGTTAAATTTGCCAGAGCAGTTTTCATATCCCAGAAAGAGACTGTCTTTGGGAAAAAAATGAACTTTTGTGTTCTAAAAAATTAAGAGCTTGAAAGACTCAGAGGATATAGTTTATCCATAAATCATAATTTTGGGAAGAAATCATGATATCATAGGATGCAGGTTTCCCCCCCAAAGGAGATAACATTTCAATGTCTGAGAGAGGAAAGGAGAAAAAGAGGAAAGCTAATCACTGCAGGGTTAGATATTGGTGTGGTCTCCTGCCAGGTTAGTAGGGGAGAGGAGCAATATCTCCCAGATAGATTTGGGGCGGGGGTTCCAAGAACAGAGAGGATCTGGGTCTTAATCCTAGGCTATAGCCTGAGGAGAAATAATACTCCTGAGGATCAAGCCCATATGAGAGCTACTCCCAGCAAGAGCAATTCAACAGTTTCCCATAGCTAGAGGGGCGTGAGAGGATTGAAAGGGTCCTACCAGTTACGACGAAGCCATGCTATCAGCAAACCTCCCTCAGGTACCAAAACTGATGTTCAAAGACCAGCCAGAAGGAATGATGGTCCACAGAAGCAATGTGATATGGAACACTCTCCAGATTTAAATTCAGAGCTAACTGATTTTTAAACAGGAGTTACAGAGTAATTTCTAATTTCACTGAGTTTACCTGAGAGATGATTAAGGTTTTATGCATTAGAGAGAAAAAGGTTTAGAGAAGATATTAAATTGAATGATAGAAACTAAATTTAGAATTCTTGTAAACTAGAGTAGGAAACTATGAAATTCAAACTGGTTATATACCCTCCTAAAAAGGGTATATGTTCATTTAAGAGACAGTAACTGAAATATAATAGAGACTTAAGGGTCATGTATTCATTTAATGTATATGGGCATATATTTGTGTGTATAACAAATACATACATACACAATACACCCTTTGTGACTGATTTATAGATTACTTATTTATCCTTATGTCTGTTTATAGAAAACCATACTTTGCTGGCATGTACAGTTATTTTTTTGAAAATGTCACAGTAGTTAAAAGTGCAGGTCTGGAGGGGAACCTGGGTGACTCAGTTGGTTAAGCATCTGACTTTGAGATTACCTCAGGCTCCCTGTTTAGAGGGAAGTCTGCTTCTCCCTCTCCCTCAGCATTCCCTTCCCACTCATGTGCATGCTCTCTCTCTCAAATAAATAAACAAAATCTTAAGAAAAATAAAATTAAAAAAGTGCAAGTCTGGGGTCTAGACTCCTAGAGTTTAAAGATTTTATTTATTCATTTGACAGAGAGAGATCACAAGTAGGCAGAGAGGCAGGCAGAGAGAGAGGGGGAAGCAGGCTCCCTGTTGAGCAGAGAGCCCCATGTGAGGCTTGTTCCCAGGACCCTGAGATCATGACCTGAGCCAAAGGCAGAGTCTTTAACCCATTAAGCCACCCAGGTGTCCCTAGACTCCTAGAGTTTAAATCCTGACTGCTCCATACTATATGTGGGACCTTGGATAAGTTCTTTGACCTCTTTCGGAGAGTTTCCTCACCAGTAGGTCTTCACAGGTTTATCAGGAAAATCAAACGTGTTAATATCCTTAACGTACAGAGAGGTGCATGTGCCTTTTATGTCCTCTGGAATGTCAGTCAAGGTCATTCCATGTGGCCTTCAGTCAGCATGACTGGATGCCATGCTCAAACTTCTTTCCTTGACTTCATTTTGGTGAGCCAGGTCATGTAGTCATTGGCAGTGGGCGTGACCTCCATGCTCTTCAGGCACCTCAAAATCTGGAGTATCACTTGAAGAAGTTTGAACTCATCCCAGAAGCAGTTTTTCTGATTGTGCTACAACCTACCACATCTAATTCCAACCTCTTCACTCTCTTATCTACCTTTGTATTTTTTAGTCTTTTTTATGGGAAAGGAAAGTTGTCTTTGAAAACAGAAGAAGAGCAGTTCTCTCCTGAATAATCATGGAGATCACCTTTTAAAAAAATTACTTTTAAAAAAGTGAGTGTTGAAGAAAGTTATAAAATGCTTTTAGTTATAAAAATTCCTGTTTCCTGGGGCGCCCGGGTGGCTCAGTGGGTTGAAGCCTCTGCCTTCGGCTCAGGCTGTGATCTCAGGGTCCTGAGATCGAGCCCCGCATGGGGGAAAGAGGGGAGTCTGCTTCCTCTCTGCCTACTTGTGATCTCTCTCTGTCAAATAAATAAATAAATAAATAAATAAATAAATAAATAAAATCTTTAAAAAAAAAAATTCCTGTTTCCTTTGTGTTCATTTAAACTGATACCATAGATGGGATTGTGTTTTTTGTCTTTCATCAAATTCTTCAGTGTCCGTATCAGAGATTGTTGCTTCTAAGGAATGATTTTGCTGCTAATGCTTTGAAGTAATGAATCCATTCTCTGATCTATTGGTTTTAGAGTTCTTTTTATTTTCTTTTAAAGATACAGCTTTGCCCTTTTAAATTTAGATTCCTGCATGAATTTGTTGGCATTTAGTGAGTATTTACTTTTACATTAAAAAACATGAGTTATCAGTACTTGGATGCTTATTTCTGTTTATCAACATGTCACCCCTAAAGCCTCCAGTTTCAGGAGTGACTTTAATAGAGAGTCCAGCAAAAGCATGCAGTGAACTATGATTTTTAAGAAAACAGGATTAAAGGGTCTACTAATACTACCACTTGAAGAGGAGCAGCAAGTAGCTTGTTTCTCTCCCTAGATACCATAGTTACTAAGTTATCAAAAGAATACTGATCAAAATTTGAATTTAAAGTCAAGCAATGAAATAAAGAATATCAATCTGATTTAATTACTTTTTCTAAAGCCAAAATAATTTCTATGCTTTTTTTCTTTGCAAGTTTAAAGTTTTTCAGTTTTAAGGAAATAGGAGACTGAAATGTAATTGATGTTGTATATTTAGTGGCATAGACTCTAATATTTTGTCCCTTAACATTTGTTTTATATTTTTGTCAGAGAACCATTAGGTAAAAAAAAAAAAAAGATTTCTAGAAAATAAGGCATTATTTTCTTTACTTTTTACTAGGAGTAAGTACTACGTAGGCTGAAATTGAGTAAAATTCTGAAAATTTAAGAAAATATGACATGGTTTCTTGGGAAGTCTGAGAAATCATTAAAAAATGATATTGTATAAATCAAGTCATTTACCTTCTTACTTGTCAAAATGTCAATTCTACATCTTTTCAAGAAAGAAAACTTGAAATTGCATATCTCACTGAGAATTATGAACTTTTTGCATGAGACACACTTGATTTAAGACAGACCTTGGGGTCCCAGGTTCTTCATGTATAAGATGAAATTTATCAGATTATCCACCTAGCTCTAATATTCTTAATTTTCATAAAACTCTAAGTGAAAAATAAGCAAACATGCTTCTAAAAGAAAATATTTATCGGACACTTCTAATGATTTTTCTACCTGTATTTCCACCTGAGTAATTATAGAATTAACTTAAAGCAAATATGTAATAGCAGCTACTTAGCTTGTTGTTACCTGATTAATTTCATGCCACTGCATTCCATGATGAAACTTCAGAGTTCTATGGCCTTTAGTATACAATCCACAATAGTGTTGGTGGTGTGCACTTGAAATTTGGGAAAACACTAGGGATTAAACCCCACCTGGAATAATCTACTAGTAGTTTCTATCGTTAAAAAACAAAAAAACAAAAAACAAAAAAAAACAACCTAAATGACTTCATCAGTTTCTAATTTCCATAATACTCTAATTGCCCTGCCCAAGAAAAATACCACATTTTATTTCATCCATAATTTGTAGTACTCGATATTATTGTTCTTTTCATATGTGTATTCATCTCAAGAGTATCTCGGCTCTTGACATAAAGTCTCATTTCTTTCCTTAATGCAGAGTCTGTCAGGTTTTACTAACTCTCCAGTGCCTCTGCAAACTTGAAAAAAGTTCAGTGGAAGGAAATGATTCTCCATAAAGTCCTGTAGCTGTTTCAGCAATGAAAAACATAATGCATTTCAAATAAGTAAAATTGGAAGACAATGCGGTTGTGTGTTCTTGGTTGTTCAGTCTCCTAGTTCCCAGCAATATATATATATTTTCACCAAATGGTATTATTCTGCTTTAAACTAGAAATCTCAATGGAATTTGCTTTCTTGGACAAACTTTGTAACAAATAAATCTTCCACAGAGTGACACCAACATCATTGAGAAGTTCAGTAACGTCTGCTCTTATCTAGACCAGGGCTGATAGTAGGATGTGCTGTCACAGAACTGGGCTCCTTTCCAGCAATGCTGATAATAGGATTCCTAAGTAATAAAGGCCAGGTGGTGGTGCAAGGTGTGTGTAATTATTACAATCAGTGACAAATTTGGAGTGGCAGCCAAGAAAGCTCAGCCTTCAGAGAGGTATAGAGATGGTATTCCTAAGGCAAGAGTGAAGGGCATCAATAAGGGTACTATTTAATTTGTACAACCAAGAAAAATCAAGGATGGATAAGCAGGAGACTGAAGATGCCTACCCCAATAAAAAGTCATGATTCCTTACTCAGTTGCTGTACCTGAGCCAGTTCTCCGAGCTGGAACCCATTAACTGAAGGAGATGCCACATTTCTATGTGGGAGGATCCTGCAACAGTGCAGCAAGTGAATTCAGTCACAATTCTCCAGTTTTGTTTCTAAAGTGAATTATAAACATAAACTCTTATAAGTGTGCATGGAGGAGAGGGAATTATCCAGATCTTTAAAAGATTTTTGGACAATGAGTCCAATTGGTCAGGGACCCAAAGTGCCAACATGAGACTCTTGTTAGCAGGGGATGTGTCAGCACAGGTAATAAATGGAATTCAGGCCGGGGTCCTGCTTACAGTGGGACCACTATGCCCAGAAACCTACCCTGTGGTCATTTTTCTAATGCATAATTGGAATGCACATACTTGGCCGTTGACAGAACCCTCAAATGGTTCTTGCTTGATCTTTGCGGTATCACCTACTGTACTGGGGAAGGCCAGCTAGAAGCCTCTGAAATTTCCTCTTTCTAAGATAGTAAATCAATACTGTGTCTTGGGAGTGAATGACAGAAATTAGTGTCATGCTAACAGAATACAGGGTGGTCTCTATTATAGTCCCATTAAATTAACTAATCTGGTCCTCACAGAAATACGATGAATCATGACGGATGACAATGAAATTCCATCAAGTTAATCAATTAGTTGCCTTAATCACAGCTGTACAATTGCTGGTGTTTTTGCTAGTACAGATTAATGAAAATTCTGTGACACAAAATAATGTTATTGAGCTGATGAATGCCTTCCATCCCATCTATGTCAGGAAAGAGGATCAGAAATAGTTTGCATTTACTTAGCACAGACAGTATTATACATTTGCTGTGTTGCCCCATCTATGTTAAAATCTCCTACTGTATGCCATAATATAGTCAGAAAGGGACCTGGACTGATACCCTATGGTATATCACATTGGTCTAATATATTAAAGACATCATGCTAATAGGACCAAATGAGCAAAAAGTATGTGTGTTGTGTTAAGACACATGCATTCCTAGGGCAGGAGACAAACCCTATGAAGACTTAGGAGCCCACCATATCAATGAAATGTTTAGTGGCATTAATGATCTGGGAATTCTAGGACTTCCTTTCTAAAGTAAAGGGCAAATTCTAGCATATCTCACCTTGCACCACTAAGAAAGAAATGCAATTCTTGGTATTTTTTTTACAATCTAGAAACAGCATATTAAACATTTGGAAGTACTCTTCTCACTCATATTCTGGTTATGTGAAAGGCTGCCAGCTTTGAGTGGGGCCCTAAGCAAGAAAGATGTCTGTAGCAGATCCAGGCAGCAGCAGAAAACTATTTATCATTCAGAAAGTAGCAACTGGAATGTTATTGGTCCTTTGTAGAGAACTGACAATGGAATGTCAAGTCACCAGTCTCATGAGGTCAGAGACACCCTTCTTTAGCAAGATTGTGCTGACCCACTAAGTCATAAGCTCAGGCAAGCCAAGCAGTAATCCAGGACAAATGGAAGTGATTCCACAAGTTCCAGGCACAAACAGGACCTTACATGGAACAAGTAAGCTATATGAGTAAGTGGTACAAACCCTCTTACCATCTTATTTACCACTTCTCATCCCTGGCTTCACGTGAGTGTTGAGGTCCCTTATGACTACCTTATAGAGGAGGAAAGGGTTAGCTTGGTTCATTAATGAGTTTGGTTGGTATATGGCAATAGCTGAAGGTGAACTGATGTTCTCTATCCCACTTTTTCAGGACAGCCCTGAAGAAAGTGGTGATGGGAAATCCTTCCACTGGGCAGAGTTCTGGGTGGTGCACTCAGTCATCTGGGTGGTGCACTTTGTGTGAATCAACAGATGAAACAAAATAAGAATATACACAGGTTCCTGGGTGTTGGCACTGATCAAACAGATGCAAAAAAAAAAAAAAATTGGAAGATCTGGCTGAGGAGGCTTGGGAAAAGGCATGGGGATGGATCTGTAGGGTTTGCTATGCAGCAAGATGCTCTTGTCCTGGTACTTGTGCTGGTATCAGATGTAAAGAGTGACTGGAAACATCCACCTTTGAAAAAGCATTAAACAAACAAGTAGACAGAATGACTTGGCCAGTGGATCTCAGTTAGGCTCTGTCATTAAGTAGTCAAAGGCCAGCATACTGGTTGACCATATGGAGAGTAATTATGGAAGTATGAACAGGCCTAACAGCATAACCTGACTCACCAAGTCTGTTCTAGGTGTCATCACTGCTGAGTGTTTAACTTGCCAGCAATAGAGACCAATACTGAGCATCTATATGCCACCTAAGGCAACAAACCACTGGGAACAAATTGACCGTAATGGACCCTTTCACCTTGAGAGGACAGTAAGCATCTTGATTGGGATTGGCACCTGTTCTGAGTATGAGTTTGCCTCTTTCACACTCAGCCAATGCCAGTATTGGAGAGCTTGTAGCTTCTTTGATCCACCAATAGAAGATCCCAGATAGCACTGCATTATACTAAGAGACCTACTTTGGAGTAAAAGAAGCATACAGTGGGCATATGACCCTATCACATATTGTGTCACCTGTAAGCTACTGGCCTGACATAGAAATAGGATGATGGTCTATTAAAGATGCACCTCTCACCAGGTCTGAGAGAACACCTCGAAAGGATGAACATTTATATGATGTTGTGTCCCCAGAACTAGAATATATGGACCCAGGAAACAAAAGTAGAAGTATAGCAGTGCCTGGTTGGCTCAGTTGGTTAAGCATCTGACTTCAGCTCTGGTCATGATCCCAGGGTCCCGGGATTGAACTACGTATTGGGTTCCCTGCTTCTTCTCTCCCCGTGGCTCCCCCTGCTTGTGCTTTCTTTCTCTCCCTCTGTCAAATAAATAAATAAAATCTTAAAAAAAAAAAGTGGAAGTATAAATGATAGCATTACTTTTAGTGATCTATTTTGTGCTTCCCATATTCTTCCCATATACCTCTGTGGGTATAGAGGTCTTAGTTCTCAAAAGGGGAATACTTATACCAGGGGATGCAATAAGATTCTCACTGACCTTTAAGTTAAAATACGTTGACTGATCACTTGGGCTTTCATACTAAGAAACCGGCAAGCAAGGAGATGAATTATCTTATTGGCATTGGTAATTGAACTTGATTATCAGGAGAAAATAACATCGCTATAGTACAATGGGGTACGGGAGATGGTTTGGTGTCAGGTAATCCATTGGGGCATCTTTTATTGTGTTCACTTTGATGGTAAATGGATAATAGAATAACCATGGCCTGAGAAGAGGCTAAGATTCCCTGTGAATAAGGATCTGGGTCACCCTTACGGGCAAGACAACCTGAGATGCCAGTCTAGCAATGCAGGAAATTCAGAATGTTTGTTGGAATAGAGGGCTGAGGAGTAACAGCTATGACCTTGAAATCAACTGAGGATCAGGGCTACTTTTTTTTCTACTAGCCTTTTCTTTTAAGGGCCTCAGGAAGTTCTTCCCTGGTAGGAGAAACTTATTCCAAGAAGCACGTAGATCTGAGTAGTACAAGAATAGATTGTAGGGAATACAATGGTGCTCTACTCAGATTCATTATTATTATTATTAGCCATTAATATTATTAGCTCCATTGAAGTATCATCCGCTCATACCCATTCTTTAGGGCTAATGTACTTACTTATTGGTATATCAGCTGCTGGTTTCTTACAACTGAGTCTCTCCTTTTGAATTGCCCTAGCTCCAAACAAGTGCCTTACTTCCAGTTGACTGGCTGACTGGCTGTGAGTGGACCTACAAAGCTTCACCCTCTTTCTTGTATTTGGGACAATTCCGAAGGACCATTACAGTGCCACAGCTCCTAGTAGAATTGTCAGAGGTCTCAATTAAAACCACTGTGTACTCAGTTTTTCCCTCTGCTAATGCCGCCTTCCTCACTTTTTTATAGGTATTTTCTCAGTGTGTCTCTAGTAAAATTTCTATATGCCTTTCGCCAGCTCACAGTCTTGTTTCCACGGAACCCAATCTAAGACAGATGGAGATAATATCCAGGTCATTCATAAACTCAGGTAACTTGGGGAATGTTTTCAGTATTAAATTAAAAGCCATAGTGGAATAGTGGCTCTTAGTGAATAGTGGAAAGAGCATACTCCCCCATCTATTCTTTAACAAGTTTCTGGGTAATTTGAACAAGGTATATTCTGTGTTCTATGCTGAAGTGAATTATTGTGACTTAAAAAATAAAGGCTATATTGGCAAATTCAGAGATTACTTTCTCTATTTCTAAATTTCTTCTGCTCTTAGAGTTGGTGTACACATTATTTAGCAGGTAAAATAATATTCTAATGTCATCTCATTTTATGTAAAATTAAAGCATGAATTTTCTTTTTTTTTTTTTTTTTGGTATGTTTTTTTCCTACTTAACCCAAACATTAAAACTTTATTTTTTAAAGATTTTATTTATTTATTTGACAGAGAGAGAGATCACAAGCAGGCAGAGAGGCAGGCAGAGAGAGAGGGGGAAGCAGGTTCCCCGCTGAATAGAGAGCCCGATTCGGGGCTTGATCCCAGGACCCTGAGATCATGACCTGAGCCAAAGGCAGAGGCTTTAACCCACTGAGCCACCCAGGCACCCCCAAACATTAAAACTTTTTTTATACAAATTCATGTTTATCAACTTCTCTAAAATGCATAACATAATCCATATAATTCTTTTAGCATCCCCCCACACAATAAGAAAATATTATTATCAAGTATATATTTGTAACTTAAATTTCTGATGCAGAATTTTAGTAAATTCTTTCTGGTGATATATGTGTCACAAAGTAATACAGTGCTGTAATGATAATTATGTGCTATAAATGTGCTTTTGCATGGGGATCCCGAGCGAGTGTGTGAGGCCATATCCTCTCTGCTACTCACATAACATGAACAGTTCCTGTTTTGTCTGACTAAATCGACTTAATGTCTCACTCTTCTTTTTTTTTTTTATTTGATGGTAAAAGGGAAGTCTTAGTTTTAAATTCTGAGTATGCTCTACTCAAATCGAAATAAAAGGCAGTCCTTTACATTGACCAATATTTTCTATGTCTTAAGACACCAAAATATTTGACATTCAGTTTTCAAGACACTATGTATCAAAGTGTTACTGAAAAAAAATGAAAGGAAGTTTTGCTTATTTTTTTTTTTTTTTTAAAGATTTTATTTATTTGACAGCGAGAAACACAGCGAGAGAGGGAACACAAGCAGAGGGAATGGTAGCGGGAGAAGCAGGCTTCCTGCAGAGCAGAGAGCCCGATGCGGGGCTCGATCCCAGGACCCCGGGATCTGACCTGGGCCGAAGGCAGACGCTTAACGACTGAGCCACCCAGGCGCCCCGGAAGTTTTGCTTATTTTCTAAAAATGTTAAATAAAATCCGAATTAAAACCAAAACACACTTTTCTTCCCTATACCCTCTACACATTCACACACCACACCCACCCGTCACACACCTACGGTACACCATCTTAGTCAATATTTTGCACAATTGTTGGGATTCTCAAACCTTAGAGAGCTTCAGAATTGCTTGGAGAACTTAGAAAAATTACTTATGTTCTGTAGATTCAGATCAATAGGGGTTGACATAAGCCTTTGGCATATGAATTGTCCTCCAAAACTCTGGGTGATTCTAAGTTATACCAGGTTTGGGTTGAGTTGAAATAAAAAGAAAGTTAAATGACATAAACTAGCTGTTAATAGTTAATACACAACTTATATATGAGGAATTTAATGTCAATATTGTTTATCTATCTATCTAAAAACTTTTGCTTTGGTGACAAAGCCAAGGTTCTGAGATGATCTATATGAGAATATTGTTAACTTTGATCACAATGATATGTCACTATGGATAATTTGGTATAATATTTGGAATTTCCCAGACTATGTTTGTGTAAGAGTTTTTTAAATAGTGAAAACACCAGCAACAGCTAATTTTGTGACCTAGCATATTCGAATTAGGTAATCATGAGATACTTCCTCATACTTCCACTGGCATTCTGATTTCAACAAGATCTTTCTTCCAGGGAATTTTAGAACAAATTTAAAGGTTTAGTTGCCATTCTTCACTACTGAGCTACACAATTCAAACAAAATAACTCCAATTCCTTATTTATAATTTCCTCATTTGATGAATGAAGGATGATCCTGAGGGAGTCTTCCTCAACTTCATGTTTATGTTATATAGTTTGCAAAAGATGAAGGACATGCCATTCCCAGCAGCAACAAAAAGAAAATTATAAAAATCAAGAGCTAAACTTGCTGGGGGGAATGGAGGTCGGGGAGGGGGAAATCAACTATGTTTTACCTTTGGAGGCTCAACTTTTCTCATATCTGGAAACTCATTGCTTTCTTGAAACAGAGAAAATGAGGTGGTAAATGTATTTTGCTTCCAATTCTTTAAATTTTATTCAATGGATTGTTTGGGAAAAAATTGAAAATTCAACTGAGTTTCATAAAAACAAATGAAGATTTAAATCTGTAATATCTTCCTAATTTATTGCAGAAGGCAGGCCATTGTTTGGGCTAAAATGTTATATCTAACTTTGCCTTGGTGTTCTTTTCTTAGTATGTATGAAGAGAGTATTTTGCCTAAGAAGATTATGAACTAAAAATAAAATTTACCTTCAGTTTTACTCCTACAAAAATCTGACATCTATAAGGAAGTCCTGATAAGAAAGACTCAAGTTTATAATAGATGAGATCATCTGGAATATTCCCTTTCAGTTTTCAGTATCGTATTGAAGCAATGCTTTTAGGACATTGTCTTTAGGCTGTCCATAATGGGATTCTCATTTTTCCTAGAAGATGAATCCTATTTTTTACTAACCTGTTGGAAATTAAAGATGGATAATCTGAACAAGTCAACAAGAACACATTTCTTTCTTGATATAGTGTCATTCAGAGAATTTAGAGCAGGTGAAAATTTTTGAAATAGAAAAAATTAATTTAATAATATTAAAGGATAATTCCATCACTAAAAGAGTAAACATTTAACAGGTTTAATTTTGAGAGAGAGAATAGGAGACAGCCATTTGTCCCTTTCTTTGTGGTTCAACATTGATTATTTGTAGCCATAGAAATAAAGAAATATAATTGCCTTATTATTCATTTTGAATTTTCTGCCCTATATAATTCTCCCAAAATGAGTGTGCATCTTTCTTGCCTTTGTTTTGTTTCTTTGATAATAGGATGTGGGATATTTCTGTATGCCCTGACTTCTACGGTTTTTAAGTATGTGTGCACTTTTTGTGGTACTTGATGAAACACATTACACATTGATTGCCCCTTTTAATTAAGACTTTATTGATACAGTTGATTTCTGTTTTTTTTGAAAGATTTTTTAAAGTAGAAAACTTAAGAAAAGTCTGTAAAGATTATTATGATTCTTACCACAAAGGACACCTGGCAACTTACAATGTTTGAAACTGTCATATGAAAATCAGTCCAGGTTTTGTTTTCACTAAATATGAAGTGCACATTTGATATAACCTACTCCAGCAAAACTTGGTGATTTATGAAGCTGCAGTAGGAGTCAGAGTTTTTGGTGGGAGAAAAGAAGACTATGCTTCTCTCCTGGGTACACGTTATCAAAGCTTTGGCCCTATTTTCTGGCTGTCCACTGAGGCTGAAAAATTTAGTCTGGCCTTACAAGATAGTTGGAGCAGAATATAAAATTCTCTTGTAGGACTTACTAAATTACCAAAATTCAAAGCTCAAAGTTAATAGAATGTTGCTTATCCCACAAATTTAAGCTAGGTTTTATGACCTTAAATTTTAAAATCAGAATTTTTATCAAAAGGAACTTCATGTACATAATTTCTCTGTAAGGAATATACAACACCTAAAATAAATTTTCAGACCTTTAATGATAGTTATTCCTAGAATGGAGGGCAGTGCCTTTAAAACACAATGTATTGGTTCAATTAGGAAAAAGAATACATCAAGATTTAGAAAATGACAGAGTTCAAGTTGTTGGTTCATATAGTTAATAGTTTTTGAGCTATTGATGGAAGTTAAGGCTCAATACTACCTATTCTGAGGGATTTAAAATTCATGTAAAATATGGTCTCCAAGCAAAAATGAAGCAAACAAAACTTCACACACACAAACAAAAACTGACCTAGGAATGGACTTGTCTCCTATTCAAGGCATAATATGATAAACATCCCAACTCATATAAGAGTAGTATTCTAGAACTAAAATTAAAAGATTTTGCTCTGACTGTTGATTATAGAGTTCCTAGCTTTGGGCTTTAAATAATGTGAAAGATTTAAATAAAAAAATTCAGAAAGGGAATTTCAGTCACAAATGAGGGGACATGGAACTGAAAAACTGGTGGTATTTGTGTCAGAGAATAGAGAGGGTGGGGCCTGATGTTCATTCCTCTGGAATGTCACAAGTGGGTTGGACTTTTGTTAACTCTAGGGAATATGGGACACTCTGTATTGGCATGTTGCTTTAGGAAAGGCTAGAACACAGGTGGATAAAAAAAAAAAATTGAAATGAGCCCTTTCTTCTAGAGTCTTCTGTCAAGGAAAAAAAGTAAAAGCAGAAATAATAATAGAGTCACATGGAGGACAGGGCACAAGGTTGCTTGGCAAGATTAATAATCTTAGTTGGCAATGACCCATCTAACCTTTTCTCTATCCCACTGAGGATCACTTATTTGACCAAACACTGTCTGCAATATTTTTCTTACACTTTCCCTCAATCTTAAATAAGTTTCATTTATTTTTGTTGGAAAAAAAAAAAAACCTAATATTCCTATCAAGTGCCAATACTTTTCACTCTTACCTATTGCATGTAAGATATAAAGTTGGTGGTTTGGGACCAGGGATCCAGGTGAAAGGTGAATTTGGTGTCACTCTGTAGATGATTGAAAAGGATTCATTTATTAGAATGCATTCGATCAGGCCAGTTGACTAGAAAACCATAGAGAAGCCAGTAGAACAGTGGCCCAAGATTAGTGAAGAAGTTAGGGATCTTTTTCCTAACACAACCTTTCCCCTAAAGTTTGTTTCTCAACTTTTCATGTGCATAGGTGGATCTTGTTAAAAATGTGGATCCTGATTGAGCTGTCTAAGGTGGGATCTAAGAATCTTCTTGTCTAAGAAGCTCCCAGGTAATGGTTTTGTTACTGGTTCATGACCCACACTATGAGCAGTAAGGCTGCCTAAAAGTTTATGAACTCTCCCTAGGTGGAGGAGGGACAGAGATGTAGTCTCCTTATAGGAGTATTGGATGTAAATACAAATCAGGGCTTTAAAAAAAAATCTTTACTTGTTTTCCCACAGAATAGTTATAAAGTCAGTTTAAAGATGTTTGATCTTTGTTTTGAAGGCAGTAGACTTACTAAATGAAAATATCTGAACCACGGAGTGGCACAAGAATCCTTTTTTACTGTACGGCATGTAGATTGGAGGAAGGAAAGCATGAAGGCAAGTAAGTTGGTCAGATGCCACCCATATCATCTAGTTTTGAGGCCCTATGAGCCTGAACAGAAGGGACAGCAGTAGAGACATAAAAGATGAAATTGATCTAGTTTGACTTTGAAGATGGAAGACAGTGAAGGAGGAATAACAAATAGGGTATAAAAGCGAATTTACTAGAAAGTGCACCATAGAACCAGAAAACCCTGGTCTTATGGGACATCTCCTTCTACTAGTCCATGGAATGGATTCACCTTCTATTTTACTGCCCTGTTTTTTTTATCTCTGTTCTATCACATGGGGATGGACATAAAGTGCTTGGGGCATAGTTCACCTTCCACTTCATGCATCATTAATTGTGAACAGTAAACAAGTATGAACTACAGCTACTGGGGCAAAGACAAAAAGGCCAAAAATATGAAGGTCAAGATTTATTAGCAACAATCAATTTCCTTTACCAAAGAGAAACAAGAACATTGTATTTGTTGTTGTTCTAATGGAACCTGGTGGTCACAGTTTTTACACAACTACCTTTGGTAGATTACCTTGAAATGTAAGAAATTCGGAAGTATAATAAATGGGAAATGTAGTGCAGATAAACCCTGATTTCAGCTGGAAAATAAGGGGAAATTCAATACCCTGATAGTGTTAGCATTGTATTTACAGCTGTTGCTGCTGCCCACATGAATAAGTGCTCCCCATGGACCCAGATCAAAGGTAGTCACGGTGTGACAGAGCATGAGTCCATACTATAATAATTTTACAGATTTAGCAGAATGTTTCAAATGAAACTGCATATGATATAAGTTACAGGTGTTCATAAACATGATACAGGGTTCAAGCTGCTGTTGGCTTGGGGCTGGGCTGTTCTACT
Organism: Procyon lotor; assembly: GCA_028646535.1. Classification (NCBI taxonomy): domain Eukaryota; kingdom Metazoa; phylum Chordata; class Mammalia; order Carnivora; family Procyonidae; genus Procyon; species Procyon lotor. Next base: position 112,586,086 of record CM053604.1, on the reverse strand, counting down.
TACCACTTTCTCCTGAAATTATGTCTGAATGGATCACTCACAACTGTGGGTGGCTCCCTTTTGGGAGTGATATTTCATCTTTGTGTATATGTATTTGTACATGCGTATGTGTGTATAAGTGTATGTTTGGAACAATCTAATTTATGGTATCCTTTCCGATATTAACGCTCCATTTCTACTTGTAATTTTATCTATATATAGACTTTTGAATCTCAAATTGTATATCCTCTTATCTTTGTGTTTCCATCGATTTAAATATATAATGAACATATGATGAGTGTGTGTGTGTGTGTGTGTGTGTGTGTGTGTGTGTGTGTGTAAGTATTGTCTGAAATGCTAGAGGGGTACATTTCTGAAATGAAATTTTGCACACTCCCAGGACCTTGAAGGCTGAGATTTTGATGGAAGTTAAGACATTTATGTTCTGCATACCAGGATGATTGATGGAACCTGTTTATATTGTACCTTCCTACTTTACAAAACTTAACTGCTCTATTAATTCTGTTCCCTTTAATGTCGGATAACTCTCAATTATTTTCTTTTTCTTTTTTTAATTTATTTTATTTTATTTTACTTGAGATTTTGTTTATTTTTTGACAGAGAGAGAGACAGTGAGAGAGGAAACACAAGCAGGGGGAGCCGGAGAGGGAGCAGCAGGCTTCCGATTTGGGGCTTGATCCCAGGACCACGACCTGAGCCAAAGGCAGACGCTTAACCGACTTAGCCACCCAGGCGCCCCTCAATTATTTTTAATTAGAAAAATAATAGTTAAACTCTTACAAATAACTCTGGCCACATAACTTCTGGCTCCATCTCAATTTTAAAATTGTGAACCAAGAAAATAACCAGTAGTCTATGAAACAATTTTTTATTGTCTGGTTCCAAGAAAGTCCCATTTGGACAATTGAAAATATTGTGGAAGACAGCTGTATAGCACTTATTCAGTATCTTTGTTTAGAATTTTCTCTGCAAAGAATGGGCAAATTTGACTGTGATTGATTTAAAGTTTGACAATGTATGTTAATTTCATATTTAACAATGTTAGAAATATATGTAAATAATATATGAAAAGTTTGAAGTGGCATATAAACATAAATATATGGCCATTATTAGTAGTATTTAAAGAACTGTCATGTCAAATATCTTTTAATTTGAATATATGAGCCTATTTCAGAACAAACTATGTATCATAGTCATGTTTGACACGTTTCATTGATATACATTTTTTCTGATGTTAGAAACAACTAGCAATGGGAGTTTTTATTCCTGTAGGTATTACTAACACAATTCTTATCATTCTTACTTAAAAAAAAAGGTTTAGAAGGAAATTACTGAAATTAATGTGTCATGTGTTTTACTGGGGCATCTATCTCTGAAAGACTTAACAGAGATGTTTAAAAAAAATAAAATGGGTGCTGGGTGGTTCAGTTGGTTAAGCATCCAACTCTTGGTTTTGGCTGACGTCCTGACTTCAGGGTCCTGGGATGGAGCCCCACATGGGCTAAGAGCTCACTAGGGAGTCTCTTTGAGATTCTCTCTCTCCCATTGCCCCTCCCTGTGTTCATGCTCTCTCTCTCTCTCCCTCCCTCAAATAAATACATAAATCTTTAATAAAAAAAATAAAATAATGAAAGGATATGCTATCTGGAGCGTTTCTTCAGCTCCAACTAGCAGTGTGTACACATAGGATTCTGCGAGATCCTACACAGTGGAAGTGATGTTGGTCTCTTTCTAGTTGCTCCCTTTCTATCTAGGTCTTGAACCACGAAGCGTTCTCAGGATTGAGGCTATTCTTAGCCTATTATGTATTGCTATTTACCATGTATAGGATGATTTCTAGTGGTAAATATTGCGAATCTATAGACCTTTTTGCTTATATTTTTTCCCAGGTGAGAAAATCTTGGTTCTGTAAGTCCTTTTTTTTTTTTTTTTTTTTTTTTTGGTGTGAATTATCCCAAGGTGATCTCAAGAATATGTGTTTTTCTGTTAATTTTTTGGTTTTGTTTTTAGGAAATCTCCATGAAACCTCAGTAGTTTCTTTGAAGCAAAATTTACTTTTCCTTTTATAACTGGATGAGTTTTCAAGTGTATACTTCTTGAGAGCAGCTAGGAATATTTAAATTGTAAAAATTAGCTTAATATGATAAAATATGACATTTTAGGTTGTGATGTAAGAATTCTGATCTACTTAAATGGCAAAAGAAGCAATAATTATATTTACTTGCTTCTATAATGAGTTATTGAGCAAAAGACTGCATTCATCTAATGTGATAAAGTGAAAACCATTTCCTCATTCCAGAGCTAATAGAGTACATAGTTTTTTAATTTGGCCTGGGAAATCATTCTTACTCTGTATTTTCTACTATATAGTCTAATATAATAATAACTAAATTATTAGTTAATTTAAAATTATCAAAAATGTGGGGTTTTCTTTTTTTTTCAAAGATTTTATTTATTTGACAGAGAGAAACACAGCGAGAGAGGGAACACAAGCAGAGGGAATGGTAGCGGGAGAAGCAGGCTTCCCACCGAGCAAGGAGCCCGATGCGAGGCTCGATCCCAGGACCCTGGGATCATGACCTGAGCCGAAGGCAGATGCTTAACGACTGAGCCACCCAGGCACCCCAAATGTGGAGTTTTCATTGATTCTTGGAGAAAACATTTCAAAACCTCTGAGATTTAAGAGGATGGTATGTTTATTCATTTTTCCTTAAGGATATCTTTTCTGAAAATAACTTACCTAATACAATTTTAAAATACTTAATAAAAACTTAAAAATAATCTTCAGCTACCATCTATCATTATTGTGTATGGCCTTTTTATTTTAATTTTTAATTTTTTAAAAATTTACATTCAGTTAGTTAACACATAATATACTATTTGTTTCAGGGGTACAGGTCTGTGATTCGTCAGTCTTATATAATACCCAGTGCTCATTACAACACACACCCTCCCCAATGTCCATCATTCAGTTACTCCATCCTTTCACGCCCTCCCCTCCAGCCTTTTTTAAAGTTGAAAACATGGTAAGTGTAGTATCTCTACAAATTATGAAGTCATTTTTAAAAACAAAAACAAAAAAGTCTGAAGCTACATAAAACCCTATTCTGGCCAGTCACAATTTCTTTGAAATCACCAAAATTATTTTTGACTATCTTTTCCTTTTAAAATGTCATATGCTTTCATTTACTTCCACAAAAATCTTGAAAGACACTTAAAATTTCTACTTTCTGTGATCAGAGTTTTACACAAATGGAATTATGAAGAAATAGCATTTTAACTTTTACTTTCTGACATAAATATGTCTCAGAACTTTAAAAATATTAATGGAATGAACTACGATACTTTCCCATAAATACTGGCCTGAAAGCACTTTTAACAAATTCTGTGAAAATAATGGTTCTCTTTTACAAATATTTTACCTTTAGTATTTCCTTACTGCCCACTGACTAGATGTGAGCTTTTATTGGGTGGTGGGGGGGAAATATGCAAAGTCATTGCTCCTCACACACCCCTCTGGCCTATTTTCACCTCTCCTGGCGGCTGCAGTCTGGGAAGCCATTTCTGTACTCAAAATCCCTCAAAGCTTTCCAAATCTCTGAAGAAACCCCAAAGCCCTCAGTTCCTTGTTTCCAATATAATTTTTGACAAAGTTGGTCATTAGAAAATAATTAAATATTTTCTTTATGTACCAGAAAAAAATAAAGAGCTACAAGAGGAGCTAAGGAGTTAGTTTTGGAAATAGTATAGGTCTGTGCTAGAGACAGAATAGCTTGGGTGTCTGAAACAAAGATCTTCAGGCTGCTACAATTTCTGGATGATGAGCAAGTTACTGCAACACTAGGGGAGGCAACCTCCATGCGCAAAGACACTATTTTTTTCCTCTTAGTAGGTAAATATTTTTGACCCAGGAGATTTGGAATTAGGTATTAGAGACATAATAAAGCTACTCTCATGTTTATTTTTTAGTGGTATGTAGCAAAAATATGTGTATGTTGAGTATTATAAGTACCCAAGATATTTAGTTATTTTATAAGCAGCTTTAAAATATGTATCTGAAAAATTAATTTGTATTTGTGATTTCAAGTTAAAAGTGAGTTGACAACTAATTAAAAACATTGAAAAGAACTCAAGAATTACCTCACTTAAAATGCGTTTATTTGATTTATAAGACTTTTTTTATATATATTTTTTATTTATTTAATTGACAGAGAGAGAGATCACAAGTAGGCAGAGAGGCAGGCAGAGAGAGAGGGGGAAGCAGGTTCCCCGCCGAGCAGAGAGCCCGATGCAGGGCTCGATCCCAGGACCCCGAGATCATGACCTGAACCGAAGACAGAGGCTTAACCCACTGAGCCACTCAGGTGCCCCGATTTATAAGGCTTTTTAAGTGTATGGGAAGGTTTTATTTATTATGACAGACCACTGCAGTATTTGTAAGGAAATAAAATATGTTAATTTTAAAAATACATATTGAATACCTTAGAAGCAGTTAAATAAGAGTTAAAAGTCTTTGAAAAATGTAATAATATTTACAATGAATTTAAAATTTCCATGCAAACTGCACTCTGTAATTCTCATAAATTGAATATTAATTACTAGTACAAAATTGTTTCTGCATATCATTTGTATGTAACAAAGCTAACCTCAGGACCACCAAAAAAGCTCACATTGACAGCTTAAAAGGTGGTGTGAGGATTTCAGTTGAGGGCTAATGTAATGCGATGCTAGCAGAGATGGGGAAATGACACAGAATGGTGAAAGGGAGACTTGTTAGTGCTCTGAAATGTGAATAGTTTGATTCCTACTCAAACGATATTCTCTGAGTATGTACTCAATAGTTAGTGGGATTGGGAAGAAATCAATTTTCCATTCAAAGACCTTGTCTGCAAGAACAGATCCACATACCAACCCTTCTCTGCTGGAAAAAGTAGAATCCATGTTGGATTTTTTTTTCTTTGAAAACATGTTCTCTTTTTCTGTGAGAGAACATCAGTTTTGTTTGTTTATTAATTGGTGGTATTTTTGTACATGTGGGTGCTCTTTAGCAGGGCCAACTTCTTGGGAAGCATTAAAAAGTTTAAAGTTTAGATTAAACATTTAAATCACCAGCTTCATGTTCACTATGAAATACGTTATTGCCTTCCAGAATTTCACGGGACTACCAACCATAATTGCTTATGCCTACCACAAAAACATTCTGTGAAGATTGGTTGGCATTTAATTTTCTCTCCGAATTGTTAGATACTCTAGAGAGTAGGATGAATTTACATTCAAGTCACATAAAGGATTATCTCTGGGAGCATTATTTAACTTTCCAGCCCTTAAAAAGGGCTCTGGAACAGATTGATCAATTGTTAGATACAGAAGTTACAAGGCGAAACTCAAAGAGTCCCTATAGTTTTCCATGATGCGGAAAGTGATGTGGGCAGTGATGGTGTCCTTCATGGCGACCAGAGACACTAAGGAGTATGCGAAATAATTAGTCATTTGGAGTTGGGAATTCCAACCAGCTAGTGATTGGAAGTATGGGACTGGAGCATAGGTCAAAAGCCAGGGTGAAAAAAAAAAAACATTTAAAATTTAATGTTTTAGAGCTGACATTGAGGCCTGAGATTACCAAGGAAGACTGTGCAGTGAAAAGAGATCCTAGGAACATCTCCATACGGTGAGCTGCAGCCTGAGGAGAAGCTTGAATCGGAAATATGCACGTGGGACTGGAAACTGCAGAACTATGGACTAGAATCTTCCAACTTATATAGTACTTCACACAGTATGGGATGTGTGAGTGTGTGAGTGTGTGTGTGTGTGTGTGTGTGTGTGTGTGTGAAGTATGTGTTTAGTATGAACCTATGTTTAGTAGGGCTGATTACACATAAACATATGAATTCCCAGAAAGGAATGAAGACATTTCTCTTTATGGCATCTGTTTAGCACTGAGAAGCCGCTCCCTCTGAGGTTGGGGCATGCATGTCCCTGCTTCATTGCCCTCCATATAACTCACACAATCCTTGTTTATTCATTTTGACCCCACAGCTCCATGCCTATCATTATCTACCTGTATGTTTTTGAGTTTGCAATCTATGGTTTGCTTTCTCTCTTAAAAGAGAGAAAAGGTTCATGCGTCCAACTCTGGGTTTCAGCTCAGGTTTCAACCTCAGGGTGGTGGGATCGAGCTCCACGTCGTCGGGCTCCATGCTCAGTGGGGAGTCTGCTTACCTCTCTGCTCCAGCCCCTAATCGCTTTCTCTCTCTCTCTCTCTAAAGTAAATAAATAAATGTTTTAAAAAAATAGAGAAAAGTTTCATGATGAGCAATGAGTAGGGCAGTGTGAAATTTAGACAGAATTGTTTTTATTAGATTTAATTTTTGTGAATACTTACTTGATTTTGGATAGTGTTGTGGGTTGGAATGCATCCTCCCCTTCAAGTATATGGGAAGGTTTTATTTATTGAATTCATACCTTGAAGGCCAACCCCTAGTACCTCAGAAGAGGACTATATTTGGAAATAGGTTCATTACAGATATATTTAATAAAGATGGGGTCATACTAGTGTAGGGTGGGGCCTCAATCCACAATGATTGTGTCCTTATAAAAGAGGGAATTTGGACACAGAGACGTATACAGGCAAAATGATTTGGGAAGATGAGGACAGAAATCTGAAAGTGAAGGAACACCTAAATTTGCCAGTGAACCACCAGAAGCTGGGAGAGAGGCATAGAACAGATTTTCCCTTCACGCCCCTCTCCCCCCACCTCCCCAAGGAACCAATCCTTCCAGTGCTTTTAGCTGGGACTTCCGGCTTCCAGAATAGTGAGACAGTAAGTTCCTGTTATTTAAGCCCCCGAGTTTGTGGTACTTTGTGAAGGTATCCTTAGCAAACTAATGCAGAGGGAAAGAGTACTCTTTCTGAAGACAATTTTGTGACACTTTTAAAGATCACAGGAAAACATCTTTTTTCCCAGAGACTATGAATTATCAAATTTGAAAAAGAATGCATGTCCCAGCATGACACTTGGCATATTTAGGAAAAGATATCCATTTAGTTAACTGTGGGAACAAATCACACAGTTAAGTCAAGCCTGGGTTTGAATTCTACTCCTCCCAGGACTGATGTAGATTTGGGGGCATTACCTAATTTCTTTTTAGCCTAGAGGTCATCCCTAAATCTGAATCCATTTGTGTCTGTCTTATGTGTTTTAAGGCATAAGTGAAAAAAAAAAAAAGACTAGTGTAGTGTTTACAGTCAACAAACTGTAGCAAAAATTATAAGCACTTATCACTCTTACTATTTCATTTGAGGAATCACATATCAAAGCATCAAAGTTGTGCCAAAACACTTGGGACTCTAAAGACTTCTTTTTTTTTAAATTTAAAAAAATTTTTTAAAGATTTTATTTATTTATTTGACAGAGAGAGAGAGATATCACAAGTAGGCAGAGAGGCAGCAGAGGGAGAGGGGGAAGCCGGTTCCCCGCTCAGCAGAGAGCCCGATGTGGGGCTCGATGCCAGGACCCTGAGACCATGACCTGAGCCGAAGGCAGAGGCTTTAACCTACTGAACCACTCAGGTGCCCCTCGACTTCTCTTTTTTTTTGAGTCATTATTGAGTTCTTATGATATGCTTCTAAAGAAAAGCTGTGACTTCCTTTTCTTTTCCTTCCTAAAGATTTTATTTATTTATTTGAGAGAAAGAGAGTGAGCATGAGCGGGGGGTGGGGTAGATGGGTGAATGTGTGGCACAGGGAGAGAGACAAGCAGACTCCCCACTGAACAGGGAGCCTGATGCGGGGCTTGATCCCAGGACCTCGAAATCACAATCTGAGCTGAAGGCAGATGTATAACCGACAGAGCCATCCAGGTGCCCCCAAAGCTGTGACTTTCTAGTATGAAAGTGTGGAGTATAAGGAAAAATATAGACTAACCTGATTTAATTGTAGCAGAACACAGGACAAGTGAGTATGTTATCCAAAGGTGCTTGCTTTAGAGCTAGTATGGAGTTCAAGCCCTCAGAGACTATTAATGTAGCGGTTGCCAACTGTACGTTACAGGTGTCTTACCACATTTGATGTCAGAACAGGTTTTCATAAGTTTCTTTCTACACTGGAATGAGAACTCCTGAAAACAGAGACCGTTTCAGTCTTTTGCTCTAGTTACACGCAGTGTTGTAATTAATCCTTGCTGGATACGTAGACAGCAATTCTCAGTAGAGAAACCCAAAGATTAGCAATACTAGTTAAAAGGTGGTCTTATTGCTGCAGTTTCTTGGTCTAATGAAATTAAAATTATGCTGCATGTAGTGATGGTTCAAGTCATGGATAATAGTTTCTTTTATCCTGATTTTGTTTCTCACTTTAATGAAACTATCTATACTCTCTTAAGATTAAAAGAACATTTTCAGATGATTTGTGTTGAAGGGGTACATTTGTCTGGGCTATTTTCCAAACCTTTTCTACAATTATTGCAGTTATAACTTTTGGAAATACTTGGCTACAGTTAGGCCTGGTTAAATATATTATCCAGGCTCTAAAGCCTACAGTAGACATTTATGCATGTATTAAAGTTAAAAATGACCACTTAGCATATAATTTTATTATTTCTGATCCACCTTATTAACCCTATCTTTCTAATTCACTTAAAAGGCAAGCTGTCCTGCACAGAGATGTTTGTAAAACCTCCAAAATAAGGGTGAATAGACTGAACATAAGACATCTTTTGAAACAGAATGTTGTTTCTTGCCTAGGTTTTACTAAACTCGCTGTCATTATTCTTTAAAGTACAAACCAGGAATTAGATAGTCGCATAAGACCAAGAGCCAAACAATGTTGCAGCCCAAATTTCACGGAAAAAAATGTGCCTTTTATAAACTGACAAGTGTGAACACTTTTATCTATATGTACTGAGGTAACGTCACGTAAGACTTTATTTTTAATCTGGAAAAAGTATTTCCAGATTAGTATGTACAGAGAAGAGCAGTATTTTATCTCAAGTGCTAGCAGCTTTTGCCATTTTAAATATGGATTATAATCCTAATGATGGAAATTGGAAATTTTGGGGTCCTGTGGAGAATGAGGTGACCTCAGGGGCAGTCCTGAAGGACAGGGGATGGCATTCCCAAAATACTTAATCTATGAAACATTTTGTTTATAATCGGAGGACTGAACAAACACAAAAAGCCACCTTTACTTTTATCCCTGAGGTAGTTTGGGGTAGTTTGGGTTACTTGGGAGCAGGTAGAATATTTAAGGTTTTGGTTTCAGCTGGTTTTAAGTCTGTGTAAGAAGTCTGCGTGTGTGAGCGAGAGACAGAGACGGAAAGAAAAAATATGAATAGATTTTCTCAAGATGACTAGAAATCAATCTCATTCAGGATTTTTTGAATCAAACTCTACTCAGATATCAGCTGGTAGAGGCTGTCCTCCACGCGTGGGGAGCGTGCTTGTGCATACTACTTGCTTGCGTTTGCCAACAGTCTGAGCCCCTGACTACTCTTCATCTGGGCCATTTCTTAGGGTGAAGAAAGGACAAAGAGCAGACTTGCTTCCTGCTTGGATTTCCCAAGCTGTGTTTATC
>CM053604.1:112514637-112576015 GCA_028646535.1 Procyon lotor | reverse complement strand
AAAAAAAAAAATAACCCGCGCATTTATAAGGAATCATTTTGGGGACTGGCCTGTTCTTTGCAGGTAGGGAGGGATGGAGGAGTGAGGAAAAGAAGTAAATGCTTATTGTTACAATACGCTGATGGCCAGCATCATGGTGATGGAACAGCTTATGAATTTATGATAAAAGGGTTTTTGCATTGTGTACTTTATGATGAAAAATTTCTTGACATTCTGCTCATTAAACAAGTTCACACTGCCAAGAATGGACTGTAGCACACTTATTCCTATTAGTAGCAGTCAAATCTATCTACATATTTGCAGATTTAATCAATTGAATAATTTTTTTTCTTTCTTACATTGGTTTTTGTGGTTTCTGAAAGTGGTCTTTATTATAAGGCAAAAATCAATCTGCGTATTGAAACGTACGAATTTCCTGTCTGTTCTTCCGAGAGAACTATTGAGGTGTAAGAGAAGAGACTGACATGTGAGGTAATAGCTACCTCTTGCAGATGAAAGGGCTGCTTTCAGAGACATACTATTTCTTATCGCTAATAAATGTTGCCACCTCACCAGCAATTGTGTAAAAATAAAACTGATTTTCCCCTACTCTTTAAATAAAAATTAAAAAAAAAAATAGTTCTTTATTTATTTGAGAGAGAGGAAGAGAGAGAGAGTGCGGACAAGAGGGGGAAGGGCAGAGGGAGAGAGAGACTCTCAAACTGACTTGCTGCTGAGTGCAGAGCCCCACAAGGGCCTGGATTCCAGTACCCTGAGATCATGACCTGAGCTGAAATCCTGTCAGTCACTTAACTGACTGAGCCACTCAGTGCCCCTAAATAAAATTTAACATTTCTAAAATTCAAAAGAATCTGAATCTTTCTATCAACATTCATTTCTACATTGGCTTCCATGGTGGTCTTGGAATATGCCAGCTGGTTCCCTCTTGACTTCACAGATACTTTCTCAGGGATACTTTTCTCCATCCTCCCATGGCAAATTGTACCCTCACATAACCCCCAATATCTCTCATCCTCTTCTCCTACTTTATCCTCTCTGTTTGCCCTCATCATACTCTAACATCATACATACCTATTTCTTGTTTGTCCCATCCTTAGAAAACAAGCCTGACTAGGAGAGTTTGTTGTGTTCCATGCTATCTTCCAAATGTTCTCCGTGGTGCCTGGCACCCTGCAAGGAAATGGTAAAAAAACATTGTTCGAATGAATGATTCAGTGTTTTCTGTAGTGCTGCCAGTTGTTTGAGGCAAAATGACAATATGTATTTTTTTTAAGTAAAAATTCTGGGGCATCTCAGTGACTGGTAGAGCATCTGACTCTTGATATCAGCTCAAGTCTTGATCTCAGGGTCATGAATTCAAGCCCCCCATTGGGCTCCATGCTGGGTGTGGAGCCTACTTAAAAAAAAAAAGTAAAAATTCTGATTTAAAAAACTATGATAAAAGTTTTTGTTGGTGATGGTTGTTAGTTGTTTTGTTTTTTAAGCTTAAAGCTGTGGCATTGCATGCCAGATTTTCTTTTTCTTTTTTTTATTTTGATCTCAGGAAATTTTGGGTGCCCTCATTTCCTTTAAAGGATTATGTTGTTGAAGCCATTATTACACAGCTGTGGTGGCTGCCGGGAGACTGAGAAAGATATAAATGGATAGGTATTTTGGAGACAGTACCTGTGCTCTTGAATCCTGTTCAGAGGCTGTATCTCTAAAAGGGCCTCCTTCTTGGAATCAATCATCACCCCAGGAAAATCAACGGACATGCTGTTACATCTACTTAAACTGTATGTTTCTTTGCACATGGAAACTGTTTTTTTTTAACAAAGTAATTGATTTCTGTCTTTTCTCACCAAGTATTGCTAAAAATAAACACATATTTCTTATCTTCCGTTACATAAATCTTCCCGTGCAAAAATTCCATTAACTTAAAAAAAGATAATGATCTTTTTCTTGCTAAGTTAAGGGAAAAATTATAAAAAGGCAAGGCAGTGAACCAATTATATAATTTATACCATAAAGTGACACAAAGATTTATCATTTGGAATCCATATGAGGATAACTCTTCCACCAGGTCTCTTTTCAGCCATCTCTACAAAGGGTAATGGGATCACCTCTATCCATTCTGCAAAGAGCTACCCTGGGGTTGATGGAGAAGCACTTTAATAGGATATTTGAAGATCTTTCTAATTATTTCTTTACAAGTATATAAACCTGATAATATGCATACTAAAGCTTAACACCTCACACAATTTTATGGATAAGAATTAATAGATCAGAGCCATGACCATAGATAATGTTTTTTTCTTTTTTAACAAAGGGAAAAAGAGACAACCCAAAAAACCAGACTCAATTCTAGAGAACACACTGGTGGTTACCAGAGGGGGAATGGATGAAATAGGTGATAGAAATTAAGGAGAGCACTTGTGATGAGCACTAGCTATTGTATGGAACTCTATATTGTATACCGGAAATTAGTATCACATTGTATATTAATTATACTGGAATTAAAAAAATAAATACCTTTTTTCAAAATCTGTGATGGCAGTTTTCCTCCTATTTGTGGAATGATCTTAGATCTCAAGGAGAAGCACTAAAAAAAAAAAAAAAAAGGAGAAGCACTAAAATTAAAACATGCTTATCAAAATTTCCAAGATAATTTTAGAAAAGCAAACCATTTCTTTCCTACCCATTTCTACTAAATTCATAGGAATCTCTTTTATTTATCTGTTAATTTAATTTAATTTTATAGAGGAAAAGAGAGAGCATGTACCAGTTGATGAGGGGGAGGGACAGAAGGAGAGAGAGAGAGAGAATCTCAAGTAGACTCCACCCCCCAGTGTAGAGCTTGTCTTGGGGCTCAGCCTCACAACCCTGAGATCATGACCTGAGTGGAAATCAGCATTTGGATGATTAGCTGACTGAAGCACTCAGGTGCCCCGGAATCTTTTTTAAAAATGCAGCAAAGGGGCATCTGGGTGGCTCATGAGTTAAAGCCTCTGTCTTCGGCTCAAGTAATGATCTCAGGATCCTGGAATCGAGCCCTGCATCAGGCTCTCTGCTCAGCAGGAGCCTGTGTCCCGCTCTCCCTCTGCCTGCCTCTCTGCCTACTTGTGATCTTTCTCTATCTCTCTCTCTCTTTCTCTCTCTCTGTCAAATAAGTAAATAAAATCTAAAAAAAAAAATGCAACAAATTCTTTGTTCTATGTGATATTATGTTGATGTGCTTATCCTTTTCCGGAAGCATTAATATTCAGTTTACCAATGATTGGAACTAAATTACTGTCCATTCTGTAGCCTTAGAGCTTGTTGCGTCTGACATCTTGACACACATATCACCATCTTTACACCTACTACCCATGTCTGCGTTTACACAACACCCACATGGCTGGCTACAAAATATACACACAATCTTCATTCTAGGGGAAATAGCGACATCAGATGAATTTTTAAACTTTCTAATGTCAAAATGTGAAAACAATGCAACCCAATATGTTTCCCATCCTTTGGTTTGCAGTCAAAAGCCTTATAGCCAAATTTATTGCCCTGGTATGGTAATCTGCTCAACTCAGCTGTCTTAGAGCAGTTATTCCAATTTCCTTCAAAAAATTTTGTTATATTTATCCTTAAATGATTTATCTCATACTGTGCTTTAGTCTGCTTCAAATTCTTTCAGAATGTCAAATAATCAAATACAAACGATGAAAGTAAGCTTGCATTTCTGTTGTGAATAAAGATATATCTACCTTTAATTCCAACAGTGAATAAAATTTGAATTTCATTGGTGAGAGCAGTAAACGGAACATCCTGAATGCTCTCCTCCTAGGAACACATTCCCATTAAATTTACTTCTTTTGGTGGCTCCAGCATACAGAATGTCTTTTTGCCTTTGAGTTCTTCATTAAGGAGTTATTGATCTTAAGGGCTATTTGTCTAATGTTTTATAACATGTGGATAATTTCCTATGTTTTTATTAGACCCCTATTGTTTTTGGTAAATTTACTAATTTAAGAAAATAACAATGACATATATATGGAATAATCTATTCGGCAACAGACTGACATAAACCTGCATCTTTCATGAGTTTAATAATATTCCTGTCTTGTCCCATCAACCTATAGCATTGGTTCAACACATTAAGAAATCATCTGCATGAGGCTTTTATTTTTGTTCCCAGCCAAAAATGACTTTCTTCGTAAACTCTAGGATTTCCCATGAATCCATGAATTTGAAACTACCCAACAGCATAAGCAGTTCCCGACTCTAAGGATTAATGGGAAAATATTTGGGGTTTTCTAACTCTGACTGAAAGCTGAGTGAAATCAATTATTTAAGCACTATAAAGCAAGGGCTTGGGTCTCAGACAACGATTACAAAGCAGACACACTTTAACACCCAGAACAACCATGTGGATCTTGTTGACTCCTTTACCATGGCCAAAGGGTGAATGAAATATCATTCCTCTCTGCTGATGCCATGGAGACTCCTTCAATCTAAAAGCAGCTGGAGGTCCCATTTACACACACACACACACACACACACACACACACACACACACACACACTTTTTAGTTGTACAGATGTTAAATATAAAGAATTTCTACAGCTTTTATTAAAGCCATCAGAAAAGCAATTGACTTTACTGTGTCTGCAGCGGTTCTCTGGGTTTCAAACACTCAATTTGTACAAAGTAGTAAATGTCAGTGCTCTAAAAGGGAAAGTATTGTACTTCTTACTGTGCTCCTGAAATAGTCAGATGCTATGGAAAAATTCATTGAAGACTTGATGCAGCTTTTATAGACTGTCTGATTTTTGAATGCTTGGAAGAGATGTGCTTTACTCCACCTGGGTGCTCTGTGATTATACTGCCCAATGCTTCATGTGGGAGTTAGAGGAATAGTTTGCAATCCATGGCTTTCAGATGACCAAAACTCCTTATTCAGAAAAAACCAAGGTGTATTTTAGATGCCATTGGAGAAAATAGGAGAGAGGAAAGATTAGAGGAAGAAGGAGGTGTTCACAAACAATCATATTCAAAGCTCTTACATGGAAGATTAGCACCAGCTTCGTGGCTTTGAAATTTAATAATTACACAAAGCCCCCTCAAATCGATTGCGGCTTTTGGTGCCAGTTTTTCTTGAATAGATCAACCTGCAGCAATTTATCAAGATCAAGGTACATTTCAAAGGGAAATTCTCTAAAAACAAATCATGGTCACTGCTGATTCATCATTCAAAATCGTAAATCTTGTGTGCTGAGTTGACAGAGACCAGACATTGTCACTGAAAAAAAAAAAAAAAAGACAATTATTTTTCCTCCTTGTTTGTAGTGATCAACGTGAGGTTTTAGTATCAGTCTCAATCGAATATCTTCTGGTGACCGTGATTGAGAGTAGAGCACTCGTCTTAAAACTTTTATTCACTGACCCCTAAAGGAATTTTGTGAAACAATGGATAACTTCACGTTTAACTGGCCATTTTAAAGGTTTTATCATAAATGTAAATATTAAAGCTTTAAAAAAACCCTCCCAACATATGGTAAATGATCATAACGAGATTAAAACTACATTTTTTGAATTGTCTCATGGAATTTAAATATTATAGCACTTTGATATGAACTCTTATCTTAAAAATATAGAGTATATATATGTTTGAATGTCTTTTACTGACCATCTTATGAAAGATTTTTACATCTTCTACATAAAAAGACAATATGTATATTATGCATAATTGGAATATAAAATTTTAGAATTTCCTATGGTTGTAAATAAGTTTCAAAAGTTTTCTGTTCTAAATTGGGTTTTTATTATACAACATTGAAAACTTTTTTATATACTAAAATTTTAAAAGACACTATTTAAATATAAAAGTAAGATATTTGGTAGTGCAACTCTTTATAGATATCTTAATGGGTGGAACTTTAAAATGTTAATTTATGGATCTAAATATTACTTGTTGCTAGGTTTAGACAGTGTTCAAACACAATTCTAATTATATCTTTTTTGTTAGCTTAGATGTACATGTTCAGAAACCTTATCACATAGATAAGCAGGTAGGAACAGAAGAAGTTTTATTGTTAGAATTTGGCATAATTCTTTGCAGTCCTTCTTAGTTATTACTCCAAGTCACAGATTATTATATCAGGTCTTGATAATAGATCACTACCAGTTGGGGCTTGCCTTAATTTTGTTCAAAACGAAGAATTATAAACTACTTGACTTATGAAAAGATTTATTACCAGTCATTAGCTATTTCCTTTCTCAACACCAATTTTAATATTTTTATACTCTGTTTGGCTTCCCCCAAATTTTTATACCCTGGAATAAAGAACTGCAGAATGAGCAAGTACTATCTTGAGACGGAAATAGGACAGAAGGTCTTGAACTTCAACTAAAAGTGTATTCCCACAAGGATCAATTTAAGATAGTGCATATGTGAGAATTTAAACACATGGAAGTTGAGAATCTGAAAGTTCATGTCTAGATACCCCCTGGCAAGAATTAACACATATGTGGGTGTATGCATACCAGTTTGAAGACAGCTGGTTTAGAGCATTTTAACTTACCATGAAGAATTTCTCTTCTCCAATCGGATTAGATAATTGCGTGGTCATCACCACAGGGTAGGTGTTTTCTATTTCTGTCATCCATGTGTGTAACCATTTTTGAGGGAAGGAAGAAGAACTAGGATGATATGAAATACTCTTGTTAGGATACATTGGTACAATAACGGATTAACATTTTCATAAGTAGTCTCATAACATATATCAAGGTTCTTTGACTTTCAGGATAGCATTATGTAAAATTTTTTAAAAATCACTTTAACTCATAGAGAAATAAATAGAATTTATTCAAAGATTTATGTATTATTCTAAGTTAAAATACAGGAGATACTAAAAATTATTTAACTTTCAATTCATTGATAAATTAGTATAAGGTCTTCATGTGGAAACTCTAACGAAATGAAAATCATCTACCTTTACCCTTTATTTTGACTCTTTCAGTCTTTGTCTTTCTAGACTTTTTATAAATTTTTAAATAATTTTTTCTTTACTTCTGCTCCCATTCAGAAATTTATTCATATTTCTGAGTTTTGGTTGCTCAACATTCCAATCTCTTTGAAGTCTTTGTCGTGTGCCAACTAAACTTCTGAGTGTATTTGTAATGAGAAACATGTTTTTGCAATACAGTTAGCACTTTCTCTTTCCATTTAAAATACACCTTTTAATAATGTAATGTTTAATGTTTTGTTTTCTTTTTTCATTTTTTTTGCTGCTTTGGCACATGGAAATATTTTCTTCTTGGAAATGGCAATAATAGTGAGTTTTTAAATAGTGTTGTGATCAAAATCAATGATCTTGATTATTAAAATTAATAAATAACTAACACACTTCTGTGTACTATGCTTTTTATAAATATATCAAATACTCCTAGCTACCCTCTTGGAAGATATTACATTACATGTTAAAAATGAGGAAACTGGGGGTGCCTGGGTGGCTCAGTCGTTAGGCATCTGCCTTCGGCTCAAGTCATGATCCCAGAGTCCTGGGATTGAGACCCGCATCGGGCTCCCAGCGTGGCAGGAAGCCTGCTTCTCCCGCTACCATTCCCTCTGCTTGTGTTCCCTCTCTCGCTGTGTTTCTCTCTGTCAAATAAATAAAATCTTAAAAAAAAAATGAGGAAACTGATTCTGAGAGAAATTGCATATTTTGTTCAAGATTCTACTAGAAGTTCGTCAGGTGGGGATTAAAACTAGCCACCCCTCTTTTTTCTTTTTAACTCCAAACTTACTTTCTCCCAAATGATTTTAAGAGCTACAGTTTAGAAATCAGAGGGGGAGATGAACCATGAGAGACTGTGGACTATGAGCAACAAACTGAGGGTTTTGGAGGGGAGGGGTGGGGGGTTGGGCAAGCCTGGTGGTGGGTATTGAGAAGGGCACGTATTGTATGGAGCACTGGGTGTGGTGCATGAACAATTAATCCTATAACACTGAAAAAATAAAATAAACATATTTGGGGGGGAAAAAAAAACCAAACCAAACCAAACCAAAACAGAAACTGTCCTTCCGTGTTCCCTATTTGATTTTATCCACGTTATATCAAAAGCATTGTTACTCTATTTGCAGACTGATAGATTCACATAGTAAAAGTGAAATTTCCAATATGTTTAAACTCATCTCTTCACTAAAATAAAAATTATATACATATTAATTATGTATTCTGATAGACTGGTAACTGGAATATTGTCTTGTTCCCCTGTTCCTGGGTCTTTAAACTCATAACTAATTAATGGTCAAATATCTCTAAGATTATGAACTCACTTTCCATTTTATTTTACCTTCAGGACTCCAGTCCTCCCTGTGAGATCCTGCTGAATTGCAAATCTTTACTGACTGTTTTTGAATGCTTGTTATTTTCACTTTTATGTGGCCAAATGGTGTCTGCTCCTAGATACTCATTGTTTTTTTTCATTTGTCATTAGAATATCCATGTCTTCTTTGCTATTTGCTACTGGTATCTGCATATTCTTGAAATTGCATGTTCTACCTGCCCAGCTTCCTGTTAGAACTCAGGGTTAATATTCTCTTGCTTCTTAGTATTTATTTTACCCAATTGTCTATAATTTTACTTTAAATACTACAGCATAGGTGGTATAGTATTACCTAATTCTTATTATGAAGAGGTTAAAACTCAGTTACTGTTTTCTGAATTCTAATAGGGAATTCAAACTCCAGGTGTCATTTGCTGGAATTCCAATGAGAAATCGCATGTTCCATTTACTATATACACTCATGTCTTCATTTTGGTCAACACATGAGACTTTTCTAATTACATAGTGAATGCCAAATGGTTTTAATTTGTGAGTTAGATATTTTCTAATGACCACAGTAAGCGTTAAACTGGGTGCCCATTGGTGAAATTAAAAATATTTGAGATATGTGGACTAGTGTGTTTCTTATACATTTCATCCTTTTGAGAATAGTGTATAAGAATCTAACAAGACTTAGTCTACATTCTTAGAGATGATGACTTAACTTAAAAATAGTGATAAAAATATTATGTTAAACATAAACATTTGTGAAGATAACTTCATTCTTAAGAACAAAAAAGATGGGAAGCGTAACATCGCTTTACATTTTTAAAAATCTCTTTAGTCAGATGTCAGGATTATTAGAAAAGGCCAGGGTTCTCACATATTTCTGCTTTTGGTCCATGAAATATATTGTTTTGGTGGAAGTGTATGAAGAAAACCTGACTTCATAACTCATCTGACTAATGAAGCTGAAAAAAAAGTAGTTTACAATTTTTGCAGATAATTTGGGTATATATTTTTGGTATTACATTGCAGCATAAGAAGTGGTAGTTTATTGAAGATTCATGGCAATGTGGAATCTGAAGTGAAATCCTTGAACATTTTGTATTCTGTCACATTAAAATCCAATGGCCTATCTTGCACTTCGAATGGATCTTTTATTCATGCATGATTATGTAACATCATGCATTGGTCACTGTGAAATATTGGTGCATTGACTAGTGTGGATCTTACAAATGTTAATGCACTTTATTTTACAACATAAAAAAAGCACAATTATTAATATAACCACTAATCTCATGAGAAAGTTTCTAAGTATTGGGAAACTGTCAATTTGGTAAAGAAAAGTCTTAAAATTCTGAGTTTTGCTGGGAAAGCCAATTTTATCACTGGCAACAAATATTGTCAATTGCTTTCTTTGAAGGAGCAGGCTCACTTCCTTCAATTTTGAGAAAATGCCTGCCAAATGCTCAAAACTGAATAACCGTATTTTGTGTCTTGGTTCCTCTTTCAAGTAAAAATAGCGTTCCATTAAGGAAAAAAAAATCTAGTTCAGCCGTAACTCAATCACCAAATGTTTTTACCTTGAGTCAACCATCGTACTTTGGTATGTACCTCACAGAAATTTTTCATTTTGCACACGGAACATTAAAAAGACATGTTCTCAAGGGTTTAGGTTTAATAAAATTAATAGATGTTATTGCTTTCTCAAGGACTTTCTTAAACGGAACATTTTCCCTCTGTGAATTCACTAACAGTCAAGAACCCAAGACTCTGGTATAGTTTGGTGGAAGAACACGTGACTCTTGTACAGTTTGGTGCTACTTCCTTGATTTGTGCTAAGAACCCAACAGTTTTACTCAGCACTGCTTTTGTACCGTTGGTGTAAATGTTGAAACACTGATAAAAGGCAGACTGTTATTACAGAATAGTTTTCATCATGCAGATTCTCTTAGGGAATCATGTTCTGAGAACTGCTCTTCTAACTAAATGTTTAAAAATTCATTGCATCTAACCACCAACAGAATATTCAGGTTGCGTTAAGGGAAGCAATCTTGCTTCTGGAATCTTGTCCTCGTGAAAGGGAAGCTTCCCTGCCTGGCGGTAGCTGTTTCTAAGAAGATAGAGAACAGGACTTCACTGGGTTTACAGACAGAACTGTCACTGGCTTCTTATCCATTGGCTAAAAATTATTGGTGACTACAATTTCTACAAAACAACCTTCAAGTTATGCCTGAAAAATCAGGATAAAGTTGATTTATAACATTTGAGAAATCGGAAACTGCTCATGAGAGAGAAGGCGTTTTCCCTCTGGGTTCTTCTACATATAAGGTATGGGATCTTGGACAAGTTATTTATTACCATATCTCAGTTTCTCATTAACAGCAGGACTGACCACCGAGGCTTGACAAGAGGAATAAATGAACTGTCACGTGCGAAAAGTGCTTAGTTCATAGGACGTGCATAGAGCACTTTGTTCAATGCTTGGTGTACAACAAGCCTTCAGTAATGATGCCTACTTCTCTCATCATTAGTGTCATCATCACTGCTATTGAATGTGATTTGAAGGAAATTTGGATCGGTCAGTGGTAGTTCTTGGGTGCCAGAGGAATCACGTTGAAAAAGTCATAAGATACATTCAAAGAAACAGGAAATAATTCAGTTAGGCTAGAATACAGGTATGTCCCAACAGGGATAGGAAGTGTTGAGGATGGAGAAGTTGACTGAAGAGGACTTTGCTTGTTAGCATAAGACTTTAAAATGTAATTTTGTAAGTAATTGGGAAGCCACTAAAGTCTTTTGAGGGCTATAATTTGAACTGTGTTTTGTTAGATTAATCTGTTAGTGGAACACATATTGGATTTCACAGAGGTGACTGAAGACAGGTACAGGACCTCGACTCATGGACTTTACTTTGCCATTTTTGCACAATTGTCAACCAGATTTTAATTTCAACAACATAGTGTACATCCAAGGTTAGAAAGAGTGAGCTTCAAATTGAGGAATGTTGTTATTATAAAAAATAACATGATGGGAACTACTTTGGGTCAAAGTTAGTTATGAGATAAAAACATATGAAAGGCAAATATTGCCAAATATTAATTACATTTTGTGCCTGCACAAGGTTTTTTGAGTTTTATTTTATTACACTGGAAGCTGGGCAGGTTTGATATTTGCTCATAAAATTTTTTACGCCTGAAAGATATAAAAGTTGGGAAGAAATTCCTTTTGTACCACGGTACCACGGTATCCATATAGTTTTCTCTAAAACAAAAGATTGGATTACACGAAAGTAGAATGATAAATTTGCTTTTCTTTGCTCCCAATTACTTACAGGAATTTTGTTACCACCTCCTCATCTCTTACTGTGTGGAGCCTGAGAATATAGTAATAATAAAATTCCAGTGCATCGCTTTGGAGGCGCAGTAAAATCATGATATAAAAATAGCCAAGTAGCCTTGGTCACTGGTATTGGGTGAAAAACAGAGCAAAACAAAACAAAACAAAAGCATAAATCCCAAACTCTTAATTCATCACTGTGAACCACTGAGCATCTCTTTCGAGATGGTTCTCTGTCAGGAAGACATTAGTTAGAAAGAATAACCTGACACATTCTTTTGTTTTTCTGGCCAAATAATTATGGCTACTTATTGATCTTTCCCTAAAATTCATACTTAAATAAATTTGTGTTCATCTTGTGCAGCTGAAAACATTGCAATTTTCTAATTTAAACACAGCTAACATGATTAGAATATCCGTGGAGTAGAAAAAGTATTCCAAGAGTGAGTGAGTGATTAAGTTTGGTTTTCTAGTGCAGGGTGGGGGGTGAGGGGGGGGGCATGTGCTCCCCAGGGGGCTCCATGTGTTGGCACAACCCAGCTGTTTGAAGAATTTGCTTGATGAAAGCAAAAATTGAAAGAGAACAAGGAAAAACAGGTGGTGTGTCGGGAGCTGGGTTTCGCTGTGACGTTTGCAGGTGGCTTGGTGCGCCCAGGATCAGACTGACCCACTTCAAAAGAGTCCTCCTTGGGGTGCATTCCAAGTCTGCCAAATGTAAATGAGAACTGAAAGTGTTAAAAGAATCCTTAAACATAGGGAAAGAGGGAAAGAAGGCATAGCAGGTCATCCAAAACCTCAGAAAAGATTTGTTCTCTTGAAATGTATGTATTATATATATTAATCTGTATTAGGATGTACATACTATACTTATTACTATTATTTTAGTGTGATATTAAGATTACAAAATACTGTGTTTTGTTATGTTCATAGTTTAAAAAAAGCCAGACACACACATGCAAAAACCCAAACCCCCCCCTCAAATCTGAGAATTTCTATTGTTTTTTTATTGTTGTCTCACACCAAACCAGTAGGGTGTGCTCATGACTCAACGTTCTACTTGTGACAGCCCACCCTGACCCAGTGGTGTTTTCATTATAGGTAAACAAAAACAGCATGCATTTAGGGAGCTAAAATGCCTGTTCGCACACTATTCCTGCAGACACTTTCATGCCTCATTAAAATGACATGTTAAGATACACTTCGCTTGCTTTGCTTCCTCTGCTGAAATGCTGATCAATCTCTTTGATTCTCTTTTTTTCACTTCTCCTGGGGAGTAATCCCTCAATACAGGTCCCAATTACCAGAGCTTTCTGTCTTTCTGAGTCTCTCTTTGAGACAGCTGGCGTGCTTCAGAATTGGATACAGGACTCTTCCTGGTAAGTAAACACTTTTGCAAAAGGGAGACACACTAAATTATGTTGCTAAATCACGTCTCAGCTTCATCCCGCAGGATCTGGAAGAACAACGTAGAGTCATCTATTTCACGGCTTTCCACTTTTTGAGAGACCCCACTTCTCTTGCTGCAAAATCATAAAGCTCGGTTTGGCAAAATGGACTCAGAGTAGAACTGAGAGACAAAAATTAAGTACGAACACAAACAGTTCTTTCGAGGATAAAAACGGAGGGCAGAACATTGCCTTAGCTTTCTTTTAGACTTGTTTTATAATTTGTGGAGGTTGAATACACTCAGTGGCCCTCACTAGCCGTCCGTGTGAAAACTTGGCTGCAGGATCTGGACTAAATGGATAGTGTGAGCTCATCTGCCCAAACCCTGGCCAACCACTGTGTGGACTAGTATTGTTAGTTGTACTTGGCATGGCTGCAAATGACTAAACTCAAGTATTCAAAGCATACTCAAATCTAGATCTACCAACAGTACATTTACTCTTATTACTAGGTCAAAATTCCTTCTTCTACATTTAAGGTAAGGTATATCTGAATCCTTTAAGACATCCTGGGGGTCTCATCTATGTGCCTTTATTTGGAGGGTTAATATGCCTTTTTAATATGGTAAAACCAAAAACTCGTGAAACAGAGGTTACAAAAAGTATGAGGTTTACAATTTCTAAAACCTCTTTCTGTGTTCATTTGTTTGCTGGTTGAGACACACACACATACAGAGAGAGAGAGAGAGAGAGAGAGAGAGAGAGAGAGAGAGAGATGGAGCGAGCAAGAAGGTGAGGCAGAGGGAGAAAGAGAGAATCCCAAGCAGGCTCCATGCCCACCCAGTGTGGAGCTCTAGGTGAAGTTTGATCTCACGACCTTGAGATCATGACCTGAGCTGAAATCAAGAGTTGGATGCTCAACTGACTGAGCCACCAGGGAGCCCCTTAAGCCCTTTATCTGAAAACCAATTTATTGAGGGAGGAAAGTGCAGGGGTGACCACCAGGTATTCCACACATGCTCTTCCTTTCAAGACCTTTCCTATAGTCAGGTGGGGACCATATGACTGGTTCTGGCCAATGGACTGTTTGTAGAAATAAATGATGTGTGTCAGATCTGGGCCAGGACAGTTTGGAACCGAGGTGCCTTTTCATACCTATCTTCCACTGCAGCCAATCGTGAAGGCCACAAATTTCAGCCATTGTGGGTATTAGGTAGATGAGGGCCATACAGCATATATCAGACTTTATGGAGTGAGAAATAAACCTCGTATGTTGTGTGAAACTTTGAGATTTGGGTTCTTTTTCTGTGTAGGGCAACAATCCTGATTCAAATATGAGGATATCAGTTATTTTTTATTTAGAAATTAAAAAGTTTAACTTAAAATAATTTAAAAGTTCACTGGACTGCAGAGTGAAAACTATTTCCTCTTCTGAACCCTGACCATTCATCTCCCTCCCTGGGGACAACCAATAATTAGTAATTTTTCCTATTTCCAGAGATACTTCACTTACATAAAACAAATCCATACATTAAAGTCTATTTTTTTTACACAACTGGAAGCATAGTATACATTATTCTGCAATTAGCTTTTGATATATAGGACATTTTATATATTAGAGAAATTTACCTTTTGTCTATAAAAATATACACACAAGTGCCTTTTCTCACTCTGTCAGTTAATTTTTGAGAGGCACTTTCACAATTAAATAGTTACTTTGCTAAAGCAAAATTGAATTTAGATATCAAGTTGGAAAGATCTCTTTGAGATTATTTTTTAAATTCTTTTTAAATTTGTTCTCTAACTTTTATTATTTCATTTTCATATATTTAAAACACTGATATACCTGAGGTAAGGTTGGAGGTGTGGGTCCAACTTTAGTCTTTTCCAGATAGTGATCTGGTTGCCTAATTTTATTGAACATTTTCCTCACTGATTTGAAATGTGAATTTTATCTACTTTCCCAGATGTTCTCGGATCTATTTCTAGATTTGCTAGTCTATCTCTTCGATCAGTCTCCCCACTTACATGCCTGTGTCATTTATTCTTTAGTTCCTGTTATACGGCTTCTCTACTCATTACCTCAGTAGTTTCTCCTTGTCCAAAGATGTTCATTCTAACGGATGTTTAACCCAAAGTGGAGGTCCTGGCCAGGTGTGGCAGATAAAGAAAATAAGAATAGGTCGACAAAGGAAGGAGGCAGTGGTATAGAAAGGGAAGCCCTCTAAGAATCATTGAGCTTACTATGGGTTCGTCATTTCTTTCTTCTTTTCCATACCTTGGGCTGTGGATATAAGGCTGTGTAGACTGCGTAATAGGTAAGCATACTGGTGGGTGTCTGTATCTTTTTACGTCTTTCTCGTCTTGGTATCATCTTGAATAATTTGCTGAAAACTTCAGTTCTCTTCAGTTTGGAGTGGGATGTGGCTGGTTACCCACAGCGCTCCCTAGAATGACCCAATTTAGTCACAAAGCAAAACATAACAACAAAACTTGATTGAGAAAGATTTTAGACAGATCATAGTGATTTTTTTTAACTTATCCAAAGCTCTTCTTGGAGACTGAACAAGGTAAAAGTAAAGTGCTATAGTTTTTTTTATTAATATGATTTACATCTTTCATTCACTCACTTAAATAAGGCATGTACAGGTCTTTGAGAGCAATGGCTAATTCTGAATAAGAGGATAAATGAATTAAAAATTATTTTCAAAATTTGATCAGAATTTTAGAAAACAAATTCTGGAGTACATTTTTGCATCATCATTTTCAGTTAGAGGTAGCATTTTAGGAGATTGTAATGAAAAGTTTGACTATATTCTTTGAAGTTTTAAAAAATGAAGTTACTCTGAATCAGCTCTAAGTATAGATAGTAACCTTATTTTTCTTGTAAACAGGCTACTCATCTGTCTCTTACTTTGGAATTAGTCCTTGTTTGTGTGTGTGTGCTTTGATTTCACTGAAGTGTAACAGAGGATACTATTAATGAATAAATGTTCACACAGTTTCTTTTTTTCTCAAACTATCAAAGACAATATTATAATTGCCAACTCTGTTTTGCTCCTGTTAAAGAGTATAATGAGTTATCTATTGCCATCATAATGCTAGGCATCCAATCATCTCAAATCTCAGGAACTTAATGTAATAGTAATTTATTTACCCCACAGATACAAGGCCAGAGATTTCATTTGGGCTTGGTGGGGCTATTTTTGATCTTGAGTAGATTTATGTACAAGTCTGATGTGACTGGCCACCAGCTAGGACAACAGCATTATCTGGACCAAGCATTTCTCATCCTCCAGGAGGCTAGCCTGGATGCGGCCTCATGGGGGTGTCAAAGAGAAAGAATAAGACCACATCCAGTTGGGCAAATGTTGCATCAAGACTCCGTGCGCCACTTTCCAAAAACGTCAGTGGCCAGAACAAATCACATGGCCAAGACCTGTGTTAAGGTAGTGGGAGCTGTAGAGTTTCATGCCAAAGAGCATAAATACAGAGAGGATGAAGAATTGGGGTTGTTAATATAAATCAATTGATCACAACAAGGAATAGTAATGTATTATAGGGAATGAAGCAAGTAATTAATTAATTAATTATAATGACTGCCCAAATGATATAATCAGTGACAGAGTGGGAAAGAGGAGGAAAGAAAACCCCAGGGAATGGGAGTAGAGGAAGATTTTTTTCCCCTTTTGGATGGGGTGGGAGCCTGGTTAAGAAAGAAACCTATGAGAAAAGTGGCGTGGAAACAAAGGGCACTTTAATGGTGTTTCTAAAGAGTATTTATTTCAGTCACTTTAATGTCATCTAAGAGGTCAGAGAATGAGACTCCTCTTTGATCACTTTTGGCTCTTGAGCTGTAATTTGTTTGTGTCACAGCCTCTGTGACTGAACTGCATTGATCTCTACATTCCTAAGTGTTTACTGCAGACACTCTAGCTTGCATGCTTAGTCCGACTTCCCTCTTACTACTTTTTCAATGCATACATTAACTAGGTCTCAAAAGGCAGAGTCCTCTGGGGAAATTGAATATCCCCCGAAGTGAGCTGGTTGGTTAGCATTGCCTTGCAGTTCCCAACCCATGTCTCCATTCCATCTCCGCGTTTTGATACTTTGGGGGCTGGAATTCTGCAAATGCCACTTTATCTTGGCTAGAGGTAACCCAGGCAGGTCCTGCCAATAGAGGGCACTAGCTGGAGTCTGGAAGAGACTCCTTCCTGACTGCTCACCCTCCTAATGGCTGTTTGGTTTGAGTAATTCTTGGTACCAGTTTCCAGTTTTGTCTGCACTCCAAGAACAAGTTTAATCATGCCAGCTCAGAGCTGTCAGTGCCAGCTGACTGATGCTCCCTCCACAGAGGTCTGAGTCTCAGCTTTGTGGGATGTTATTCCTCTGAGCTCCTGAGGCACTAGGAGCCTTAGTAAACTTTTGTTATCAGCCTTGCACTAGTATATGACCTAAAGCAATTTCACCTCAAGGGGCCTTAGTCAAAGAGATTCTAAGGTTATGATCACTTCTAGTTTTGTTCTAATAGTTTTTTTTTTCAAAGATTTTATTTATTTATTTGACAGAGAGAGAGATCACAAGTAGGCAGAGAGAGTGAGAAGGAAGCAGGCTCCCTGCTGAGCAGAGAGCCCAATGCGGGGCTTGATCCAAGGACCCTGAGATCATGACCTGAGCCGAAGGCAGAGGCTTTAACCCACTGAGCCACCCAGGAGCCCCTGTTCTAATAGTTTTTTAATGCAAGGCACTCCCTTTCCACACACACAAATTTTAAGGAAAAGTGAAACAACTCCAAGTGTTTAACTTAAAGGCCATTTCTTTTGTGTAAATTATCCTAAACAACCAATCTAATAGACTTCTTAGATTCACTGACTTATCAGGTGGCTAATAATAGAAACTCTTTGATAGAAGGTAAACATTAGAATGGAAGGTGACCAATCAAAGGGGAACTAAAAGCCTTGTTTGGAATAATAGAACTTGCTTATGTGAGACTACACTGGAAATTTAGGATAACACTCGCAATAGAAGATGCATTTTGATGAACACGAAAGTACTTTACTCCTTAAAGTTTCAAATGAGCCTTTTATTTTCTGATTCAAAAAGTGTCTAAGAGTTTAATTTTAACTTTGTTAATTTTTAGTGTAAATCCCATATTAACTGTGAATCTCTTCTTTTTGTATTCTTTTTCTATAATCCTCTGAGAGCATGTACTCTTAATCACAAGTATTTACAGGAACATATCCTGCTGTGCTACTATCCTGATGTAAGTAGCTACTTTCGAATTTTGGTGTTTAAATTCAAACAGTAGTAGTTTTCCTAGTGTCCCTTTTCCCTAGCTATTAACTTATACTTCAAGGGAAAGAAAAAGTGTATGGAGATGGAATAGGAAAATGCAGAATTGCTGGCCTTTGTAGAATGGCATGGGGGTGGAAAAAGAATGTGACTTTGCTTCCCTTTGACTTATTAATTATTATGTGCTGTCTATGTGCCCGGAGACCTTGATACTAGACATATTTTTACAAGTGAAATAGCATGCTTTATCCTGGCCGTGCTATCGTACATCCCATGAGTTCTCTGCTGTATTTTCTTTAGAGGGTTTCCATAGAAATTTCATTAAAAAATCAGGGATCAAATGGCACTAGTTTTCAAACAAATGAAAAATAGTTGAAAAAAAACCCCATGATATAATAACAACATAAACAAGGTTTTGAGGACAAAAACCCTTCGCTTATTCTATTATTTCTATTCTCAGAAAAAAAAATATATTTTTCAAAATTAGAGGTAAATTCAAAGGCACAGCATTCCACTACTCAGTTAAAACTCTTAAAGATGAAAATGCCTGGAATTTTTAAACAATGCTATAAGGCACAGCTCCTTCTCCTGTTCTTTCTGCTTGTGTTACTCACCTAACCTCCAAAAGAAGTAAAATGAAAACATTTTATTTATCAGATAATTTAAAAATTTTACTTACAGATTTTATTTATTTATTTATTTATTTATGGTGTTAAGAACACTTAACATGAAATCTAGCCTCTTAAAAAAATTTGAAGCTGACAATACAGTATTGTTAACTATAGGTAGTATGTTATACAGAAGTCTAGCATTTATTCATCTGCATAACTGATACTTTATAGTGGTTGAAAAATGACTTCCCATTTCCCATTCCTTATCCCCTGGCAACCACCACTATACTCTGCATCTATGAGTTTGACAATTTTAAATATCTTATATATGTGGAATCATGCTGTATTTGTCCTTTTGTGACTGGCTTCTTTCATTCAGCATAATGTCCTCTAGTTTTATCCATGCCACAAATGGCAGGATTTTTTTTTTAGATTGTATTTATTTATTTGTCAGAAAGAAAGAGAGTACAAACAGAGGGAGCAGCAGGCAGAGGGAGAAGCAGACTTCTCACAAAGAGCCCTGTGTGGGCCTCCATCCCAGGACTCTGGGATAATGACCTGAGCCAAAGGCAGATGCTTAATTGACTGAACCATTCAGGTGCTCCTCGCGGGAATATTTTTTAAGGCTCAATAATATTTCATTGCATGGATATACCACATTTTCTTTATCCATTCATCCATGGATAAACTTTTAGGTTGTTTCCAAATCTTAGCTATATGAATAATATCCCATACTTTGTATTTACCAACATTCATTGAAAGAAATACAAAAGAAATGTTTCTGACAGAAGAATGATTGCCAATGAGAGCCTGGCCAAATTGTGAGAAGAAACAGAAGTGAAGGAAAGGATAAATATAAGGGGGTAACTATAAGTGGATACTGTCTATTAAAAAATAAATACTAATGTCATGTGGGGCTTAATATTAGAACATATGGCAAAGTAGCACAAATTTGAGAAGTTTAATTGTAGTTAAACATAAGCTAGATAAATCAATCTGAGAAAGAAAATTATCATATGATCTCTCTGATAAGAGGAATTTGAGAGGCAGGGTAGTGTGTCATCGGGGGTAGGGAAGGAAAAAAATGAAACAAGATGGGACCATGGAGGGACACAAACCGTAAGAGACTCTTAATCCCAGGAAACAAACTGAGGGTTGCTGGGAGGTGGGGGCGAGGGGTAGGGTGGTTGGATGTTGGACATTGGGGAGGGTAATTGCTATGGTGAGTGCTGTGAATTGTGTAAGCCCGATGATTCACAGACCTGTACCCCTGGGGCAAATAATACATTCTATGTTAATAAAAAATAAAAATAAATATTACAGAGTCTGTTATGGACTGCGTGGTGACCCCCCCCCCCAACAAATTCATATGTTGAAGCCTTAAAGCCCAGGTGACTGTATTTGGAAATAGAGCCTTAAAGGAGATAATTACAGTTGAGTAAGATTATAAGGGTAGGAACCTGATCTAATAGGGCCGGTGTCCTTATCAGAAGGGGAAGGGACACCAGTGCTTTCTCTTTCACCATGTGCTCACAGAGCAAATGCCATGTGAGGACACAGAGAAGAAAACTCTTTGCAACCCAAGGAGAGAATCTACCTCATCAGAAACCAACATTACTGGCACCTTGACCTTTGACTTCTAGGTCCAAAACTGTGAGAAAATACTTTTCTCTTATTGAAGTTGTCTAGTGTGTGTATTCCATCATGGCAGCCCGAGCAGACTAATAGAGTTAACATAATTTGTGCGTTGTCTGGGAATGGATAAAAGTACTAAATTAAAATAGACTTTAAAAGATTCATAAAGCAAATTATAATAACCAGGCTAACAACTAAAATAAATAAACATATATATATACATAAATACACAAACACATCGTATTGATATAGGATATATATTAAACACATATAAATACATAAATGTAATGATATGTTAATAGAGGGGAAATGTAGATAATACTAAAAGTTGACCGCTCTTCATGGCAGGCAAACAAGTGGAAAAATGGATCATAGAAAAGGTGGAACAATTTGAGAGATACCGAGATGATATATTTCAACTCAAACATATCAATATTTATATTAAAAATAAATAATTTGAATACATCAATTAAAGACAGTGCTTATCAGACTGGATTAAAAAGTAAGAAGCATACCTTATCTATAAGGGCACAGAAAAAACTAAAGTGATAGAACGAGACATATCATACACATACTATCTAAAGCATTGATTGGAAAGGGTACTTTCCAATTGGAAATTGGAAAGGCTTTATGTTATGGCCCAGACTGTAAATATTTTTGCCTTTTAATGTTGCCTCAAAATATAAAATTGAAAATCTGACAACTAAAAGGAAAAATTAGAAAACGAACTACATCATAGGCAAATCATCCTAGTAAGTATTAGAACAAAAGACAAAAAAAATCAGTAGAGATCTATGAGACAGAATCATTAACATACTTGATCTAAAAAAATTTGTAAGTATTGAACCCAACAACTGTGTAATATATGTTTTTTGAGGATATATGGAACATTGTTAAGAACTATAAAGGGTCTGAGATTTTAGTTCACTTTTTTCTCATGGAATTTTTTTTTAAAGATTTTATTTATTTATATGACTGAGAGAGAGAGAGAGCACAAGTAGGGGGAGCAGCAGGCAGAGGGAGAGCGAGAAGCAGGTTCCTCACTGAGCAAGGAGCCTGATGTGGGTCTTGATCCTGAGCCGAAGGTAGACGCTTAACTGACTGAGCCATCCAGATGCCCCAATTCATGGAAATTTATTAGGATAATTGTAAAATCACATGTAATTGAAAAAAAATAGTACAGAGAGAATCCTTTTACATTCTTCCCAGTTTAATGATGATATTTTAAAAAATTATAAGATAATGTTACAATCAAGATATTGAAGTTAATACAATCCACTGATACTATTTAGATTTTCTCAGTTTTATTTGCACTCATGTGTATGGGTTTATGTACTTTGGTCTATGTTACTTGATGACAAGTGTGGGTTTGTGTACTTACCATTATAGTCAAGACACTGAATGGTTCCATCAACCCAAGAATGTCTTCCATTGTACTCTTATACCCACATCCACCTTTCCTTCCCCTTGTCCCTCACCCTCGACAACCACTAAGCTCTCCTTTATTTCTAAAATTTTGTTATTTCGAAAACAATACACATAAAAACAACATTGTAGAGTATATAACTTTTTGGAATAGAATTTTTTAATTCAGGATACATCCCTGGAGATTTATCTGAATTGTCTTTATCAATACTTTCTCTCCCCCCATGATTAGTTGATAATTAATTAATTATTGTTTTAAAATTCACATAATATGAAATCTACCCTCTTTGCAATTTTTAAGTGTACTGTACAGTATTATTAACTCTGTGAACATTGTTGTACAGCAAATCTCTAGAACTTTTTCATCTTGTGTTACTGGAACTTTATATTCGTTGGTTAGTAACTCCCAATTTTTACTTCTCCCCAGCCTCTAGCAAGCACGATTCTACTTTTCTACTTCTATGAATTTGTCTACTTTAGATACTTCATATAAGTGGAACCATGCTAAGTTTGTTCTCTGTGACTGACTTATTTCACAAAGTATTATGTTCTCAAGGTTCATCCATATGGTTGCATATGACAGTATTTTCTACTTTTTAAAGGCTGAATAATATTTCATTATATGTATATACACATTTTCATTATTTATTCATTTATCAGTTGATATTTAAGTTGTTTCCAAATCTATGGCTATGGTGCTGCAATAAGTGTGATAATGTCAATATCTCTTTGAGATCTTGCATGCAATTCTTTGGGACAAATATCAAAACATAGGATTGCTGGATCATAAAGTGGTTATTTTTAGTTTTTTTTGAGGAATGTCCATACTGTTTTCCATGGGGACTTCAACATATTACATTTTCACCAATAGTACCATCAGTTTCTCTAACTCCTCTTTGGCATTAGTTATTTTTGTTGTTTCCTTTTTAATAATGGTCGTCCTAACAGGTGTGGTGATGTTTCATTGTGGTTTTGATTTATAATTTACTAATGATTAGTGGTGCTGAACATCTTTTCATATGCCTTTTGGTCATTAGTATGTCTTTGAAGAAAAGTCTATATAAATCCCATGCTCATTTTTAAATTGGGTTATTTGTGTTTTTTTTTTTTATTATTCAGTTGTAGGTCTTCCTTATATATTCTAGAGACTAACCCCTTATCAGACACTTGATTTGCAAATATTTTCTCCCATTCCATTGGTCGCCTTTCACTCTGTTGTTTCCCTTGCTATACAAAAGATTCCTAGTATAATATAGTCCTACTTGTCAATTTTTGCTTTTGCTGCCTGTACTTTTGGAATCATATGAAAGAAGTCATTGTTAAGATTAATATTGTAAAGAATTTTTCCTCTTTTCTTCTAGGAGCTTTAGAGTTTCAGGTTTTATATTTAAGTCTTTAATTTATTTTGAGTTATTTTTCATGTATGATATAAGGATCAAATTTTATTCTTCTGCATATCAATATCTAGTTTCCCCAAAACCATTGGTTGAGGAGATTATCCTTTCCTTATTCCATAGTTTGATACCCTCTTTGAAGATTATTTGATTATATATGCATGCATTTATTTTTGGGCTCCCTAGTCTGTTGCATTGGTTGATCTGTCTTTATGCAAGTACCATACTGTTTTAACTAACATAAGTATGTGATATATTGCAAAGTCAGGAAGTATGGGGCTTCCAGCTTTGTTCCTATTTCAAAAGATTGTTTTGGCTTTGCAGTTCCATATGGATTTTAGTTTTTTTTTTTTCCTATTTCTGCAAAAAATGCTTTGGGATTTTGAGGGGAATTACATTAATTTGAAGATTGCTTTGAGTATATGTGGACATTTTAAGAATAAGTCCTCCAATCAATAAGCACAAGATATCTTTCATTTAAGTGTGTCTTCTTTCATTTATTTCCAGAATATTTTGTAGTTTTCAGTGTATACATCTTTCTCTTTAATTTTTATTTATTTATTTTAACGATTTTTTTTTTTATTTGACAGATAGAGAGACCACAAGTAGGCAGAGAGGCAGGCAGAGAGAGAGGGGGAAGAAGGCTCCCTGCTGAGCAGGGAGCCCCATGAGGGGCTCGACCCCAGAACTCTGAGATCATGACCTGAGCAAAAGACAGAGGCTTTAACCAACTGAGCCACCTAGGCGCCCTTAATTTTATTTTTAAATATTTCATTTTTTTGATGCCATTATAAATGGAATTTTTCCTTGAATATTCTTTTTAGGTTGTTTGCTGTTGGTGTATAGACAATAAAATAAGGGAAGGGTATTTCCATATTTTACTTTCAATAGCAAATAGAAAATCCAGATAGATGATCCTTTTAGTTCTGTCAGTGTTTGCTTTGTATATGGATACTCTGATGTTGGGTGAATATATATTTATAAATGATACAGCTTCATGGTCAATTGACACTTTTATAATTATATAATGTCCGTACTTTTCTTTTGTAATAGTTTTTGACTTAAAATCTACTTTGTCTGATAGAATTATGGCCACCCATGTTCCTTTTTGGTTACCATGTAGAATTTGCATGGAGTATCTTTTTCCATCCTTTCACCTGCAGGCTGTGTTTCTCCTCCAATTAAAAGTGAATATCTGGAGACAACATATGGTTGTATCTTGTTATAAAATCCATTCAGCCACTCTTTGTCTTTTGATTGGAGTTTAATCAACTTACACTTAAAATAGTTTTTTATAGTGAAGGACTGACCATTGCCATTTTGTCACCCGAGGGAGAGGCTTCTGAAAGGTCCTAGCCTCTATCTGCTATACTGCGGGTCTTCTGAACCAGCAACATGCCACCCCGCTCCCTATGTTCTTACTTCCCTGTAAGTCCAGAACATGCTGGTTCCTACCAACATTTTGAGATGGGAAAGACAAAAACCAGTGTTTTGGACATCCACCTACCCACCAAAAAGGTGGAATGTTGGATGTGTGTTTCAGTTTAAGTCTTCTCTTTCTTTCTTCATGGAGCAGCTGGAAGCTGGGATACCCCCCCCTCCCCCCCCCCCCCCCCCCCCCCCCCCCCCCCCCCCCCCCCCCCCCCGTCATGCCACACTGAGCTGGGACTGGAGGATGGGCAGGACTATGGAGAATGAATGCCATGAACTTCCTCACCAACTTGATGTGTCTGCTTTTGAACTTACCTGGGGTGCAGGAACCTCTTCCCTGGTTTCTGGATCTCTTACAAAAGGAGTTGTTTCATGTATTAATTTTGAGTTAGTGTGTTCAAGGTGGGGAGGGAGGAGGAATTTTGAAGTCCTCCTGTTCTGTCATCTTGCTCACCTCATCCCAATTTTATCCTATTTTTAACCTAAAATGTCAGTGTGCTATGATTTCATGGAGGCTGGCGGAAGAAATGAGAGTCCTGAATCACAGACATTGGGTTTTATTACCCATATTATAGCAAGCTGCACAAGCATCAGCATATTTGGTGCTAATTCTCCAAGCCGCAGCTCATACAGGATGACTTGAAGAACGCCATGTAATATCTGTACATGCACTGAGTTATGTTATAGAAGAAGACAAATGAGCTTAGAAACTGTATCTCTCACACTGAATAGTAAGCGTGCCTGCTGGCTGGTCCAGCCAGACACAGTCTTCGAAGTTTCTAAGAAAGCTTGCCTTTTGTTCTGGAGGGAGAAACTATATCTGTCTTCCAA
Organism: Procyon lotor; assembly: GCA_028646535.1. Taxonomy (NCBI): domain Eukaryota; kingdom Metazoa; phylum Chordata; class Mammalia; order Carnivora; family Procyonidae; genus Procyon; species Procyon lotor. The sequence continues at coordinate 112,550,371 of CM053604.1, read as the reverse complement.
AGCTGATTGCTATACGAACATCCTTCAAAATATGGTTCAGAATAAGAGGAGTCGGGGCCTCTGCTCTAAAGATGTGCAGAAACACAAGGAACCCATAGAGAATCATCTCCCAATGACATTAGCCAAAATAGACCATATGCTGTGCTATCAAGTAAATCATAACAAAATTTGAAAGTTTGAAAATATTCTTAGACTATTCTCTGGCAACAAGGGAACTAATCTAGAAATCAATAACAAGAGTAAAAATAAGTAATCTGCCAAATATTTGAAAACTAAAGTGTACTCTTCTAAATTGTATGTAAGTCAAAGATGAATCATAAAAGCAGTTAGAAAATGTTATTTTCATTTAGTTAAAAATACTAAAACTTGTGGAATGCAACTGAACAAAAGCTGAAGGTAAAATCACAGAATAAATTAAGAGAAATTCTAAAAAACAATTATTTTAGCATCTTTCTCAAAGTCTGACAGAAACCACAGCAAATTAATGCTAAAAATCCTAAAAGAAAAATAAATAATAAGAAACACAAACCAGTAAAATACTGAAATTAAACAAATAGAAACAAACAGCAAATCAAAAAGTCATTATTTGAAAAAATTTATAGGATTGATGTACACTTTAGAAATATAAATTATGAAAAAGAGAGCAGAAAAGAAATATACTTTACTAGTATAAAGAATATGAAGATGATATTACTATAGATTCATAGATTTGAAAAGACAAACACATGCCATTAAGTTAAAATGGACAAATCTTGAAATACAAACTTAAAAAAATTGACATAAAATGAAGCATAAGATCTCAAATCTCCTGTGTTTATTAAAGAAATTGAATTCTTAATTGAACCTACTCATATACTGCAATGCCATACAAGAATGAAAGAGTGAAATGCTGCATATAATGTGGGTAAATTTCTTTTCTTTTTTTTTTAAGATTTTATTTATTTGAGTGAGAGAGCAGGAGCCAGGGAGTGAGGGAAGGGGAGGGACAGAGGGAGAAACAGACTCTCCACTGAGCAGGGAGCTTGATGCGGGGCTCCATTCCAGGACCTTAAGATCATGGCCCGAGACAAAGGCAGACACTTAACTGACTGAGCCACCCAGGCGCCCCCAACATGGGCAGATTTCATAATGACATAATGACAAGGAAAAAAAAAAGCTAAATACCTAGCCATATAAAATGTATGACACAGTGTAAATTTCAAAAACTGGCAAAACTAATCTATAGTGACAAAAGTAAATATGGCGGTTACTGTTGTGTGTGGGGTAATGATTAGATGGCGGCATAAGGAAGGTTTCCAGGACGTGGCAAAGTTCTTTATCTTGATCTGTTGGTGTATGTGTGTGATAATCTTATAAAATTTCATCACAGCACACATATAAGATTTGCATTCTTGGGGTGCCTGAGTGGCTTGGTTGCTTAAATGGCCAACTCTTGGTTTCAGCTCAAGTGGCGATCTAGGGGTAGTGGGATTGAGCCTCCTTTGGACTCTGTGCTTAGCATGGAGTCTGTTGAGATTCTCTATCTCCCTCTTCCTCTGCCCATCACCACCTGCCCCTGCCCACCCGCTCACACTTTCTCTATCTCTAAAATGAATAAATCAATAATAAATAATTTTTTAAAAAACAGATTTGCATTTTTCCTGTGCATATGCTTATTTCAATAAGGATTAAGGTTAAAATAACAACCACAAGAAATTGTGAAGAGAAAATAGTCTCATTTCTTGAAGGTAATATCTAAGACTGCCAAAACATTGTCTTGCCCCTCTCTCTTTGTACTTTTTACATCAACATTGCATCAGTCTTTTGGGGAAGATTAAAAATGGATAATCGTTATGAAAGTCTGTGTGCAGGATTGGATTATGTCGGTAAGGAATTAAAAAACTAGTTTATTTTTAGTATTTAGGCCATCTAAATTCACTAGCTTACTTCAAGGGAGGGAAAAAAATTCAGGGTTTATGAGGAGTCTCAGTGGGGAGTGTTTATATTAGATACTTAGCACTGCAGGATGCTGTGAGGTGGAAAACATAGGCAGTTCCAATTAACAGATCCTGCACTGTGGAAACTGAACTGTATTGGGCTTTTTGGACAGCTTTATGTGTGAATGTGAGAACATGCTCATAAGAAATGCTATCGTTTTATCCCATATAACTTCACGAGAATTTTTGTATAGGCTAGGGATTTGTGGTAAAAAATAGAGATTTGTTGGCTCCTCATTTGTGGAATTCACTAATAAATTCCTTGAGAATCCTTATTTAAGCAAATAATACCGGTTCTGAAGGATGAGTAGCAGCATATCTGCCTATGTGAGACAAGGAAAGAGAACATATTTTTTCACTACTACTCTCTATTCTAATGATTTGAACCCTTCCACACAATTGAAGGATTTACCCTTTTACCCATGTCAGATTAACAGAGAATGTTGCATGTGATGTGCTCCTTTCTGATGAAACTTCCAGCCATTCATCGGACTTTTCCAAATAATGCATTGTTTTGAAAAGACTCATTCATAAGGGCAGACTATAGATTACTGCAGAAGTATACATTTTCAAAAAGAAATATAATCTGTTCCTAAGCCCCAGACCTAAAATTTAACCAATGATCTCTTTAGAGATTAGTAGAATTTGGATTGGAAATTTAGTTTCTAGAAACTCACTCTGATGTTACTGACCTTATTGACTATATGGAATGTGTAGGAAAAAGATTCTTAAATTGGTATTTGTAGGTAGCTAGAGAATCAGAGCAAATTCCAAAAAGATTCCAAAAACCAAAGCAATGGAAACTTCAAGAACTCTTTGGTAGCACTCAGATCCACTAGCAAAACCTCCTACCATTACATTTGCTTTCTTTTCCCCCTTTGGCTAGTATGTAACCAACATTCTTACTAAAGCATATTCTCAGGACTAAAACATACCATTTTCCACAAGTTGTCAGTCAGGAAACCAAGTGGTGCATGTGTGTGTGTGTGTACATATGTGTTTAGATTTCTTTTAAGTAGTGCTTCGTGTTTGGGTTGAAGACAAAAGGGGGATGAGAGGAGGAAAAAGATGAATGAGCAATTGAAAAAGTTGCTAGTATAAATATTGAAGAACCACTTTTCCAGGGTAGTCACTCTTAGTAAATACACACTGTGAAAATTCAAAATGCCAGAGCTTATGCAAATGAATAAAGCCTTTAATTATTATTTCTGGATCAAACATCATATTCAGAGGGAAGTATTTCATTGGAAATTCAGTGAGTGTTGAGGTAGTCATATTTTCTTTCACTCTTCTATAATTCCATAGAAGTTATTTGTATTCATATTTTAAGTAGACATAAAGCAAAATTTTTGAATGGGGCATTTAATTAAAAATAACTAGTGAGGTAATTTCTAGAAGGTGTTCTTTGAAAGTAAATTTAAGGATCAGAATTCTGAAGTATTTCCTTTGATGAGAGAAACTAAGATTTCCAGTGGAAAGTTATCCTACATTTTATCCTTAGAATCACGAACAATTTCAGTGGGAGGTATACTTAAGAGGTGAGAGATTAAGGAAAGATAAGAAAAAATACAGTAGCTACATGCATTTTATTTCTCTAAAAAGGTAATTTCCCCAGCATTTCTCCATACTCAGGTGGAGGAAATATCCATTTTCAAAATACTATTAACTGCCTTGTGATTTTTTGATTTCAGAATCCAAAGGAATAGGTCCTATTACCTAAGGAGTCCTCTTTCTCCCCGCAAAAGAATCTTATTTTAAAAACTGTCAGTGAGGGGCGCCTGGTTGGCTCAGTTGTTAAGCGTCTGCCTTCAGCTCAGGTCATGGTCCCAGGGTCCTGGGATTGAGCCCCATATCGGGCTCCTTGCTCGGCAGGAAGCCTGCTTCTCCCACTACCACTCCCCCTGCTTGTGTTCCCTCTCTCACTGTGTTTCTCTCTGTCAAAAAAAAAAAAAAAAAAAAAAAATCTTTAAAAAAAAACAAAACAAAACTGTCAGTGAGTCTTTCTCAAATTTGTTACTTATTCCAGAACAGGCCCGCGAACCAATTAAAAGTTTAAAGAGCTATTGAATCTGCAAATATCCAAAACACCTGAGATTTAACCTGCAGAAAGTAATTTTTTTAGAGGGAGAAATAATTGGAAAAATGTTTCATCTGCTACTGCCTGGTTTTTATTGGTTTAACATGTAGATTTCCATACTTTTTGGAACACAGAGAGGGCCCCCCCTTTTTTTGAAAGCAGGAGGGTTTTGTTTGCCAGGTGAATATTTCAGAACTCTCACAGTGCTGATAGAAAACAGCTTTAGATTTGGATGGGAGCAGTCCGCGTGAGAGGTTATGATGAAATCATAGAGAGGGGCTTTCTGTGACAGTGTTGGTTTATACATAACATTAGAGATGATTATATACTCTGTTGTCAACAATTGATTCTGCAATTGTCAACTTAGTGATTTTTAAGGGGGAAGGATGATGACATACGATGAAACTTCTGATTTTGAAAAATATGTACTGTCAAATTACACTGGTAAAGGAATTTTTAGATTATTGCATGCTGTTTGCAAAGGACAAAAACAGTAACATTTTAACAATTCTTAAGCTCTGAGGAACTCAGTAAACCAAATCTTACCTTATAGGTTTATCGTGACCACCTTATTATCACTCTTAGCACCCATTCTGGGTCACCCTCGCTCTTTCTACTTTTTTTTTTTTCATTATGTAGTCCCCTTCTAAAACTCTGCAGTTTAACTTACTATATTTACTGTTTATTTTCAGTCTCCCACTACAAGATGGGGCAAGGATCTTTGTTGTGCTCACTGATGTAGCTCGTGCTTATGCTGATGTTTAGCACGTAGTGATGCTCAGTAAATACTTGTTGAAATCAAAGTGGCTTTTATATTTGTGTTGAGAGAGATAAATAGCATTTATTGAGCCATTCCTATATGCCAGGTACTGTATTAAGTTCTGGTTTTAGTTCCATTTTCTCATTTAACTCTCACAAATAACCTCATGAAGTAGACATTGAATTAGAGACGACTACCACCCCCTTTTAGAGATGAGAAGACTGAGGCTCAGTGAATTGAAGTGAAGATCGAACAGCCAGTGAGAAGCAGAATCAGGAATTGCAAAGGTTTGTCCAAAGCCAGAGTTGCTGCTTTTCACCACGAAGTGTCCTTCTTTAGGTAATATTTCATTCTTTCCAGTGCTCGAATTTAAACAAATAAATGTCAATTCTAATTGGTATTTTTTTTTTTAAGATTTTTTTTTTATATTTATTTGACAGAGAGAAACACAGTGAGAGAGGGAACACAAGCAGAGGGAGTGGTAGTGGGAGAAGCAGGCTTCCCACAGAGCAGGGAGCCCGATGCGGGGCTCAATCCCAGGACTCCGGGATCATGACCTGAGCTGAAGGCAGCCGCTCAACGACTGAGCCACCCAGGCGCCCCTCTAATTGGTCTTAAAGGACTTCCAAATTATAATGAACAATTTTAGTAGTAATTAAAAAAATCCTCTGTGGAAAATTGGCATACTATAGCAATAGAATTGTACCTTTGCTTTTGCTTGCTAGTTTTGAGTATGGAATGTTAGAAACCCTACTTGGGGAACACATACAAAGTTGGCAGGTTGTTAACACTTGTTTTGGCTTGGCCAGGATTGACTCTTTCAAAGACCACGACCAAGAGACATAGAGGATAGTGACTGGTACTAGATTCATTCACAGTCCCTTTCCCAGAGTATAATATAGTTCCGCTTGTATGGACTGACATCGGAGTTTCACCAGTAATAGGCTAAGAGTGTTGTGTTTTATTTATTTATTTTTTTACTTTCACAGTTATGTTGAACAGTTAGCAAAGAGCCAAAAATGAAAGGGTCCGATTTATTTGTGGTCTAGGGTAGCACTGAGTGCAAATGTTTGCTCATTTTTACGTTATGGGTGGCATAGCTCTTAGGGCAAGCAAAATTAGAGAAAAGAGTTCTTTTTTTTTAAATTTATTTTAAATTTATTTTTATTTTTTATTAACATATAATGTATTATTTGTCCCAGGGGTATATGTCTGTGAATCATCAGGCTTAGACATTTCACAGCACTTACCATAGCATATGCCCTCCCCAATGTCCACAACCCAGCCAACCTATCTTTAACCCCCTACCCCCCAGCCACCCTTAATCTGTTTCGTGAGTTTAAGAGTGTCTTATGGTTTGTCCCCCTCCTGATCCCATCTTGTATCATATCCCTTCCACCCTCCAAGACCCCCGCCCTGCCTCTCAAGTTCTTCATATCAGAGAGATAATATGATAATTGTCTTTCTCACTGACTTAGTTCACTTAGCATAACACCCTCTTGTTAAATCCATGTTGTTGCAAATGGCAAGATTTCATTTCTCTTGACGGCTGCATAGTATTCCATTGTATATATATACCACTTCTTTATCCATTCATCTATTGATGGACATCTAGGTTCCTTCCATAGTTTGGCTATTGTAGACATTGCCGCTATAAACATTCAGGTGCACGTGTCCCTTCAGATCACTATATTTGTATCTTTAGGGTAAATACCTAGTAGTGTGATTGCTGGGTCATAGGGTAGCTCTATTTCCAACTTTCTGAGGAACCTCCATATTCCATGTACCAGCTTGCATTCCACCAACAGTGTAGGAGGGATTCCCTTTCTTTGCATCCTCACCAACATCTGTCATTTCCTGACTTGTTAATTTCAGCCATTCTTACTGGTTTGAGGTGATATCTCACTGTGGTTTTGATTTGTATTTCTCTGATGCCCAGTGATGTTGAGTACTTTTTCATGTGTCTGTTGGTCCTTTGGATGTCCTCTTTGCAGAAATGTCTGTTCATATCTTCTGCCCATTTCTTGATTGGATTATTTGTTCTTTGGGTGTTGAGTTTGAGAAGTTCTTTATAGATTTTGGATACTAGCCCTTTATCTGGTATGTCATTTGTGAATATCTTCTCCCATTCTGTCAGTTGTCTTTTGGTTTTGTTGACTGTTTCCTTTGCTGTGCAAAAGCTTTTGATCTTGATGAAGTCCCAATAGTTCATTTCTGCCCTTGCTTCCCCTGCCTTTCGAGATGTTTCTAGGAAGAAGTTGCTGCGGCTAAGGTCAAAGAGATTGTTGCCTGTGTTCTCCTTCTCCTCCAGGATTTTGATGGATTCCTGTCTTACATTGAGGTCTTTGATTCATTTTGAGTCTATTTTTGTGTGCAGTGTAAGAAAATGGTCCAGTTTCATTCTTCTGCACGTGGCTGTCCAGTTTTCCCAACACCATTTGTTGAAGAGACTGTCTTTTTTCCACTGGATATTCTTTCCTGCCTTGTCGAAGATCAGTTGACCATAAAGTTGGGGGTCCATTTCTGGACTCTCTATTCTGTTCCATTGATCTATATGTCTGTTTTTGTGCCAGTCCCACATTGTCTTGATGATTACAGCTTTGTAATAGAGCTTGAAGTCTGGAATTGTGATGCTGCCAACTTTGGTTTTCTTTTTCAACATTCCTCTGGCTATTCGTGGTCTTTTCTGGTTCCATATAAATTTTAGGATTATTTGTTCCATTTCTTTTGAAATTAATGATATTTTGATAGGGATTGCCATAACTGTGTAGATTACTTTAGGTGGAATAGACATTTTCACAATATTTGTTCTTCCAATCCATGAGCATGGAACGTTTTTCCATTTTTTGGTGTCTTCCTCAATTTCTTTCATGAGCACTTTATAGTTTTCTGAGTACAGATACTTTGCCTCTTTGGTTAGGTTTATTCCTAGGTATCTTATGGTTTTGGGTGCAATTTTAAATAAAATCGACTCTTTAATTTCTCTTTCTTCTGTCTTGCTGTTGGTGTACAGAAATGCAACTGATTTCTGTGCATTCATTTTATATCCTGATATTTGACTGAATTCCTGGATGAGTTCTAGCAGTCTTGGAGTGGAGTCTTTTGGGTCTTCCACATAAAGTATCATATCATCTGCGAAGAGTGTGAGTTTGACTTCTTCTTTGCCAATCTGGATGCCTTTGATTTCTTTTTGTTGTCTGATTACTGAGGCTAGGATTTCTAGTACTTTGTTGAATAGCAGTGGAGATAGTGGACATCCCTGCCATGTTTCTGACCTTAGATCAGAGATTAGATTAGATCATTAGATTAGAGAATGATATTTGCTGTAGGTTTTTCATAGATGGCTTTGATGATGTCGAGGAATGTACCCTCTATGCCTACACTGTGAAGAGTTTTGATCAAGAAAGGATGTGGGGGGTGCCTGGGTGGCTCAGTTGTTTAAGCAGCTGCCTTCGGCCCAGGTCATGATCCTGGAGTCCCGGGATCGAGTCCCACATCGGGCTCCCAGCTCCACGGGGAGTCTGCTTCTCTCTCTGACCTTCGCTCCTCTCATCCTCTCACGTTCTCTCTCTCAAATAAATAAATAAAATCTTAAAAAAAAAAAAGAAAGGATGTGGTACTTTCTCAAATGCTTTTCCAGAATCAATTGAGAGTATCATATGGTTCTTATTCTTTCTTTTATTAATGTATTGTATCACATTGATTGATTTGCAGATGTTGAACCAATCTTGCAGCCCAGGAATAAATCCCACTTGATTGTGGTGAATAATCCTTTTAATGTGAGAATTTGGTGAGAATTTTTTCATCTGTGTTCATCAAGGACATTGGTCTATAATTCTTTTTGATGGGATCTTTGGTTTTGGGATCAAGGTAATGCTGGCCTCATAAAATGAGTTTGGAAGTTTCCCTTCCATTTCTATTTTTTGGAACAATTTCAGGAGATTATGTATTAATTCTTCTTTAAATGTTTGGTAGAATTACCCTGGAAAGCCATATGGCCCTGGGCTTTTGTTTGTTGTGAGATTTTTGATGACTGCTTCAATGTCCTTAGTGGTTGTAGGTCTGTTCAGGTTTTCTATTTCTTCCTGGTTCACTTTTGGTAGTTTATGGGTCTCTAGGAATGCATCCATTTCTTTCAGATTGTCTAACTTGCTAGTGTATAGTTTCTTATAATATGTTCTTATAATTGTTTGTATTTCTTTGGTGTTGGTTGTGATCTCTCCTCTTTCATTCATGATTTTATTAATTTGGGTCCTTTTTCTTTTCTTTTTGATAAGTCTGACCAGGGCTTATCAAACTTATTAATTCTTTCAAAGAACCAGTTCCTAATTTTGTTGATTTATTCTACTGTTCTTTTGGTTTCTATTTCATTGATTTTTGCTCTGATCTTTATTATTTCTCTTCTTCTGCTGAGTTTGGGCTTTCTTTGCTGTTCTTTCCCCAGCTCCTTTAGGTGTAGGGTTAGGTTATGTATTTGAGATCTTTCTTGTTTCTTGAGAAAGACTTGTATTGCTATAGACTTTCCTCTCAGGACTGCCTTTGCTATGTCCCAAAGATTTTGAACAGTTGTGTTTTCATTTTCCATTTGTTTCCATGATTTCGAAAAAAATCTTCTTTAATTTCCCAGTTAACCCATTCATTCTTTAGTAGGATGCTCTTTAGCCTTCATGTATTTGAGTTTGTTCCAACTCTCCTCTTGTGATTGAGTTCTAATTTTATGGCATTGTTGTCTGAAAATATGCAGGGAATGATCCCAGTCTTTTGGTACTGATTGATACCTGATTTGTGACCCAGGATGTGGTGTATTCTGGAGAATGTTCCATGTGCACTGGAGAAGAATGTGTATTCTGTTGCTTTGGGATGAACATTCTGAAATAGCTGCGATGTCCATCTGGTCCAGTGTGTCATTTAGAGCCTTTATTTCCTTGTTGATCTTTTGCTTAGATGATTTGTCCATTTGGGAAGGAGGGTATTAAAGTCCCCTACTATTATTGTATTATTGTCGATGTGTTTCTTTGATTTTGTTTTTAGTTGGTTTATATAATTGGCTGCTCCCATGTTAGGGGCATAGATATTTGCAGTTGTTCGATCTTCTTGTTGGACAGTCCCTTTAAGTATGATATAGTGTCCTTCCTCATCTCTTATTATAGTCTTTGGCTGAAAATCTAATTTATCTGATATAAGGATTACCACCTGATGGACCTAATGTCCATTAGCATGGTAAATTGTTTCCACCCCCTTACTTGAAATCTGGAGGTGTCTTTGGGTCTAAGATGAGTTTCTTATAGACAGCATATTGATGGCTCTTGTTTTTTTTATCCATTCTGATACTTTGTGTCCTTTGATTGGGACATTTAGACCATTTACATTCAGGGTAACTATTGACAGATATGAATTTAGTGCCATTGTATTGCCTGTAAGGTGAGTGTTACTCTATATTGTCTCTGTTCCTTTCTGGTCTATGTTCTTTTTAGGCTCTCTCTTTTCTTAGAGGACCCCTTTCAATATTTCCTGTAGGGCTGTTTTGGTGTTTGTGAATTCTTTCAGTTTTTGTTTGTCCTAGAAGTTTTTACCACTCTTTCTATTTTCAATGAGAGCCTACCTGGATATGGTATTCTTGACTGCATATTTTTCTTTTTTAGTGCTCTGAATACATCATGCCTGTCCTTTCTGGCCTGCCAGGTCTCTGTGGATAGGTTTTATGCCAATCTAATATTTCTACCTTTGTATGTTACAGACTTCTTGTCCCGTGCTACTTCGGGATTTTCTCTTTGTCACTAAGACTTGTAAGTTTTACTATTAGATGACAGGGTGTGGACCTATTTTTATTGATTTTGAGGGGGGTTCTCTGTGCCTCCTAGATTTTGATGCTTGTTCCCATTGCCAAATTAGGGAAATTCTCTAAAATAATTTGCTCCAATATACCTTCTGTCCTCTCTCTCTTTCTTCTTCTGGGATCCCAATTATTCTAATGTTGTTGCATCTTATGGTTTCACTTATCTCTCAAATTCTCCACTCATGGTCCAGTAGTTGTTTGTCTCTCTTTTTCTCAGCTTCTTTATTCTCCATCATTTGGTTTTCTATATCACTAGCTCTAACTTCTGTTCTCTCTTCTCTTCTCTCATTTATTGTAGCAGTAAGAGACTCCATATTTGATTGCATCTCATTAATAGCTTTTTTTATTTCAAGTTGGTTAGATTTTAGTTCTTTTATTTCTTCAGAAAGGGATTGTCTAATATCTTCCATGTTTTTTTTTTTTTTTTTGAGCCAGCTAGCACCTTGATGATTGTCATTTTGAACTTTAGTTCTGACATATTACTAATGTCAGTATTGATGAGGTCCCTAGCCATCCATTGGTACTGCCTCTTGTTCTTTTTTTTTTTTTTTTGTGGTGACTTTTTCCACCTTGTCATTTTATCCAGATAAGACTAGATGAATGAGGGGCACCTGAGTGGCTCAGCGAGTTAAACCCTCTGCCTTTGGCTAAGGTCATGATCTCGAGGTCCTGGGATCAAGCCCTGTATTGGGCTTTCTGCTCAGCAGGGAATCTGCTATCCCTTCTGCCTGCCTCTCTGTCTTCTTGTGATCTGTCTGTCAAATGAATAAATAAAATCTTTAAAAAAAAAATAGAAGAATGAGAGAACAAAATACTAAAAGGGTAGCAATGATCCCAGAAAAATATACACTAACCAAATCAGAAGAGAGCCAAAACTGAGGGCTGAAGAAAGGGGGGCCCAGAAGAACAAGAAGAAGAAAAAGAGAAAAAATATATATTAGACTGGTAAGTAGAACAGAGCATCACCCTTGATTTTGAGTGTATTTTGGTCTGTTAGAAGAAACTACCTCCCACAATTTTAAAGAAACAAAATCTTATAAATATACAAAAATAAGGGTAAACACTGTGAAGGGATGGAATATGAGTATAGAGATGAAAGTTAAAAAAGATTCTAAAAAAGGGATTGATAAGAGGTTGGTTAAAAAAAAAGAGGAAAGAATGTGATCATGCTGGAGACTAGAACAAAGGCATGTGCTAGGGTATATCTTGATCTATTAGAAGGAATTGTATCCCAAAATTTTAAAGAAAAAAAATATGTATGCAAAAAGTAAGGTTAAATACAATGAGGGGATAAAATATGGATATAGCTGTGAGAATTATAAAAGATTTTTTAAAAAGTATTGATAGGATACTAGTTAGAAAATGTTAAAATAAGAAAGAGTAAAAATAAAAAAAATATAGTAAGAAGAAAATAAAATTAAAAAAATTTAACTTTGAAAGACTAAAGGATAGTGGGAAAAAATGCCATGAATTCTATATGTTGCTTTTTCCTGACTCTGGAGTTCCTCAGTTTTCATTGATCCGTGAACTTGGTCTCGGCTGGATGTTCTTGCTGATCTTCTCGGGGAAGGGCTTGTTGCAGTGATTCTCCAATGTCTTTGTCCATGGCAGAATTTCACTGCCCTTGCCAGGGGCCGGGCTGAGTAAGCTTCTCGGTTCACTCTCGCAGCTTTCATTCCCCAAACACTTTCCATATGAAGATGGCAGCCTCCCAGTCTCCCATTGTAGGAGCCGAGAGCTCAGGGCCCCACTCCTTAGTGCAGTCTTAAAAAAAACATTCAGTCCTTCTTGGCTTCCTGATCTACACCACACTCTAAGCTCAGCCAGCCTGTGACTGAGTATTTCTATCTCTTGTGCATGGCCCCATTTGGAGTCTCTAAACCCAGCAGACTCCTGCAGCACAATCTCATGATGCTCTTCCTGAAGGTGGAAGGAAGGGGTCTCTACGGATTCGTCCCTTGTGGGGTCCCTGCTTGAAGAGCAGTGGCCCAATTGTGTCTCAGATCATAGTTTAAAGTAAGCCTGAGCTGAGAGCTTGTTTTTTTGGCTCTGTTTCTGCAGCTGGCGTCCCCGCTCTGATACCTGGAAGCTCTGCCACCCTTAGACACCCCCAGTCTTTTTGTATCCCTGTGGGTCCTGAGACCACACTGTCCCCGTGAGACCACTGCCCTGAGACCACACTGTCTCCCCCCTCCCCCCACCTGCTTAGCCTCTGGAGTGATGTCCCTCAGTGGAGCAGACTCTAAAAGTTCTGATTTTGTGCTCCGCTGCTCTGTGGCTTGCTGGGAGCTGGCCCCTCCCTCCATGGTCTGTTATAGAATACCTTCTCTCAGAATACAAACAAATGTAAAGGATAAAGGAAAATTTAACCTCAGTAGATACAAAGGAGAGCCCCAGCCGCTCAGAGTATATAATATGATTAACTGCTAGAAATTGGGGAAAATGACAAGAGTGAAAATTGAAATAGTTCAGTGTAGGCTTTTGATATTTTTCTGTTAACCCTCTTCTACTCCCTCTCCTCCTTCCCCATCCTCCACAGGTTCCGTGACAAGGAATTCTATTTGTTCTGGTTCACTTCATGGCTATTCTAATAACCTGCAATTAGTTGGAAAGATAATTTTAAAATAAATCCGATGAACAGATCTACTTATAGGGTCTATTACATTCAAATCATAACCAGATGGAATTTCAAAATCTGATCAACTTGATACATTGGCAGCAGGAGTGGAGTAAATATATCTGAATCCTGGAGCTATCACAAAAGATTTAGAGTGTCACCCTCACTAAAAAAGAGAGATGCCAAATGATATGAAACTCCAAAGAGATATTTCAGGGAAAGGGTGAGATCTGGAGGTTTTGCAAGAATAGGAACACAGATGCTCACTTTGGCTATTTTCCATAAAACAATATCAAAAGGAGCCACAAAACTGAAGTATGAGTTGGAGGGAGACATAGGTGTTGGAAACCACCCCCAGGAGTTCAAGGACAAAAGACCACCTATGACTTTTGTTCCTTGGGAGAAGAAAAAATGCATATTCCTAAGACACAGAAGAAAAGGAAGAATTTCAGAACAGGCCAATGAATGAATGAGATATCAAATTAACTTTTTTGGTTACTATTTATTGAGGTATGGTATTTGAATTGATATGAATGGATACAGGTAGAGGCACAAGTGAGGGAAGAAGCAAGGAGAATAGATCTAAAATATAATTATTATTCTTTGCAGTTTTGCCTACTCTTATGCTTTACTATCCTTCTTCTCACTCATGCCTGGATGTAATTAGTATGTAGGAAAATAAAGGAATTTTGATGCTGAAAGAGACTCCAATAATCAACAGTTTCAAAGTTCTTAGTGGTGGAGTAGAGATGGTCAAGGAAAGGAGTTGAAATGTCAATGAGTAGAAATGAGTAGAAAGTCAAGGAAATGACTTTCTACTTCACCCAGCAGAGAGTGGCGGAGCCGAAGTGTGGCTGTCTTCACTGTACTCTTGTGTTATGTCTGCAAAATTAGTTTACTTATCATCATTTATCCTTATTTTATTTTATCCTTATTTATTTTATCATTATTTTTCCCAGAGGTTCAACTTCTAGGAAACTTAAACAGTTGGTAATTCATGTTTTCTTAAAAAAGCATCCATTTCATTAAGAATTTCAAGTGAATTAGCATAGAATTACATATACTTTTTATCTTTTAAATATTTAACCATACTTATTTTTAATTATTTCATTTTAAATTTGGGATATACTACTCATCATGTCTTGTGATTTGATTGGCCCTTAGGTTTTATGTTTGTATTTTTTAAATCAGTTTTAAAAAGCTATTTTAACATCCTTAACATACTTCCCTCTTCCGTCTTCATCATTTCATTTGTCTACTTTAGATTTTTCTCACCTTAATCTGAATGCTTATTTCATTTATTCTTATTCTTCTGTTAATATTAAGAAAGCATTTAAGAGTATATATTTGCCACTGACTACAACTTAAGTTTCATCCCATATGTTTACATAAGTTTTAGGCAGTCATATTTATGATCTATTATTTCAGGGAATGTTTATGTTTATGTTTATTAAACATAAGTTTTAAAATAAGTTAAAGTTACTAAAAAATAAAAAGATAAATAAATATAAGTAAGTTAAAATTACTTACAAGGTGTTTACCTTTATTAATTTATCCTGTTTTTGTATTTACTTTCTGTTTTGCTACTGTATATTTTTCTGTGTTTAAAGGTCACTAATTCATATTTCAAAAGAGAGTAACTTCCTTTGGTTTATTTACTTCATTTTACCTGCAGTTTTCCTTAGGTTCATAATAACTGTCCCTTCTTCTTTCTTTTCAGTTGTATTTGTATAGTAAATCGTGGGCCACCGTTTTATTTTTCACACTTTAGGATCCTTTTGAATTTTCAAGGAGCAGTCATTTGTACAGTAGGACATTGCTATCTAACAATGCTTTGTTTGCTTTATCTTATCTGATAAAGTCAAAAGTTTTGCTAGTATACTTTTTTCCAAAACACTGATACTCTACTTATTTCTAATTTTCCGACCCAATCTTTCTTTTGAACTCCTTTTATACCCTGAAAGGCAAGACACTTCTATCCCCCAGACCTCTCACATATGATCTCTGGTCTTTTATTTACCTTTGTAATTCGAAAACGTTCCAATTTTTTTTTTTTTTTTTTTTTAATGTCTAGGTTAAAACTTGGTTAGCAACGGCTCAAATCTCAAACACATGTTTTGTTTGGCACTCTTCAGTGCTTTTTTTGATAGTTGGATTGTGTGTATATTAAAAGAAATTGTGATGTTACATATAGATTTCTGGCTTCTTTTTTTAATTTTTTTTTTTCTTTTATTTGACAGAGAGAAACAGCGAAAGAGGGAACAGAAGCAGGGGGAATGGTAGCAGGGGGAATGGTAGCGGGAGAAGCAGACTTCCCGCTGAGCGGGGAGCCCGATGTGGGGCTCCATCCCAGGACCCTGGGATCATGACCTGAGCTGAAGGCAGACGCTTAACGACTGAGCCACCCAGGCGCCCCAGATTTCTGGCTTCTTGTGAAATGTGTTGATCTGGCGATATTGCATGGTAATGAAGTAAGGGAGCTGAGGAACTTCTGCTGTTTTGCGACAGTGGATATGCCCTCGAGGTCAGCATGGTCCCCACCATGCCTATTCATGAAGGCTGGATATCTTTCCTTATCCATCCTCTTCCCTAAGCCCTGTGGTCACTTGAAATCATGATCACTAATCTAGAGATTTCTACCTAGACTATTATTAAAATGTCATTTCTTTCATATAAGTTGTTTTTAGAAAATCTTTAAATGATTCAAATTTATACATCTAACATTAAACTATATTTAGTATTTACTGTCAGCTTTTTTTAGGTGGTGACCCATTTTAAAATTATGTTTAGTTAATCTAGCTGTTAAGACACTGCTTTCTATTTTTTTTCAAGCTACATATTAGCATTATATCTTCTAAGTTCTTGCTTACTTGTAAAATATCTTTCTTTCTTGTGGCCTGCACTTAAAAAGGCAAGGTATGCCGTTATGGGATAATTTTTTATTGCCTCAAAACTCTAGAAACAGATTTGTTATTTCTTTGCCATTTGCCATTTTAAAAAAGTAAAGGATAAATGGATTTTTATGAAATTACAAAATGTTTGGTGCTTTGTTATTTCTTCTTTACCACCCTAATTCCATTTTTTTCTTGGATATACTACAATATTAGTTTCTAGGACATTTTTATGCTCAAAGATTACTGATCCTTTCTGATCTTTATGTTGGTCTTTTATTTAGCACAGGAACATTGTATTTCATTAAGTCATTATCACTTCTGTTTTAGACACTGTGCATTCTCCCACAGTAACTTTTATTAATTACTAGTTGCATTGTCATTTTTTGTCTTTCATAATTATGAATTTTTACTCACTGCTTCTTTTCCTTGTGTTATTTTTCCTCTGGATTATTCAGAAGTTGATCTCGCTTGTTTTCCATGTAGAAATTTTATTTCTTTTCTTTGTCAATTTTATTGTTTATTACCTTCAATATGTACTTTATTATTACCTTTGTAATCTTATCTCACTCTTGTAATGGTTGAGAATATTTTAAAACGTCAGATTAAAAAAAAAACAAAAACAAACGAAACAGCCTTTTGAGGATTTTTGCACCTGTTTCCCATGGGCTTTATTTTCATGTTTTTTTGGGTTTTCTGAGAATTTCTAATTTTCTGAACATTTTCCTGGCTGCTCAGCTAGTTAGTCTTTAGAAAGCAGTTCCCTTTTCTTATTGCAATATTTTCCAAGACCCAAATTTTTTTCTTTTTCTCACTCTTACTTGAATGAATAGAGATCTCTCTAGAACTAGTGCTGTCCCCAGACTGGCTGTATTGACTGCTCCTGTCCTTCCCTCACTGATGCTACAGGCATTTATTCCAGCGCTGTCATTGACTTACTGTGCAAAGCTCCTAGCCCATGTTTCAGACTATTCATATCTTAGCTGGGCATAGGCATTAGATTGAAAAGCAAAGGAATCTGTACAAACTATAGTCACTATGTCTTTGACTTTTCCTCCCCTTTACAACCCTTAACTCAGAGGATACATTTTCCGTATTGGTACCAAGCACTCTGACCCCTCTTTGTCCAACCCATTTTGCTTTCTTCTGGCCTCTTTTTCCTTTAAGCTTTAATTTCTTAAAGAATGAAGAAAGTAGTGTGTGTGTGTGTGTGTGTGTGTGTGTGTGTGTGTGTGCGCACCCACATTAGGTTATTGAGGTGAAGGGTAGGGTTAGATTTAGACTGAGTAAGGAAGGCACTCTAGATTAATCAAAATGTGACATCTATTCAGTAGTGGGGCAAATACTTTGTTTTCTTGTTATGTATCTTGTGTAGCCTGATCCAGAAGGCAGAGATTCAAAGGTAGCTAAATGGTCTTCCCACCTTCCTTTAAGCTTAATCCACCTGCTTCATGGTATATAGAATCTCTTCTGGACTGTGGATTGACTGTCCTAGTTTTCATTTTGTGTTTTATATTCTTCTAAGTCCTCATAGATAATGTTTTGGAAAGTTGGGAGAAGCTGCTTTCATGATGACTAGGTTGTATTTTTTTTTTATTTGAAAGTCTCCTCAAATGACACCTCAAATCAGCCTGATGAGCTTATTTATCATTCCATACAGATAGAAGGGCTAAGTAGAAGAAAGTGGAGAGTGTTGCCAGAAAGACATAGTGAAAATAATGAAAGTTTTGATATTACAGCAAGATAATTATGAATAGCAGTGGGAGCACAAAAGTACATTGGAAAATATTTGTAGGCATCTAAACGGATTTTAAAATCAATCTGCCATTAAGAAAATTTTAAATTTCATTGAAAATTCTCCTAAATGTGGTTATGTGATGCACATAATACGTTGGCTACATAAAAGGATAACTTTGAGGTACCTGGTTGACTCAGTCAGTTAATAATGTGTCTGCCTTCTTACAGGATCTTACAGTCCTAAGTTCAAGTCCCACATTGGGCTCCTTGCTCAGTGGAGAGTCTGCTTCTCCCTCTCCCTCTACTCCTCCCTCACTCCTGCTAACTCTTTCTTTCTCTCACTCACTATCTCTCAAATCAATAAAATCTTTAAAAAAAATAAAAAGGAAAATTTATTCAAAAAATTCTTGATACTTAAAGAGGCTCAATTTTATTACGTAAAGTATTCCTTTAAGTAGAATAAACAGTTTCCTCCATATTTTTCATTATATGAGATATTATTATGCATTCTCTGCTCATACACATGCATGTGTATAATATTTGCCTTATACAATGTTGCACTTTAGTTTTGGGGGAACTGTGGCTGGTAATTAAGATCTATAAATAGACATGAGAGTCCACAATGAGAGTACGTAAAATATGTACAATGAGAGTACATAAAATATGCTCTTTACTTAGTATATCCTCCTATCACCTGAAAGCTTACTTTTTTCTTTTTAGGATTTCCAGACAGCCTGAAGTCTGCTCAACTCCCCCAACCCCCTGGCTCCAAACTAGCTCTTTTAAAGCTACGTGAAGATGTTCTGGCAGTTGCTGTGGTTTCCAACCACCCACTTTATGTCTCATTGTTTGAGGCTATCTAGCAGTGACTCTTTAAAAGTTATGATCTGCCTCATTTCAACTTGCTTTGCAAGAGCTGCCAGGGCTTCTTGCTTTCATCTATGCTGTGCATATGGTCAGATATTTTATGGACAATCCAGACCCCAGCACTGCCACAGCATTTTTTTACCTGGTCTCTTTGACAACTATGTAGAAAATGGAATACTAAAGAACAACAGTACCTCTGGAAGCTTCACACTTAGTTTTGAACCTATGTGACATCAACATGACATCAAGGTCCAGGTCGCAGTTAGTCACGCAGGGGATTGGATCTCAAGTCCCTTTGTGATGAAGACTCTTTCCATGAAATAAGATGGAATCCATTTTTGCATATGCAACGATCAGAGTGTGTGTGTGTGTGTGTGTGTGTGTGTGTGTGTGTGTGTGTGTGTACATACAGAGATTGAGAGGGAAAAAAGGGGAGAACTGAATAATGGTTGTCTAGATAGATTGGTTGTGTTTCAACACTGGCTTGATGTTTCATTTATTTATTTAGTTAGTTAGCTAGTTATTTTCCCATTTATTTATTTGTTTGTTTGTTTGTTTATTTATTTATTTATTATACGTTCATCTAGCCAACCCTGACATTTTAAAAAGATTAGTTTTTAAAATAACTAGTGGACAATACACCATTTCATAGAATTTGCAAGAACTGAGTTTTAGCATTTTATGTTAATTCAAGTTATAAGAATCTAATTTGTTGAAGTGTTTTAACTATATTATCATACAATAAATTCCTCCTACTACTTACTCTGTAATGGTAGCACATCATTTCCAGCTCTTTCTGTGATGCTGTAAACTATAAACTATAAACGTGGCACTTTCATAGGTGTTTCATGCCAGATTTCATAGCCTTTTAGTTAAAAAAAACTGGACAGGATTTTACCTGATGTTATATGCCTACAAGCTATGATTCTTTGTCAAGAATTCATTATCTTTAGTGAAAAGATAGGTATCCAAATAGATAAATACAATATAAACTATATCAGGTTCAAAGAGGCCTTGAGGTTAGTTTGGTAAGAGGTAATTCCAAGATTCTGTCTAATTTATAACAAAGAAAGTAAAGATGATCTTTTATCAGAAGTATCAAGGTTGAAGTTGAAGAATTATATTTTGAGAAGAAAATCTATCCTCCATATTTCCTTTCCTTTTTACTTGATTGCTTCAACAATAATATGATTCTACATTTACTGAGGATGATTTTGTTTATAACAATGCATCAGAAAGGAACTGGAGACAAAATCCTCCATAAATTTGTATGGATTACAACCTAGATTAGGAGTACATGTGTGTTTTGTTTCCTTGACCTCTGATTTAATTCTCAAGTGTCTTTTGGAAAAAGGTAAGTGCTTATATATTTTCAAGAACCAGCAAACCTTGGGAATTAGGTCATCCTGAACGTAACATAAAAAGCAAATTAAGATAGGTCACCCTCAAGGGGATTCTGGAAGGCTTCTTCAGGAAAATAATGCTTTCGACATCCTAATCACCCTACCAGCAATCCACTATTAAAAATTTGTTTTAGTATTAAGAATCTTTTAAGAATGAAAATACTTCTAACATGATGAATTCAATCTAAAGTGGAATGAAAAAGAATGGCCCTTCTTTATCTTTTGTGCATGTCCACTCACTCAAACGGTAGGTCATCAATCATGACATCTCTTTCCTGCCACAGCGTGGGGACTTGGTCTTCACTGACTAATCATTGTCCGATCCCTCTGAACCTGGGGACTGTTTAGCTTGGTCAGATAATCCAAGCAGAACCAACCAAGGGCCCTTTGAGAGAAAAGATATGCATGCTGAAAGAGAAAGGGTCTTTATCCTTCTGTGATTGTAGATATTAAGTTAGCATACAAAGTTATAGTTTTCTAGACCCATTTCTGCTCTTTATGAAGAAAACACACCTAAATGATACATATGAAAAATAGGCATGAGATTCCTAATGACATTATTGGAAATTCTGGATCCAGTTGTGTATAAAGATTATATAACCACTTGCATTTCTCAGTGAAAGCAGCCAATAAATGATCTTTTTGCTTAAGCTAGTTGATCAGGGCATTCACTATTTGAAAGGAAAAAAATTCTTACTACTATAGGTATTTAATCCCCAATAGTTTGCTAAATGCTGGCTCAGATCCAAAGAGTTTCTGCGATTGGGAAAATGAAATGGGAAGAATTGGAGGGAGAGGTTATTTGGAGCATCTATTATTCTCAGGGAAGGTATTTCTGGAGAGGCCATTGAATCAGAAGCCCTAAAGAACTTAGAGTAGAAGATGGAGGCACTCCTTGGATTCGGGGTACCAGAAGCAAGAAGAGATGTGCAGCAAGGAAGGGTGAAATATGTATAAATCTAACTTTGCTATAGCCAACATGTTCTAGAAAGAGCTCCAGGGAAATCTTATGTTTCGTTTTCATTGCACTTGAGATACGTCTCAAACAGTAAATGAACCTTCATAGCTTATGAATTTAGAGTTCTATATTTCCCTGACTTTTTTTGTCCCCTGACTTTTGAAAAGAGTAAAATCAAGAATGAAAAGAATGTCTACTGTGACACTGTACTCAAGAATTTTTGTTGTTTAAACTTCCTTGAAACATAAACAATTTTGGCAAAGCGATTTCATAAATTCTGTTGGCTTTCCTGCTTCATAAAATGAAACCTGTAGTATTGAATCAATATTGACATATTTCTTATATCTGAAGTTATATTTACATCGTAAAATCCTTCAACAGAAGGTATTGTGTCACCATGGTCCCAAAATAACCTAATTTCAGTAATGAGAGTTAAGTGTTATCCTCACATCAATTGTCACCTTTATCTTATAAATATTCTGAAACCAAACTCACATTTAGTGATACCTGCTAAGAGAAAATTACCTTTGGTTTCTTTCCCCAAAAGCAATCTGGTGAAAACAAGAAAGGTAAATTTTTTCTTTAATTATCATAAATTCTGAAAACTATGTGTAGCCATTCAATATCATGATTTTGTTACTCTTGCACTATGTGTGGCGCCTCTAATTGGCTGGACGATAAGCACAATACATCACTTCTTAGAGCATCGATAAATGGACAGACTGACTGGAGCAAGGGTTGAGATTTCAAAGGGAGTGTTAGCATTTGTGGGAAAACTAACTGTGAGGGAGTGGAAGATAATTAAACCAGATCTAATAGCAATAGACTTGGATTTCAGAGGGCCACCTGGATAGCTTGTTCTCAGTCACTTTTTCTCATGTTTCATTTTCCTCATTTGAACAGGTCAACAGTCATTAAAATTTTTCATAACATCTGAGGCAAATAATTGCATTAACACCTATTTGTAAGGTGTTTAGAAACCACATATTTTGTTTTTAGAATTTGAAACCTTCAGCTTCCACCATCTTTTTTCTTTCCTTTTTCTCTTTCTTTTTCTTTTCCTTTCCTTTCCTTTTCCTTTTTCTTTTTTTTAAAGTTGAAATAATCTGGGAATCATTAAGTGCCAAATGCTTTCATCAGGCCCATAAACAATACAAGATTCCATGGTAAATGCAGTTACTTCTCGAGAAGTTTCAACAAAACACATTTTCACTCATTCAAAGTTAGTGGGAATAAATCTTGAGGTCTTTTAAGAAAGGCACGCTTTAGACCCTAGGAGGCTGACACAGTACTGGATTTCACAAAAGCTATCCTGCAGGCTCAGTAAATTCTGGAGGTTCTTGGAAGATTTTCCATGTGTCTCAGTCGGAGCCATTCCTCTCTATCTCACTGTTTATCTCTTGACCCAGTAACTTGGATAAAATATGAAAGGAGAAAATAAGCTTTTCAGAAGTCACCTACGTTTAGTCAAACAGAATAAGACTGAGGTCAGGTTAACATCTAAGGGAAAGGCCAAATTGTTATAGTATTGTTTCTCAATGTCTTACGATTTCAGTCTTATTTTTCTTTCTAACAAATATATTTCTATTCTGTATTTGTATTTGTGGTTTATCCTATATTGTGATAGCCTTGGGCTTTGATATGCAAATTAATGCTATTGAAAAAATTTACCTGCTGGGATCTGACTTAATTATGGGCATGATTAGATAATCCTAAAATCATAATCATACTCATAAAATTGTAATAACTATAAAATTAGGAAGTAAATACCAGTAAACAAGTTATTGCCAGTATGTATGCTGATGTGATTCACAGCAGGGAAAGGTAGCTCCATTAATGAATCCTCATCAACATTCCTCTCTAGGTAGTTGAGACCAAAAGCTCTACCGGGTTTCCGCTGATGGAGTCCCTACTCATCTCCTTAATTTACAGGAAAAATGACGTGAGACTAATAGAAACATAATGGTGTGCAGCACAGATTGAAGGCCAGTAGTTTTTACCTTATTATAACCCAAAGACCACCTGTCTCAATAAAACATGGGGTACTTGTTAAAAGTTTAGATTTCTTGTCATCATTTTGAACCATTTGATTTGACGCCTCTGGTGGTTGGTGTCAGGAATCTGTATTTAATACGGGTTCCCCATGTGATTCTGATTGTTCTTTTTTTTTTTTTAAAAAAGATTTTATTTATTTGACACAGAGAGAGAGAGAGAGATCATAAGTAGGCAGAAAGGCAGGCAGAGAGGGGGGGGAAGCAGGCTCCCTGACAAGCAGAAAGCCCGATGCGGGGCTCGATCCCAGGACCCTGGGATCATGACCCGAGCTGAAGGCAGAGGCTTTAACCCACTGAGCCACCCAGGCGCCCCGATTCTGATTGTTCATAAGGAACAATCAGAGGTTTAAGATTTAAGAGCTACTGGTGTGTTTGGAGGATAGAGTTATCAAGTTTGGTTGGAATTACCACATCTCTTTTTTTTTAAGTTTCGATTTAAATTCCAATTAGTTAACATAGAGTGTAATAGTAGTTTCAGGTGTGCAATTTAGTGATTCCGCACTTCCATACACTTACATTCACTTTGTTACATACACTCACATACACTTACTCGGTGCCCATCACAAGTACCCTCCTTCATCCCCATCACCTATTTCTCCCATCTCCCTGGAATTACCACCTCTTTTGTAAGCAGGAAGGAGTGATCCGGAGTGCAGCTGGGCTTAAAGAGCCATGGTTCAGTCACTTATTCAGAAGTGTCCTTGATGATAGCTCTGGATTTCTTCTTGAATGGTAGCAAGGTGAACCTCCGTGGTACTAGCCCAGAAAAGGACTCCAGTGACTATGCCCACAGTCATTTCTCAAAAGTGCTTTGGATCCTTTCTTCTCTCAGGGATAAGTTGGTGGCAAGAATAGCAGAGGCTGATCTACACAGTCAGAAAGCCCCAGACTACATAGAAACTGAGAGTCAAAGAAGATAGATGTTCAGGATTGCTCCCTAAATAGTCGTACCGAAAGACACAAACATGATGTACCCAACTGAAGAATATATGATTGAGATTAATGGTCTGAGTTGAAGCCAAGAAAATCTCAGAGGTTACCTGAGGACACAAAGAAAGTCATTATTCAATGCTTTACCACCAGACCAGACATATAAAATAAGAATTTCTTCATAGAGGTGGTAGTGCATTGAACTAGTTTAATGCTTAAATTTAATTCAACCTATAACCATTTGTAGGAAATGACTAGCCTGTTTCAGGCAAAGACCTAATGTTAAGGGAAATGTAAGTGCAAGTTTATTAATTAAAAAACACCTATGAAGGATTTTCACCAAATATGTGTGGACATAGGGGGAGGAAAGGGGCAGAAGGACGGCATCAGGAGAGTTTGTGCTTGTGAAGGGAGTAGATGTTGAAAGAAAGGGTCCATAAACTGTAATTTACATTAAGTACAAAACTTTGCCAGAACTTGAAGTTCTGTATTTAAGAAAATTCGTGTTTGAAAATCCGTTGCTGTTTATCTGGTTATTGTTTTACTTAATTATTATTTTTTTTTATAATGAATACCTACTTCACTGGTTGTTGATTCCATTCTTCACTATAACATGTTTTGGTTTTGCCTTTCTAACCTGTCAGCCTCAGGGGGGGTACTTGCTAAGTATATGATAATGACTTATCAAGTCATTTATATTGGAGATTATTTCTGTCACACTCTCAGAAATAGATACTCAGTGGGAGTCAAATGACAATACCTTCCCAGTGCAACCAGACTTGAATGAGAGAATTTATGGATGGAACGGAGACCATATTAAAAAGTACTATTAGATAGAAATAATGTGCATCCAGGACCTACATACTTTGCAGCATCAGTAAGAAGGTGCTTCTCCACTAAATGGGATCATAGCTGAACCTGCATATCAAGTTTGTTGTAAATTTTAAGCACAGAAAACACATGCTCCCTCACTTTCTTCTTTCCCGTGTCTGAATTTTCTTGCTTATAACTCTGCTTTATGATTTTCAATGTGGTGGCTGATATCAGGCACTAGACAAGGAGCCAGGGGACCTGATAAATATTATCTGTATGATTGTAGTCTAGTCATTCAGTTGCCTCAGGTTTGAGTTGACTCCACCTATAAAAGAAGGAAGATTCGAATGACTCCTACTACACTAAACAAGACCTTTCTGAGTAGTAGCAGATCATCAAAACGAAAAGGCAGAGCACTTCCTTCAGGGAAACTGAAGGCTACTGGAAGAGACAAGCATAAAAATAAATGTAAAAAGAGGGCCTCTTGAGGACTATTGTATTTTTTGGAACTGAAATTAAGTAGATTCAATGCCTTCATTGCATATCCTATGGAAAATCTACTGCTTCTCTTATTTCTGAAAATTTCTGGGAGGTATATCAACATGGTCAGTTTGAGCTTCAGCTTTGGGGTCTGAGTTCCCCTTCTTGCCGAAGACTTGACTTAACTTAAATTTAATCTACTGTGTTAGGGCTGGACAAGGAACTCAAGCTCTTTCCTTCTAGAGACTAGGCAGTCACACATAGAGGTGGTTTGGTGACAATCTCTATGCTTAGGATTGAAGTCTGATTGTAATAGTTATTACCTATGTAGATTGGCCAAGTACCTTAGCCTCTGTGTTCCCATTTGTAAGATGAGAGTAAGGATTGTTTTAATTTATAGTGTTTTCTGAAAAGCTCATGTGACCACGTGATCATTTAAGCAGATACTAACCATAGAGTGTGACACATTATAAATGCTCAATATATTGTTCACTGTCATCTTTAAAAGTCCCTTACACTGGCATATATGTGCATAGCACTTACTCTGGGGGCCAGAGTACATTGGGAGGGTGTGTTATATTGCAGAAATAGAAATCTTTGCCTATTAGATATCCTTCTTTGCTAATAGTACATCAACTGAATTTTTTTTCACTACACTGCAAAAGTGCATTGTAATCATGGTAATAAGTGCAATGTTACAAGATAGAAAGACAGAGAGGAAGAACCGAGTACCTCTGTATTTGGAAAGGAAAAGTGGAAGGATTCAGGTGCTATTTGAATTGGGTTTTGGTGGGCGAATAAGAGTTTACTGGTCAACAAGTTACAAGAGAGCATTACAAGTTGTGGTAAAGAAATGTACAAGTGCTGTAATTTTTCAGTCCCTTAATAATTTCATAGAATATTTATTTGGCATCTACTCATTAAAGGCATTACCTTAGTAGCTGGGATTATAGAAGACTAAAGCTGATGTAAAGATAAACATCAAGAGGGTATACTGTGTTCACAAGGACAGATGTCAGGTTGCTTGAGAATGCTTAGCAGGAGGTCCTAACCTGGTCTGATGTCAGGTTCCCCTGAGGATGTCACATTTAAGATGAGGCTCACATTCAGTCCCTTAGTCAATCTTGTCAGGCCCTACTTTCAAAATATCCAGAATCTTGCAGTGCTTCCCTGCCAGCATTACCACCACCTGCTGCAAGTGACTATCGTCTCTCGCATGGGTCATTGTAAAAGTCTCTTGACTATCCTCACTTGTCCCCTTCCCACCTAAAGTCTGTTCCCAACACAGTAGCCTGAATGACCGTGGTGAAACCTGAAATCAGTTGATGACACCACTTAGCTCAAAAACCTCTGATGACTCCTTTCTCACTCAGAGTAGAGCCAGAGTGTTCATGATGTCTGTCAGGGACCTCCACAGGCCACCTGGTCCTGTTACTAGTCTGGGTAGCCCCCCTGACGCTCCTCCCTCCTTTGCCCCTTTGCTCCACCCACACGGGCATCCTTGTTAGGCCTCAAACATGCCAAACATGCTTTCTCCTCAGCCTTTTTTTCTTTCTTTTTAAGATTTATTTGTTTGTTTGTTTGTTTGTTTGTTTAGGGTAGGGGAGATCTAGTGGGGGAGAGAGATAGTGGGGGACAGGCAGAGGGAGAGAGAGAATCGCAAGCAGACTCCCCCCTGAGCATGGAGCCTGACCTGGGCCTTGATCTCACGACCCTGAGATCATGACCTGAGCCGAAATCAAGAGTCAGTCGCTTAACTGACTGAGCCACCCAAGTGCCCCTCAGAGTCTTTCTGATTATTGTTGTGTCTGGAAGATTCTTCCCCCAGGTACACATCTGACTCCCCTGCATCTCCTTCAGATGTTTTCTTAAATGTCATTGAAAAGCTCTACTTTAGCCACACTCTGTGAGCCACCACCACTATCTCAGGACTCCATGTCTCCTCAGCCTGAATTATTGCTGCCCATAGTACTGATTGCCTTCTGATACTTCATATTGTTTATCTATTTATTGCTTCTGTCCCTTTCTTAGGATGTAGACCCCAGGAGGTCACAGGTGTAATACCTGTGTTTCCAATGGTGTTGGGGACTTGGTAGGCCTTCCCTAAATGTTTGCAGACTTAATGGATATTACACTAGATGTACTTGGTAAGTAAGCTTTAGATAGTGAGAAGGAGGGCTGCTTGTTCCAGGAAGAAGAAATAGCAAGTTAACTGGCTCAGATATGGAAAAGATAGAGTTGGAAAGAATAAAAAAAGTTTGATGTGGATAGAGTATAGAAAGCAGAGGAAAGTGGAGCTAGGTGATCTTTAATTTTCTACAGTTTTTTTTTTTTTTTTTTTTTTGAGGGTAAGATCTAGAGGGGGAGATTCTACAGTTCTCACTTATTTCTACAGTTCTGCCACAATGATCAAAAACCAGATTCACAGACATTTCAGACTCTATGATGCAAAGAGACGGTACATCAGGATTATCAAATGACTAAGTTAGAGCTACAAAGTAGAATATTGCACTTGCAAGGAAATTCTGTGCTGACGTTGTAGATCTGACAAGCTTTCTTGAAATAATTTCATATTCTTATTTGATGGAAAACTCTCTTGGGGACACATCTTTTAGGCTGCAGAAATGGAAAATGTAGTTTTCTTTGTCTTTTTTCTTCTGTCCAATTTTAGAGACTGTCTTTTCTTCTCAAGACATTCTTGAAATATTTCAAAGCATTATATTCTCTTTTGGCTGTGAGGTTCTTTCTTTGGCTATTTCTTTCATGCAGCCCGAGAGGTTTCCTCCTGGCAGAGAGCTACCTAGACTGAGTGATGAGAGCATCTCATCTGATATGGGGACAAGAGCCTTGCCAAGGAATCGTGGAACTGGGGCTTGGACAGGCCACTGTCATCCACAACATGAAATGGAAAGTTCACTTTTGAAAAACACACACGGTGACAGAAAAAGTTCTTTTTATTTAAACATGGGAATAAAACATGCAAGAAAATACATTCTCCCAAGTGAGAACTCTGCTGAAATGGTTGAACTTAGGGAAAAACAAACGTTTAAATTGACTTATGAAGTTGGGGGGTGTTACTAAAATAAGGTATGCTGAAACCTTTTGCGTTCCATCATGTTATTTGTTTCAAAATGCTTCTTGGCTCCTTAGGCTTAAATCATTTCTTCATGAAGAAAAACCTTCTTTGATTTGCAGCTACTTACAATCTAGCCAAGAAAAGATGGATGGAGCAAAGAACTTGAACGTCAAGTCCTGATCTGTGTAAGTTTGTGCCTTATCTTTGCGGCTGCTGCTCTTGGTAGGAGGGTGTCTGTGGAAGAGAATATGGTTGGCAGGGACAAGGCTAGGGTATAGTAAACTGAAATCTGGCCTTGGGGGGGGTGAGCTTTTGTTCAATGTGCCTTCACTCAAGGATGCAGCAAACCCGATCTCCCTTCTGACAGATGTGCTACGATAAAAAAGCTAAGAATTGCTTAGGGGACGTAGCATCAGAATATGCTGGATATTTGTGGACTGTTGGGTAGAGTTCTCAGCTGTGAAATTCATATACATGGAGAAAAAAGCCTGCCCACAAGGTGAGCATAGTTCTGGGCAAGTCAGACAGTTCAGGGAAGAACTCTTTAAAGATTAGTAGGGAATAACTCTGTAAAGCAGAAAAAAAAATTAAATCCTGAGCTTTGAGGGTGGGGTGGGAGAGATTCATTTGAATTGCAACATGATGAGGCACAGAAAAGCTAATCTTTTGAAGAAAATTGGGAGTCATTGCAAGTGAATACTTGCAATGAATATTATTCAATGCAAGTGAATAATAATCATAATCAAATATCTATCTTATTTATTTTTATTTCTCAAGCAATTCAGGGACAGGTAACTGGGCTGAGAGGTAGAGAATAAAGGGCAAAAGTCTTGTGAGCTGTCCCACTCTCCGGAAGTAATAATTTCACATCTCTCTTCTTATAGCATAACCGTTTAAGAAACACTCTGTAAAGTTGTATATAAGTTAAGTGATGTATATAAAGTTAAAAAAATAACAAAGAAAAAAATAACAACACAAGTAATAAAGAGGTGCGAGGGGAGAATTGTGTCTGATTTTTACCTTTCACAGCAGTAAATCAGATAAAATTCGGAGTTTGCAGACTAAACGTGAGAGGTGCAATCTAATTTCATGGTTAAATGGAAGCCATATCCTGAAACACCATGCATTAAAGTGCTTGTAGATAGTTAAAGTTGTGTCTGGAAATCAAGGTGGAGAATGAATTGGAGAAAAGGAGTCCTGAGGCCCAGGGTTAGTTTGGGGGACAATGGAAATAAAACAAGTTGCAGGTGCAGGGAGCTTGGTCTGCGGGAGTGCATGGGAATCAAAAGACAGATGCACGTGATGGGGAAATCATGAGGAGGAACATTTTACTGAGGTATGAGAGCCAGAAAACCAGGGCATGGAGATGGTCATCCATCCAAATGGTGATGAGGCTTTGATGTGATGGAAATAGAGGGGGGGAGGGTGGAGTGAGGGGAGAACAACAAACTTTCAGTCTCATTGTAAACATGTTCCTAAATCTAAAGAGTTGATCCATAGTCCAAAGGATGCAAAAGGGTGGAGGAGGGTGAGGAGAATTCAAAGCTAGCACCCAGTGCTAGAAACAGGAAGTGGGGACTAAGGCAAGTGCTGACCCTTTCGCTTACGTCTCAGAGAGAAGACAGCGACAGATAACAGGGTTTCCATTCGAGAGTTGCGGGACAACTGGTCTTTCTTGGGCCATGTAGAGAAATAAAGTAGAAGATGCTTCTGAACTGTAGTACTCAGTGTTTCTTGGAATCATAGGATTGGATGGAGTAGGGTGGAGTAGGTGGAGTAGGACTAGATTAATTTGGAATGAGAGCAGTGCACAGGACTGGATGTCATACATATGAATTAGGAAGTGGAAAATTCAATGTGCAATCCAAACATAATCTTCATGCTTTGTTAATAACGTTTAACACATATATACAACCCTCACTTATGTTTAACATGATTCATGGGTTATTCATGTCATTTTCTGATTTGAAGTTCTTAATATTCTTACCTTTAATTTTGTAATATTTTTTCACGTAATTTCCCTAGTCTTTAGGAGGGAGAGAGAGAGGCAGAGAGAGGGGGTGAGAGAGAGAGAGCAAGCTCACAAGCTCATGCATGTGGATATGTGCCCTAACTACCCTAAGAAATGATTCTGTGACTCTTTAGGCAGGTAGACAGACGTGTTATTGGTATACTTGAATCACTTTTCTTTAAACTCCATAAATTAATGAATAAAAACACTTAGGAGATTTTCACTGACTTCAGATATGTTTCCTTCCCTTATTGGGATTCAAATCATTCCAAGTTGAAGTTTGGAGCTCTGGCCCCATTTGACTTACAAGAAAAATCTTAAGAATATTTTTTTTTAGTAACTGAAGAAACATATTTCTTCTATTTTTTCGCATAACTCACAAATAACTAGGTGGATTTTGCTTAAGCCTGCAAAAGAAATTCCAT
Organism: Procyon lotor; assembly: GCA_028646535.1. Lineage (NCBI taxonomy): Eukaryota > Metazoa > Chordata > Mammalia > Carnivora > Procyonidae > Procyon > Procyon lotor. The sequence goes on along the minus strand of CM053604.1, from coordinate 112,519,460 downwards.
TTTAGACTAGACACTAATGTGGAAAATTTGAGGCCAAATGATTCAACTCTTAAAGTCTTATAACTAGAAGAAAGAGTGACAGAAAGAATGAGAGATGGAGACAGAGACACAGAGCAGAGAGAGATAAGAGACAGAGAGGAAGAGAGAAGGAGGAAGTAAGGAGTGAGATAGAGACAGAGAAAGGTAATTTATAAATCAATTGGAATACTTTCCTGGATCATTCTTCTACATGTTTATGTATGTACATGTGTATATATATATTAATTTTTTACTAATTTTAAAATGAAAATTTTTAAAATTTCACCTTCCTATTCTATGTAGTACTTACAGTACATATGTAAGCACTATTTGCTTAATGCATAATACATATTTTTAATTTTTGCTGAATAATTATTTTTTCTTATAGAAATCATACAGGTTAATATTTTCTCTGGATTATATGATTAAAATGCAACGTTATGTATTCTTTATGTATTATGAAGAAAGGCAGAAGATGCTACATGGATATATGTGGGTTGAACACTAAACATTTATTAAATGGGGGGCGGAAAGCTAAAACACAAAGACCAGATTCATCAGACACAATTTCTTCTGCATGTAGAACTCCTATGGACTTCAAAGGGTTTACTGCTCAAAAACCAGGCTCAGTACAGGGGAGGGAATTGCCAGTTGCAGAGTCTCAGCCAATTTCTACAAACTTGGAAGTTGTCCACTTTGATTTTTTATCAGCAAAAAATGTCTGGAATGACTGGAGACACTTCTAAAGTTTTTCACTTTTTTACATTTGTATAGACTAAAATACATTGGGAAACCTGCATTTTCATGAAATACCTCCCAATTACAATGTGTAGATTTAACGTGTTAATTTCTGTATTTTCTCCAGGGACAATTAACCATTTTTATTATTATTATTTCTTTACATTTATTGGTTAAATTTATTAAATTACAAAATTTACTGTTTTAGGCTTGGAAAGCTTTGTCAATTACAGTGTAGAGTTAATTTCTTTTATAGGAAGATACTTTGAGGGGTTTTTCCACACTTAGTTCCTTCTTCCTGCCCAAGTATGATGTGTTTCTTGACTGTTGTTTGCTTTTCCCTGGTGAAATAGGAGTCTCCAAGTATCCTTACCAGTTCCTTTCCTTGCATTTTTCCACCAGTTACTTGACCACGTTAAGAAAAGAAAGATGAATTTGGGCTACAGTCCGTAGAGAACAATGTTTGCCTTGATAGAAACCATCACCAAAGTGGTATAGAACAATGTCGCAAGCATTCTCTTTTGTTCTTTTGAATAAAGATACCTATAAAAGGACAGAAAAATCTGAATGGTAAACCCAAGCAATCCTAAAGAGACAGTGTGAATAAACATCATTATTGCTAAGTGGTTGTCTTATCATTGACTGTCAAATTTGCTGGCTGAATTGTGCCTGAGGGAAAATTTCCGGAGTGATTTATCAATAGCAAAGTGAAATGTGTCTTGCTGTCTTTTATTGTGAAGAGCCATTGCGTGTATACTTGCAGGTGTGTGCTTGTGTGTAAGGTTCAGAATAACTTAACGGTGGATCCCCGGTGATGGTTTTTGGAGAAACAAATGATCTCTCTTGTTATGAACCCTAGCACCTAGTGTCATGTGAAAGCAATTCATAGACATATGAAGCAGATCTATGTCTCTATTTTTCATGATGCCAAAGCAATTTGGAGGAATCTAATGAATTATTTATTAGTTTAGTCTACATATTGCCAAACAACCATCTTATTTCATTTTTGTGCCTTGTGTTTAGGATTTCTTCTTCTAATCTGCATACAAGGTGAAATATTTTTGGGTTTTTTTGTAGGCACAGTTTGGTAGGTTTTTGCTGCTCATTCTTTTGTGGCCCGACAGCTGCAGTGAGTACACACACCTGCCATATTGATGTCAAGTGGTACGTAGTCACTTTTCGTAACAGCTGTTGTTGGCAGATCATTTCAACTATCTTGGGGATGAATGGAATATAAATGTTCATTGCACAAAGTATGTAAAGCTGGGTTTGAATTTGCCACTGTTTCTTATCAACATACTCTGTTTTCTTTCTAGTACTGTGATGCTAAAAATTTGGTTACAATAGAGACAACAAATTATTTCTCATTCAATGATCCAAGTGCTTAAGAATGCTAAAATGTTGTTGGTGTGACAAATCAGGGCCGGAAAAAAAGTTTTGTTGAAAGAATTTTTTGTGTGTTGTGCCTACTAGAAATATATCACAATCTAAACTTAAAACATATGTATATACACATAGAACTAGAATATATATGATATTTATTATATATAACCTCATACATAAAAATATACAAAATAATGAATTGAGTACATTGGTTAAATTTTAGTGTTATGTAATAGGCCCAACATTGCTTTAATATTATCTGTAAGTTTCCATCTCTCTCCTTCCCACCTTCTCTCTCTCTCTCTGTGAGAACAAATGCCACTTCTCCTAAAGTACCATCATAGCATATTATGTCTCCTATGGCTCTGTGTGTTTTGTCATAGTTTTGTTCCTACAATGTCAATACTTTTGAACAAACTAAAAAGAATGTAGGAGGATTTCCCATTAACATGGATATGTATTAAAACACACGCACCCCTTTAGGGTTTTTCAGTATATGTGTTCACTGTGGTTAGAACTGAAGAAGGCATATTAAGTGTTAGGAAATTATTAGTTAGGCAGAAGAATTATAAAGATGTAAAAATATTTGAGAGTAATTACCAACCAGGTAAGGATCGTTGGTGGTAGTTACATGGTCTGGCACCGTATGCTGCTGCTTTTCACCATTTATCATTCTTTGCCTGCTATCAAAATTGATCATTCAATGTGAACAAATCTCCATGAGTAGAAATCCCTAGAACTCAGAATATTTTGCAACGAGCACATTGGTCACACATGGGAAAGAGAGAAACTTGATGACAGGGTGTTGCCAGTTTTAATTTGTTTCATATCCATTCTACCAGAATAAAGTCTTGGAACGCACATGAAAGTCATACCTGTCAAACTTTGCTGGGAACGCACGCATTAACACAGGTCATGTGCTTCAAAGTTGCCTCTTGTTTTCTCTCTGTAGCCATTCTCCTTTTACTGAGAATGGCTCAGTTCCAGTTCCATGTTCCATGGCTTTAAATGCTATCTACATACACAGATGACACAGATGCCAGTCTCCAGCCCAGATTTCCCTTCCTTCCTCCCTCCCTCCCTCCTCCCTCCCTCCCTCCCTCCCTCCCTTCCTTCCTTCCTTCCTTCCTTCCTTCCTTCCTTCCTTCCTTCCTTCCTTCCTTCCTTCCGAGATTTTATTTATTTATTTGAGAGAGAGAAAGAGAGAATGAGCAGGAGGGAGAAGCAGACTCCCTGCCAAGCAGAGAGCCTGACCCAGGGCTCCATCCCAAGACCCCAAGATCATGACCTGAGCTGAAGGCAGATGCTTAACAGACTGAGCCACCCAGGAGCCCCTAGGATTTTCCTTTTAACTCCAGACTCACTGGTCCAGTTGATGAGGAGATGTCCCCCTCCTTGGGTATCTAATCTAACTGTTCATTTCTTCACCTATCCTACTATTCCTATGGCCTTCCTTACCCAAAAAAAAAAAAAAAAAGTTAACTTTATTCTATCGGTTGTTTCCTTGGGCAAAACGATTTGAGTTATTTTTTATTTCTTTTTCAATTGCATACCTCTTGTTCAGTCCACCAGCAAACCTTGTTAGCTTTTCCTTCAAAACATATATTCAGCATCAAATCATTTCCCAGTTCGTGCATCCTCCCACTAATCTCTCTCTCTCTAGAACGATTTCAATAGCTTCCCAAATGAGCTTTCTCTTTTCATCCCCCTACGGTATAGTCTCAACACAGCAGTCAGATATTAGAAAAGTTTGAAGAAACTTGAGTCAGATTGTGCCACTCCTCAACTTTAAACCTTATAATAACTTCCTATTTCATCTTGAGTAAAAGCGATGATCTTACTGAGAACTCCCAGTTCCGACATGACCTCATTCTTTATTCCTCTCAAAACTCATCTTTTAAAGCTTCTCTTGCCACACTGACTTCTTGATATTCTTCAGACATGCTGCGCCTATTTCTGCCTTACAGTCTTTTCATTTGCTCTCCTTCTGCCTGGAATGTTCTTTATTCCAGTCATGAAGAGATAGAGATATATGAATGACTAACTTACTCATCCCTTTAGTCTCCGACAAGGCAAGGTTTTCTTCAGCCTTCTATCTAAATTATCCCAATCTTCACTATCACACTCTATCGTCTTACCTGACTTTAATCGTTTTATGACATCTTTTTTTATCACTATCTGTTATTATATAGTCTGTACTTTTTCCACCAAAATAAAAGTTCCAGGAGTCTGGGTTTGTTTTGGTCTCTAATATAACTTCAGAGGCAAGAAGAATGCATGGCATGCAGTAGGCACTCAATAAGTATTTGTTGACTTGATTGGATATATTGATTTCATGTCATTTGTAAAGTCTCATTGGATACTAAATGATCCAAAGGATTGCTAGTATTCGAAAGATTGCTATTAGAATAAGAAGAAATAAACAGCTTCTTGAACTTTTTTTTAACTTATTTTTTTAAAAATTTTTATTAACATATAATGTATTATTTGCCCCAGGGTACATGTCTGTGAATCGTCGGGCTTAAACATTTCACAGCACTTAACAGCACATACCCTCCCCAATGTCCACAACCCAGCCACCCTATCCCTACCCGCCCCCCCGGCCACCCTTAGTTCATTTCTTGAGTCTAGGAGTCTCTTACGGTTTGTTTCCCTCCCCATCCCTTCCTGTTTCATTTCTCTCC
>CM053604.1:112429976-112514137 GCA_028646535.1 Procyon lotor | reverse complement strand
GAGAGAGAGAGAGAGAGAGAGAAAGAGAGAGGGAATGCAAGTAGGGAGAGTGGGAGAGGGAGTAGCAGGCCTCCTGACGAGCAGAGAGCCCAATGTGGGACTCGATTCTCAGGACTCTGGGATTATGTGAAGTCAGTTGCTTTCTAAATATCTCATTTTTAATTCAGACTCAACATACCTAAAATTCATGATTTTTTCACCCTAAAAACCTGGTTGTCCTTTAAGATTTCCTGTCTCAGTACGGTTATTAATATCTATCCACTGGTGCTATCTAGAGACAGAGGAAGAACTACCACTGTGATTTCCTTCTTCCTTCCCTGGAATTTCTAATCTATATGTGTAATTACACATCTCTTAAATCTTCTACTTCTCTCCACTATAATACTGTCACTTTGGTCGAAGTGACAAACTCCTCTCTTGAAGTCACCTCTACTCTTTCCTCTTCAATGCTTTCAACAGACACTGATTTATTAATAAAAAATCTGATTATGTCCCTTTCCTTCTCAAAGCTAGCTTTTTGGGGGGATTTTTTTTTAAATTTTGTGGTTGTAAGACCTATTTACTGTGATCTGGGCTTCCTCCTCCTGACTAGTTTATCGTAGATTGCTTTTCATCTTACACTTTACCTTCTGACCTTATCTCAGTTCTTAGAATTCACCAGTCCTGTCTACTTCAGATCTTCAACCTGGACCACACCTTCTTTACCTGACACCTTTAAATTCTCACTCCCTTGAACTCATCAAGCATTACTGCCAGTACAGACTTTGCTTGCCCTCCAGACTCCTTTAGAGTCTCCTTTATTGTGCAGTCCTACAGCATCCTCTCTTTCCACATTACTGAAGTGTCTAATCATATTTATGCCATTGTGAGTCACTGAGGTCTCCCTACTAGTCCGTAAGCTCCACAGGAATGGCAATAGGATTTTTTATTCATAATTATATTCCAAATGTGCAGCATGGTTCCTGGCATTTAGAAAAAAGTTTAATAAATACTAATTGACTGACTGAATGAATGAGTTTGAATGTTTAACTTTCATAGTTTAATGAAAGTTAAGTTAATTAATACCTTATGTATCTTTAGAGATAACAAAAGTCTGTTTTGTGATGCCTAATAATAACATGGTCCCTCTTCCATCTGGGTGTTGGGATGTGGCATCATCAAAATCTATTTTGTGCTCTACAGGAGATATAACACCTGGATAGATGTTTATCTAAACTCTATCTTTAGAAAAGTTAGAAAATGTTTCTTTCCTCTTTATCAAGTCATTGATCTTGAAGAAAGTGTGTAATTTTAGAGTCTGGAATAAATGCCATTGGTTAGGGAAAGGATCACAGGGGCTATTTGCTTCCAGCATCTGTTTCAAATAAGCTCCTTTCAAGTTTCAGCTGCAGTTTGATTGACCCCTCTTCTGTCTCCTCTACGCTCTCATTTTCTTCTTTTCCCCACACGCTTTTCACTCTGTCCTCTTCAGTTGCTATTTTGATGAGAAACTTTCATTTATATACAAAATATTTTTGCATAGAAACTTCCAGGCTCTTGAAACCCCCGTATTATTTAGCAACTCTCTCAGATCACTTTCTTCCAAATCCAGCACCGATTCTTGGTCTCTCGATTACTTAGAAGACCCCTCTGAAGTTCTTTGCTTACTCATTTCTATGTTACATTCTTCTTGTGACCCCAACTGCTTTAATCTTATGGCCGTTACACTTGAATTTGTAGAAGGACTCCTGAAAGCATCTTCAGACTCATGGATGTAAGCCTTAGCTGGAATCTTAGCGCAGCTGAAAAAGGTGTGATCATGGCTCTGCCTAATACCCTTCTGACTGTTCCTAGAGTGTCTATTGCAGATGTTTTGGTCATTCCTCAATATCCCCAGCCACTTCATTCCCGTCCTCAGAAAACTGAGAGGGCCACTTTGTCTTCTTCTTCACAAAGAAAACAATATATAAGTTTGATTAATTTTCTTCTCTTTTAAAAACAAAGAGCTCTTCCTGGAATTTCTGTCCATTCTCTGGATATTGCTCTCTCTTTTTTAAAAGATTTTATTGATTTATTTGACAGAGAGAGAGAGAGATCACAAGTAGGCAGAGAGGCAGGCAGAGAGAGGGGGGGAAGCAGGCTCCCCGCTGAGCAGAGAGCCCGATGTGGGGCTCGATCCCAGGACCCTGAGATCATGACCTGATTCGAAGGCAGAGGCTTTAACCCACTGAGCCACCCGGGTGCCCCTGGATATTACTCTTTATTCCTACTTTACCCTCTGACAAAATGTGCCATATTTGACTCATTTCACATTCGTTAGTTTATTCACATTTATTCATTTCACATTCTCTTTGCAACATTTTACTTGTTATTTTACTTTGCAGTGGTGTTTGCTTATATCACCCTAATTTCTGACTCCTAAGGATATGGAAATACACACACACCAAACACATACATGCCTATATATATATTTTTTTTCCTCTCTTCACTTCTGAAATATTATTAACACCTCCTAATCTTCTCTTTTGCATCTCTCCCTAGTTCCACATTTTTGACACCCATTCTGTCCCAATTTTTTTTTAACTCTCTGACCCTTGTCATTCTTCTTCAGGTGTGTCTCTTTTCCCACAGGTGAAAATACAGAATTACCAAAATTGCTAATGAGCCACTGTCAGTTGTCTTTTTGTCTTAATTTCACACAGAGTCTTAGTAATTTTACCTGTACCCTTTTGGACTTAACTATATGATTACCATGTGTACAGCATGGGTGTTGTGTGATGGTGAGGAGCTGCAGCTCAGGGAAGAGACATCTTCTTTAGAATGTTGGAGCTTCTACTTCTTGGCTAACTAGTCATTAGCAAATCACTCTACACATCTTTGAACTTAGTTATTTCATTTACCTTCCCAGCGCCACTAAGCAGCTTAAATCTATACTTCCTCAGGGTAGAAGCCAGAAAACAGCTTTTCTAGTATTTATGTATTTCTTATAACCAAGAGTACAAGATATGCCCCAGACTGCCAATCTGACTCCTGGTCTAAGCCTATGATTTGGACGCCGGTGACACAGAGAAACAGGAGCATCTGGTTCTGGTGGATTTGGGGGTATCCATGTTCCAGATGCTGTGGCAGAAGTTCTAGCAATAGCGTCCATAGTTTGGCTTTGGTGAGGGGAGCTTGGGTGTTTGTGATATGTATGCCCCAGTGCCAATATAGGGTTGTCAAAAGGGGAGCAGTGTGGCCAGTGAATTTTGGGCCTTTGAGTCTTGTAGTTTGCTTAGTATATTTCAATCCTTCCTGGAACAGCAATAAACTAACTAGCAGCCCTAAATAGGTTTATTTTCCCTAGAATAGCTAAAATGTTTTCGCAAGAAGAAGCTAAGATTTCTTTCCTGTCTAATGAGACTATTTCTGCCTTGCTTGATGAGTCTAGAATGATTTTGCTTAAAGTAATAAACTTGCAAGGGAAAAGGCAATTCTCCCAATAACATCATTTCCCCCTAAAACTACTCTAGCATCTCCAGATCTATAACTAGAATCAGCATCCTTGGGTGAGGGTAGAGGTATTTGTGAAATAAAACCTAAAAGGACAAGGTTTTCAGTTAAGGATGGCACTCTTTTGCTATTTTATACAAGAAAAGTTGATGCGTAAGAATAGATTCTGTGGGTAGTAGATCAAGAAAGGAGAAGTGTAATCTATATTGGATTGAATTTACTCATACAGGTTCATACACTAGTAGCTGGGAGTGCATCTAATTGCTTGCATTATTCATTGGTTGAAATCCAGACTGGGTTACTAAAGCTGAAATAATTTGACACGCCATAAATACCTAGTACAATCTAGACTAAAGGTCAGGAAATTATAGCCCTGGTGTTAAATCTAGTCAGTGGCCTGTTTTTGTGTTTTATTTTTATTTTTCAATGACTGGTGAGCTAAAATTGGTTTTTATGTTTTTAAATAGTATCAGTTTAAAGTCATATATAAGGACCAACATTATACTTTTGATTGTGTGACTTAGTCTAAAATATTTACTATCTTACCCTTTAAGTACAAGTTTGCTGATCCTTCGTCTAGCCTCTAAAGGAAGGAATTCCAAATTCATGGAGATAAGAATGATGGACTGGCTTTGTCCTATATTACTAATTACTATCTGTTAAATTTGTCCCTAGAAAGGGCCTTTTTCACCTGCTATTAGTGTGGCTGATATACAGTGGGGGCGGGAAGGAGTATGTCTGGAACACAGGGCGTACCATGAGACTGTTATGATCAGTGTAAAAATTAATAAAAGATTGTAACAGAAAGGTAGGGCCTCTCGAGTCAGATCTTTTAGGAATAGGGGTTTGAGTTATCTCATTGGGTAAAGAACCCTCACCCAATTGAGTAGCTGGCTGAGGGCAGAGGGAACATGATTTAGAGAAAGGGGAGGAATGCTGTAAATTCTAAAAGCAGATTTGTGGCCATTTGCAGTATCTACATGTTTTTTTCTTTCATGTGTCATGAATACATTTGAATATTCTAATAAATCTCTCAGAAAACATCACATTCTGGCCTACAGTTTACACAATATTGAGCAACAAGAGACGATCATGACAGAGAATGATGACATCATTCAGAGATCTCAAATTTGGCCCTATTTGCTGTATTGATGAAACTTTGGGATATCTCCCTTCGGGGAGTAAGAGGAAGTTTTTATTTATGGAGTGTTGGTTGACTTATATTAGGAGGAATATATCTGTTCTTGTTGTTTATATGTTTCAGCAATGGAAAAAGGTGTATATAGGAAAAAGCAGACTCTAACGACATTTATAAATTATCTTCGGCTGCCCAGCACCTTTGAACACTCTGCTTTAGAGTGTTTTGTAATTTATTATTATCCTAATTCTTCCACAAAAACAACACCACAGATTCACTCTCACTGTATTCTGTTCCATTACTGGAGTGCAGGCATAGTTCCTGACCCTGCAAATCACAGAGACCTACTGAAGACTTTAATTTGGAAGCTGGAGATGCAAATGAAGAGGTGGCCTATGGGGTCTCTCATCAGGAGGTGGACAGCAGTTACTGTGAGTCTCCAAAAGCTTCAGGGAAGCTACCAACAGCATCGAGGGCTCAGTATCCGAAGTGAGAGATGCGCTTTTATGTGACCGGGGCCTGCAGTGGAGGCAATGGTGTATCCAGGAGGGAGTTTCTGCAGGGTAATTTGGACTTCGCTTTTGGCTCCACAGTCTAATCATCCAGTTCTCCTGGAGAGTCTATGAGTCTTTCAATACTTTATTTAACGAGGTCTTTCTTTGTTAAACTAGATAGAATCAGTTAGGCACTTTTTGCTTTTTTTGCCTTCAAGAACTCTGACTAATGCACTCTTCTCTAACATCTCAACCATCAGTTCGCTTTTGCTGTGTGACCCACCAGACCAAAACTCATGTCTTTTTTTTTTTTTTTTTTTATTTTCTTTCTTTGACAGAGAGAAATACAGTGAGGGAGGGAACACAAGCAGAGGGAGTGGTAGCAGGAGAAGCAGGCTTCCTGCCGAGCAGGGAGCCCGATGTGGGGCTCGATCCCAGGACCCTGGGATCATGACCTGAGCCGAAGGCAGACGCTTAACGACTGAGCCACCCAGGTGCTCCCCAAAACTCATGTCTTAAGGGAACAATAATTTCTTAGCTCAGTGCTCTGAGAGTCAGAATTTCTCTCTAGTTTCACCTGGACTGATTTATGGGGGTGCAGTTACCTGGCTGATCACCTGGGGCCTTGTTGGTCTCCAATGGCCTCACTCACGTGACCAGTAGTTAGTGGTGGCCGTGAGCCCACGATGGGTAGGACCCAGACATGTGCTTACAGTAGGCCCTTTAGGCTTCCCATGTGAAAAGTGTAATAAGTGCTCTCCATACTTCTGCTTATGTCCTGTTTGGTACTGTCCTGGTGGCCCAAACAAGTCACATGGCTAAATCTGGATACAATGAGTGAAGAATTAGAACCTACTTCTTGCAAAGTCGCCTTGCAATCAGGTGTACAGACAATGATGGAAGAATTGGCAGCCTGTTTTGTAATCAACCTTACTGACATACAATGTTTGCTGTTTATTTCATTTGACTCGGAATTTTGAATAAACTCCTTTTGAAGCTTCTACACCTTTGAACATGCTATTTTCATTTCTAAGTTACTACTTCTTCTTTGTCTTCCCGGGTAAATCTGCAATTCAAGACTTCACTTCTTCAGGCTGAATGAATTGGTTTTCATCTCAGTTCACACCAAATGTTGCGACTTTATCATTTATAGGACTTATAACATGGCACTCCATCATTAAAGGTCATTTTGACAACAATTACCCAGATGATGGAGATTTCCTAAAGCCTTCCTCATTTGCTAACCTGCTACTAAATAAGGCTCATGTCCTGACCATAGAATTTCTCTTTCCTCCACGGCTTATTAGCAATGACCTGTGTCCTGGCAAAAACTATCTGCAGAGCTGAAGGATTTTTGGATTCCTAAGAAGTTTTCCTATGTAGAGGCTATTACAGTTTTGTGAGGCCTAGACCTTTAATGTACTGCTCAGGGTTACTGAGCCACCCATGAACTAGAGATTTTGCTTAGAATATTTCTGAAACATGTTCTAACCACCATAATCCCTGCCTCTCCATTATTAAACAAATCAAAAGAGAATATAAAGGGGAATCCCATTGGCCCAGACCAGTCTGGATTATTTGGGTAGTAACGGCTCAACTGTAATCTGTTTTTTGCCTAGATGGGTTTCAATGTTTCGTATTTTCCCTTTTTTTTTTAGAAAAGTGGGAAATAAATCATCCATTTTATCTAATTCATTTCATCTAATAAGCAGAGCAGCATGCCTATAAGCTCTTTTACTTCTTTATCCTCTCACTGAACTTGTGGAAATTGGTGAAATACAACTATTTCCAAAGAATTAGACTAAAAATAAGATTGCATATATTCTGGTATTTCGGTTATCCCAAACAAAGATGCGAAGTCACTTAGAACTCACAGGCTATTTTGGTACTTTCTCATTATCCTAGCAGAGCCAAATATTTTCTTTTTTTTCCCTTTCTCCTTCCCCAACTTTCATCCAAATCTGTGCCAGATCAGATAGTCATGGCCAAGGAAGATCGCCTTTCCTCATCCTCTTAGTGGTAAGGAGAATGGAAAATGCTCTGCTGATCAGGTCTAAGCTGCTGGCAGCTGCCTTGTTGGCAACAAGTAGGGGAGATTATGAACTAAATGTCTGGCTGCTGGAAGTTTTTGGATTTGGGGGTTGATGTTATCAAAAATATTCATCTGGTCAGAGGCAGAAACATATTGTTCAATCAAGAAAGAATGCAAGCAGGTTGTCCTCCACAGTGCATTTCGGTGTGCTCTGTTTTTACGGTGAGGTCTACAGCAGTTGCTCTGTAATTCGAGAAGGGGATGTCTGGGGACAGAGTACTCCTGCCGCAGTCAGCTGAGTCGGTTTCAACCCTTTAGGCAGATTATGAAGAGATCTCGAAAATGAATGAAACGCTGGTTAAGTTTCTTGGTTTCTTTTCCAGAGTTTGATCTCAAGCTAATTCTCCCAATAAAGAGATTTCAAACAATTAACCCAGGACTTATTTTCTCTCACACACACACACACACACACACACACACACACACACACACACACGACCTTAATATAGATGGATTGAGTTTACTCTGGCAAAGTGCTCTTATTGATTGAAAAAATATTATTTCTGATTAATTATTTTTGACTCAAATTGACCAATCCCTTTATGGGTGTCCTGTTATTTAATTGTATCATTGTTTTTTAAAGATTTTATTTATTTATTTGACAGAGAGATCACGTGTAGGCAGAGAGACAGGCAGAGAGAGGGAAGCAGGCTCCCTGCTGAGCAGAGAGCCCGATGTGGGGCTCGATCCCAGGACCCTGAGATCATGACCTGAGCTGAAGGCAGAGGCTTTAACCCACTGAGCCACCCAGGTGCCCTTAATTGTATCATTTTAATTGTTGATAAATACATAATGCAGAACTCACCAGTTTAAAAAAAACTGTCTTTAAACTTTTGAATAAAATGGTTATAGTAAGTGACCTGGACATAAATATCTAGAATACTGAAACATCTTAATTTTAGTGTCTCTATGAAGGAAAGAAACATTGCTAACCTTATTTATGGGGAAAATATCTTGTCTAGATGAAGATGTCTTTAGATATAAGATATGATTGACAGGAGTCACCGGACAAGTGACTGTAGTGTGAGGGAATATATATGAAGGTGGAATATATTTATTCCTCGATCTTCTGAACACTATCTGCTTATCTATCTTCTCTGTTACCATGGGTCCTAACACTGGGATATTGTTTCTTTATGATTTCTATAAGCAAGTTATTCTGTTGGACAGCATCAGCCTTTGTGTGTTTAGGAATGGTTTCTCTTGTAGTTGAAGACATAGACTAGATAAATAATTTTAAACATTTTGGGGGCCATTTAACAATGGCTTAATAATTGAATTAACCTACTTTAAAAATGTGCAGGAAAAATTTTTCCCACTCACATTAACACTGTATCATTCTTTCTGGTCATTTTTCTAATAATCTGGAATTTGGTAGCTTTATTTAGTTTATTAATTAAGCAACCTTAATTGGTCAGCCCTTTATATGACTGTATTGGTTCATATTCCCTAAATGGTGAGATCAAAGTCATCTGACAATTTTTCTTGAAGTAAGTAACTTTTACACAGATAAAAATGTTTTTAGATTTCTCATTGCTGGGCCTTCATGTCAATGACCAAATAGGACATTGTGGAAAGATGTGAGGATCCATTTCATCTGTGACTATAATTTCTGGCTCCTCTATAATCAGAGTTAAAGTGTAGAAAAATTAAACCGATAGTATTTTTCAATCTATCTCCTTCTGCTATAGTAGTATGTGATGAGACCAAAAACATAAGCTAATGGTTACTCAACATATTTAGAAGTAGCAAATGTCTGGAGAGTTTCCAGAAGCTGAAAATCTGAAATAGAAGGCTCTGCTCTCTTCTTATATAGTGTCTTCTTATATAGTACAGTCTTGAAAAGGAAAGTGAACGAGTGTGAATAACTTTAGGAATGCTTGATTGAGGCTAATTGTGACTGCATTATGCAACTCAACATGTCCAAATTTGAATTTATCTTATCCCCATTTTAAAACAAACTTTTCTTTATAGTAAATTCCTTACTGCTGTCAGTGGACTGCAGATTTCCCCAGCTTAAAAAAATCTTGGATTTGACTTGAGTCTGTGAGTAAAATTCATTAAATTCATCATAACATCACTTCCTGTTATTTCTTGTTTTGCAATATATTTTAATATCTTCATTTCTCTTCTTGTTGCCACTTATTTATTCAGAATTTTTATTGTCGTGCATTCATTAGCATCTCTCCATTAATTCATTTTTGTTGCCTTCATTGCTAAGCTCTTTATGGTTATTCTGTTTATACCCTTCCTCCCATTTAATCTTCCTAAAATACTCTTTTATTAGACTATTCTACTGGAATGTTGAAATACCTTTTGACTCTTATTTTTTCCTCTCCTTTGTCTGATAAATTCAGTTAGGTGTTATGCCCCATCGGTTTTGCTTTATTTATGAACACCTTCTATTAAGTCATTACGTTTCTATTTCACACCACATAACATTGTCAGATTAGTCTTTTCAATCACAGTTATGATAATATGATTTTCCAGCTAACAAACATTGGGTGCATCCCATTATCTGATGCATAAAGGACGTATGCAAAGGAGAGAGAGGCGGGAGGTTTTTAAGTCTTCCTTTCACTACTGCCCTTATAGATTGAGTGTTCCACTCAAACCAAAATCTTCATTTTTACCCCTGCTTTCCCACCTCAACCTTTTTGCTGAGCTGTTTCCTCCAGCTGGAATGAACTTCCTTCCAGCTCTAGATCTTTTGCTGTTGTTGTTTAGTGTGTATAAAATGTTACCTTTCATAAAGTGCCCCTCTATCATCTTAGAAAATCTCTTTTATTTTTCAAACAAACTATTGGGACTACATGAAAATAAAAAGCTTCTGCACAGTGAAGAAAATAATCAACAAAACTAAAAGTCAACCTAAGGAATGAGAGAAGATATTTGCCAATGACATATCTGATAAAGCATTAGTATCCAAAATATATAAAGAACTTAGACAACTCAACACCAAAAGATAAAACAAAACAAAAACAAATAATCTGATTAAAAACTGGGTGGAAGACATAAACAGACATTTCTCCAAAGAACACATACGTGTGGCCAACAGATATATGAGAAGATGCTCAACATCACTCATCATCAGGGAAATGCAAATCAAAACTACAATGAGATATCACCTTAAATCTGTCAGAATGGCTGAAATCAGTAACACAAGAAACAATAGGTGTTGGTGAGGATGTGGAGAAAGGGGAATCCTCTTACACTATTGGTGGGAATGCAAACTGGTACAGCCACTCTAGAAAACAGTATGAGGTTTCTCAAAAAGTTAAAAATAGAGCTACCTTATGATTCAGTAATTGCACTACTGAGTATATACCCCCAAACTACAAAAACACTAATCCAAAGGGATACATGCACTCTCGTGTGTATAGCAGTATTTACAATAGCTGAATTATGGAAGCAGTGAAAGTGTCCATCCATTGATGAATGGATAAAGAAGATGTGGTATAGATACACAATACAATATTATGCAGTCATGAAAAATAGTGAAATCTTGCCATTTGCAATGACATGGATAGAGCTAAAGAATATTATACTAAATGAAATAAGCTAATCAGAGAAAGACAAATACCATGATTTCACTCATATGTGGAATTTAAGAAACCAAACAAATAGACAAAGGAAAGAGAGAGAGAAAAAGAGATAAACCAAGAAAAAGACTCTTAATTATAAAGAACAAACTGATGGTTACCAGAGTGAAGGTGATGAGAGGATGGATGAAATAGTACACTTGTCATTATGAGCACTAGGTGATGTATGGAAATGTTAAATCAATATACTGTACATCTGAAACTAATGTAACATTGTATGTAAACTATACTCAATTAAACTGAAAGAATTCTAAGTATCAATTTCTTCTTCAAAGCAGTTTGAGACCATGTTAATATAACTGGTGATGCAAATCTGTATTTCTCATATCTCATTGTATGTGTCTGGGAGGCAGGTTATTTACTATTGCCCCATTTTATCCATCCAGTTGTAAGCTCATAGTGGACTAGACCTCCTTCCCTTTCCAGAACACTTAGCAGCTAGCCAAGGTGAGCATTTAGGAAGCGTAGTTGATGGAGTGATGAAATGCATCATCACTCTTCCTTTATCTTCACCCTCACAGTCTACTGCTGTTGCTTTAATCACTATCAAAACTTCATCAATACTTTCTAATCGATTTCATGACCTCAAGCTCCTCCTCTGAGGAGTGAGACATCTATTCCTCTATTTCCCCACCATTCCCTCAATAAGCATCACAGCCTCAACTGCAATGGCTCTCTTAAAAACCCACTAGCTCTCTTGGCTTAGGGAGAGACAGATGACTCACCACCAGGCTCTGCTTCCCTGCCAGAACAACTCTCAGCTTTTATAAGGAAGCAGCAAGTCTACTGTAGCCTCTGCGGACAGGCATTCATTGTTGCACAAGTGACACACTCTCACCTAGATGTGGCAGGGTTAAAATTACAAAAGGCAGCTTTTCCATGCTCCTGTCTGTGCATTCTCAGATAAAATCTTTCAGAGCAGGGCTTCTGTGGAGGAGTTCTGTACTCAGAGAGCCTAGGTTCAAATCCCTACTTTGCCACTTAGTAGGTTGCCTGATCTTGGGCAAATCATTTGGTTTTTCTCGACCTCAATTTATCTCAATTTAAAAATGGAGATAATAACAATATCTAGTGATATTGAATGAATGAATGTATGAATAAATTAATAAATAAATAAAATTTGTTTTTACAATAATCACATTCTACCTTGTATTGCAGATACTTCTGATTCAGGTATATCCTCTCTATAACATCCTAGTGCTTAAGGTTTTATCTATTTTAGTTGGTTCTATTTCCATAATTTTTATTATAATCCCAGAATATTACAGATATGAAATATGTTTGATTGAGTTTGAATTCATATTTCCCCGTGGTGCTCCACTGCCAATAAAATATATTTCATTCTTCACGGCTGATTGTAATCCTCTCTAAAATCACCTCTTCAACTTAACTTTTTTCTCCTCTTCAACAAAGATGGTTTGCTACAATTAGTAAAGTCTGCTGGTTTCATGGTTCCTGTGTTCTCCCCTCTCACTCCTGCTTGAAGTTTTGCATATCATACAATGTAAAGTGCTGGCATCCTATGTTCTCATTGGAAGCATTTAATAAATGATGGTTAAGGTACTTGTCACCAAGATACCTGAGATCAATCCCAGCCCTGCAGTTTGGGAGCTGGCTAATGATTATAGAACATCCCCAAACTGTATAGTCTCCTTGGTTAAAAGGAGAAGTTAAGAGTATCCACATTTTATAAAGGAAAACTATTTAACCCAGTAGCTGGTTTATATTAATAATAGATAAAAGTTAACTATCCTCCTGGTTGTTTTTCTCCTTTTTACTTCCTTCTCTATCTTAATGAGAAAAAAAAAGATTTTAAAAGTATTTATTAATAGTATGTCCCAGGCACTATTTTGTTTCCATGTACAAATGTGAATAAGTTAGTCATTACCCTTATACCCACCCCATTTCTAAGGGTTTATAGCCTCAGGAAAAGACAGACACCTACAACATTTGTAAAGGATGTAGAGATATTTATAGTGGGAGGGTTGAAATACAGGAAAATAAAAGAGTTTCTATTTTCTTTGTGTTGTAGTGGACTGAAAAAGTTTAAGCATACACTAAAAATGATAGAGCTCAATTTGGACAGTAGCACCAAAGATGATAAAGATGAGTCGGAATAGCCTCTTGCAGAGAGAAGCACACGACTAATTAACTACAAATGATCATGGGCCAATGTTGAGACCATAGTAGAGATAGAGATTACTATACCAATCTGTGTATGGAGTCTCACTGAAGGGAACAGAGAGTGGGTGATGTGCTTTAAAATATGAGAGAGAAGTAAGGAAAGATTCCTAGGAGAGAGCTTTAGGTCTGACAAAAAGTTCTGAATGTTGAGTACATGTGATGGAAATACCGGAGTGTTCAACAGGGGCAAAGGGGTGTGGTTCCACAAATATTCCTTGAGTCATCTCTAGGTTCTCAGCATTGCAGAACTCTCACGTGACACAGGTTACATTACTGTGGGGTTCTGGTGATGTGGGATCCCAGAGGAGGGAAGTCAGTGCGGTCTAAGGGTTGAGGGAAGCCATTGCAGGAGAGATGATGTTTGAGCTGAATGTTCCATGTGGCTGTTGTGAGACAGAAAGACGTACAACTTTGTGGCAGAGTATCCCTGGCAATGATAATGTCCCAGGCACAGCTTTTCACAGAGGGTTCTTGAGGAGGAGTAGAGGTTGTTGCTGTCAAAAGGGCTGCATGGCTCAGTGAGTGATGGATGGATGCCGAAGTTTTTTGGTGGGGGAAAAATTTATTTGAGACAGGTGACAAAGTCCCTTATAAAAGAAGAACTTAGAATCTGAGAGGGAAGAATAACAAACAGAATGGCCAACTCACATGAGCCTCAACAGAGGAACTGCTTTCTTTGGAAGGAGTGGGGGGGATTCACTGACTTTTGGTGTTCAGATTGATTGTCTTTCTTATGATTGAGGATGGTATCTCAGTGTTGCTCTGGGGAAGGACCTCCTCCCCTACTCCCAGGCTTTACGCTTCTGCTGAAATTTGTTGCAGGTCATTTGCTGAGGGTGGGCATGTACTCTTGTTTGATTATGTCATCACTGATCATCCTCTTCCCCAAATTGTTACCTTCATTGGACATTTAGGCATTTGATTGCACTGGATTTTTATTGCTGGTGCAAGTCTTATACTTCATTGGCTTCTGTAACTCATAACAGTTTCAAGGGTGTTTGCAACAAAGTGAGCAATCCATAGTAGTGGATGGAAAAATAAAGGCAACTGAGGAGTTGAGAAAATGGAATTAACTAGCAATAAGTAGGAACAGGGTTAGAATGAAAGGAAATGTTTACGTTCTAGAAGAGGTTTACAGAGTTACTAAGTAGGAAAAGGGCTTAGACAGGCTTTTCTGACAAAGTTAACAGATTTAGGATCCATTTTGAGCCTGGGATGCTAAGGTATCCAATAACTGACGTGAAATGCAATAAAAAATGTTTGAGAATTTTGTCAGATATACTTGCCTCTGAAATGGGCTAATACAGAGAATTGTAGAATAACCTTTCATGGAGATATACGAAGTTTTAATAGATAACTATCAAGGTTAATTGGATGTTCTCATCCAAGACAGTGAGAAATAAACTAGATGTTCTCTTGAGTCCATCAGTGTTTTATTGTGAGTAAATATGTGAACACAGGATTTATAATTCACATTATTATGCTATGTTTTCCAAAGAGTATTTGTTATCCTCTTTTTGTTTTTCTGAGATAATCCCAGATTTATTACCTCTTTAGAGCATTGATCTCCTTGCATGAAAAATTGAGGCTGCCTCATTGCCAGGTGAAGTAATTGCCATTCATGAAAATAAATGGATGAGTTATATGAATTATATGATGACCTACCCTTTTAAACTGGTAGCAGGCTGTCCTCCAAAGTATTCCTGTCCCTCCTCATAATATCTCATTCACTTAGCCACTAAAATGATCTTGATTACATTGTAATGACCGATATACATACTTTATTTTTCAAAGGATGATCTTAATTAATTATTCTTTCCCATTCACACTTCTTAGACATTGAGTTTATGGAAATATCACTCCCTAATGAAAGGGAGGCTCTCAGTTTATTTTAACCTGATTTTCTTGTCTGAGAGACTCCTAAGCAGGTCTTATTATCTCTCTGTCTCCTCAAGTTTAACTCGAAATGCTTTAAAGAATAATGTAGTTTACTGAATGTTTCATGGGGAGGAAAAAAGGTTTAGGTTTTATGCTGCCTACCAAGCCATTCTCCCCTAAATCACCTGTAAACAATTCCACTCAAAGTTCCTCTCCCAGTGAGAGGACCTCACCCACCATCGGGGCTCCTTTTCCTCACAAGCCTCTTGGGCCATTTTAGCCATAATATATCATGCTTTTGTTCAAGTCTCTGGCCTGAACTGTACTACTCAATTATAGAAAAGTCAAACCAGGCTTCTTATTTTTAAGAATGCTAGTGAAGGCCTTAATTCCCCAAATTTATATTTTTTTAAAGATGCCTTTCGTTTTGTTTAGTTATCTATTTCTTCACAGTAATTTATACCAAAAGCTAGTGCCTCAAAACATTCATTAGCTCAGAGTTTCTAGGGGTCAGGAATCGAGATAGTTTAGCTTGGTCCCTGTGACCAAGGTGTGAAACATTTTCAAGGCTGAAGTAAAGATGTTGGTAGAAGTGCCATCTTGAGGCTCAACTGGGAAAGAGTCCACCTCCATGCCTGCCCAGGTAGTTATTGGCACCTGAGGGCTGTTGGATTCAGCTTCTCTGGTCCCTGTTGGTTTTTGGCTGTAGGCCTCCCTTAGTTCCGTGTTAAGTGGTTCTCTCCTTGGGACAGCTGGCAAAGCAGTTTACTTTCAGCTTACTTCCTCAGAGCAAACACATGAGAATGATAGAGTACAACCAAAACAGAAGTCACAGACTTTTATAATTGAACCTCAAGAGCGACAGTTCACCACATTCATTGTATTCTATTCCTCAGAAGCAAGCAGATCATTAGATGTCACCCACACACAAATAGAAGGAAGTTCAGAGGGGTGTGACTGCAAAGAGGTGGGAGTCATTGGGAGCCATTTTAGAAGATCCCTTTACCCCCAGATATATTCCCGTGGATGTCCCTTTTTATAAATTAATTTATAGCAGCCATATACCCGGTGGTAGTTGTTCAATTACCATCATTCTTTTATCATTACGTCTCCTGATGTAATCTACAAGAGAGACAATTAGGTCTGTTGACTCACTTTGTACAGCTCTTATCAAAACTTTGTTGAGTCTATTAAAGGAGGAAGTTGGTGATTTCTTCTGTTGTCACCATAAACATGGGCCCTGAAAAGCATAACTGGGGTGGGGGGGATAGATAGGGAAATGCTTATATACTGAATCAAAACCAAATAATATTCAGTTAACGGGGGAATGAAAAAGATGGGGTGATGTGTTGCTTAATGTCCTCATTGCAAACAATAGAACTCATCCTGAATAATCTAAGCAGATCAAAAAAAAAAAAAAAAAAGAAAGAAAAAAAGAAAAAAGTAAAATCTATTAGAGGTTATTGCCAGGATGACCAGAGAACCAGATTTCAAAAATTATACCCAACCAGGATATAGAGGCTTCCCAAATGAAAACATTACTGCTACATTCATGATAGTTAGGTTCAGCCTCCAGAAACTGTGCCCCCAAAGACCCTGAAGAACTGAATACCTCCAAAAGCACTTGCTGGAAGATCACTATCTCTGTATACTGTCTCACTCATGAATCCAAGTCTCACCTGGGTAAGTCTGATTGGTAGGGCTTAGTTTCTGGGCAGCAAAGAAGCCCAAAGATGTGAGTTTTCTGGGTTTTTTTTTCCCCCTCTTGGGATGGCAGGACTCATAATGTGGGAAATACCCAATATATAAGGATATTATATTTCAAAGATGTTGGGCAGCTTCCAGCAATGAATGTAATGCTTATCAAGTGAAACAGGAAGAGGGAAAATTGCTTCACGCCTGCCTCTCACCATGTTAACACATGTGCATGTGTAAATGTCATCACTCTGGTCTGGAAGATAGTCAGGGCTATCTTCCCTGACTGCTGGGGCTAATTTTCTTGGGCTAATGTAATCTCACACTACAGGGACTCTTTCCTGGTTCCCTTATTCTTTTTTTTTTTTTTTTTAAGATTTTATTTTTATTTATTTGACAGAGAGAGATCACAAGTAGGCAGAGAGGCAGGCAGAGAGATAGGGGGAAGCAGGCTCCCTGCTGAGCAGAGACCCCCGATGTGGGGCTCGATCCCAGGACCCTGAGATCATGACCTGAGCTGAAGGCAGAGGCTTTAACCCACTGAGCCACCCAGGTGCCCCTCCCTTATTCTTTAATGTGAGAATTTGTGTATTTGTCCACTATTCATATTTTTTTGTTTGTTTGTTCGAAATCTAACGAGTTTTTTGTTGGGCAGCAGTTCTGCTAAAACTAGATGACGGAAGAGTGCAGCATGCTTGGGAGCAGTGAAAGTGTTCTTGCCCTTGGAGCAACCACAAAACATAAATAATATTCTAAGGTGAGCCAAACTGCTCTTAAAATCACATAAATAAAGGAACATATGTGTGAAGTGCCATGGAACATTTCTACTCCGGCCAAGAGAAGAGATCAGAGCAACTTAGAATCTACTGGATTCCTTAGGTTTCCTAGACTCAGAACCCAGTTCTTGGTTCCCAGCATCACTGACTTAGGCTGCAAGAGCAGAATACAAAGGCGCTGTCTCCCAGAGCGTAGCTACTATAGGTGGAAGGGATCAAAAGACCTCTTGTAAGTCTTTTGAGCATTGCATCACAGATCAAGTGCATGCTTTCCTTTCTCCCCCCTCCTTTTCTTTTCCCTTGCAGAGGTAGGTAGGGGCCTGTTAAACATCATTCAGAATGTCTTGAGATTTACAGAATTTCCACTGGGATGTTAAATTCTTCATCCAAGCACATTTTTTTCATTGGGTTTCTCTTTCTTTTTCTTTTTTTTTTTTCCCCTTCACTTTCATGATGAGCTAGGGGAAAGCCTGCTAATCATCTCTCACAGCCCCTAAATTTTCCAAAGAAGTATATCAAATATATCATTTTCTAAGCAGACATTTTTCTAAGAAGGGAATGATTTAACCATAGAATAATTGTATTACATGAAAGATTTTACTATGTTCTTAATACAAGAAAAATGGCTCTGCCATGGCTACAGAGTCCAAATATGGATAGGAATGCTGGGAAGAGAAACAGTAATTCACTGAGATATCATTTTATCAGGTGTTCTCTTTCCAGTAGAATTTTCCAAGGTGGACTTAGCTAAATCTACTATGACTCATAAAGGAGCAATAGAAGCAATTACTGTTGAGGGCAAGCAGTTTAGGCATAGACATTGTAGAGTGAAAAGATAAAATGTGGAGAGAATTTAAGGAGCAGTAGAAATAATTTATCATTGCTGAGAGACTCTGCCCTAAAATATTAACCATTTTCTCTGAAACAGCTCTTGCTTCTTTCTCTATATCCTTTCAGTTTCATTCAGGATTAGTTTCTCTGAATCTCAGAGAACTCTGGATTTCTCCGGCAGAAAATAGATGTGATTTGGTTTTGTGTGAGTCAGTTTAATTTGCTGAAATTGCTGAAGGATCATTCAGGAGAGAAACCAGAAGAAATGCTTTTGAAGTGCTGATATTTCAGAGACTTTAGCAGATGGGGAAGTTAGGGTAAAGGGATTTTTTTCTGAAACTTATCCTCCATCATGCCTCACAGCAATGGCTTCTTCTATAAGGAGTACAGTTAGCACTGTTTCAGGGGGATGGGTCAGAAAATAATGTGAACAGGAGTCATTTAGTTAGGAAACAAGAAGAAATGCTTGATTCTAAGGCATTTAGTCACCTGACTAAAGTTGATGTGTGTGGTAATGATGGAGTTGTTCCTTGTTGACTGAAAATTAGAAGGACAACTCGCTGGTGTGCTGATACTCGGTAGTATATACTGCTGACATGATGGCATATCTTCTGCTATGTAATTTTTTTCAGTTCTAATTTAATGCACATGTTTCTTAATAGGAAACGTTTTTTTGAGTTGAAAAACTGAAATGGTCTTTTGTGAGCAGTATGAACATATGAATTTAAATATTCCATTCTTTGGAAAATCCATTGAAATTTTTTTTTCTTTGAGACTAATGATAGTCAAGGCTGATGTAGTTGGGCTTGCAAAAAGATTAATATTTACACTTTAATAATGATACAACCTGATTTCCAAAGTATGAGCCTATAGTGCTTCATTTCTAATGTAGTTTTCATCATTTAGATCAGGTGGGGAAATTCAAACTTGGAAGAGATATGTGAGCTCTGGGAAAAGGGGCTTGTCTCTCTGGAAGGAGTTTCTTTGAAATATCTTCAAGTTGTGACAGAATAAGGAAAGATAAAATAGTAGATACTTAAATATGTGAAGTTTTATGGGAAAATGACATATTGGTGAAATGTCTCTTACATAGTTTTAACTCAAATAATTAAATGGGCTTTAAATTAAATTAGGCTTTAAGAATGGATCATACTACTGTACTTTAGATTTATTTAAAGAATAGATTCATTCTTCAATATAAATTATAAGTTAATATTGAAAAGCTTACCCGTGATTAATAGTTATTAGTTCAAGATTAATGTCTTATGTGGGCCATCCTCAACATATAGGGGTGGGAAATCTAACCAACCATTATAACTGTCATGGTTCTACCATTAATAGTGATCAAAATCAACTTGCCCTATAAATTTCTGCCATTATTGGGTCCATAATCCCTACTTTGTAAATGTTTATTTTTCTTTTTGATTGAAAGCTGCGTATAGCCAAACTTCAAAGGAGGTGGTTATTACATGTGTAACATTTGAGAATATTTACGTTTCCAGTTAGGAGAGCCTATGAAGTTGCAAATATCTCCAGATATTCTAGTTGAATTCTTAAATCATAGAACAGTGGCTACTTTTTCTGGTGTATTTTGGTAGTTTCTTTTCTTGTCCCAACTTGGGACAGGAAGTGCTGGAACCCATGGAAAAATGGGAGAAAAAAACTAGAACAAAACAAAATGATGTCTCTGAGTTTCTGGAACATTTGCAAATACTTAGTTTATGTCAAGTTTTGGTTATTGGGAAGACTATTTATATGCACCAAGCTTTCTTAAAAATATTTCCCTGAACATAAGAAAATAAATCTTCCATTGGAAGAGAGCCAGAATTCTTTTAAAATTATAATTTTGTTAATATTAGATCAATTAAAAACATCAGTTATGGGTGCGCATTTTCCGTATGAGAAATTTTGATGAAAAATTCTGGATAATAGTTTGGGGGTGAACCAAACCGTTTGTATAAATGACCAGCTTAATAAATAGTGAGCATGGCACCCAAATATTTTGGCATTTGGATGTGATAGTCTTTCTTGTTAAGCCTCTAGCTGTTTGTTTGTTTAAAACTTGGCATTACATTGTAGACATTCAAAAGAAAAAGATCAATATATTTCTTCCAGCTTCTTGCTTCTGTCTAATATTCTCAACTGAGCTGATCTCCTGCTCTATTCTTAGAAGATGATTCTTGGCTCCTGTATTTATTATTGAAGCTGAACAGAAAAATGGACAGCCTTACCCAAAACTGCAGCGAATATTCCATTTTTCACATGTCACCTTGATTTTCAACTTGGGTCATTTACTAAGTACAATATGAATAACTCGATGAGTTTCCTATTCTCTTTAGAAGTGGAAGTTTTCCTTTTAAAGCTCTACTCTAGCTTGTCTCATCTGGGAAGTCATCCACTCCTATCTAGGCTTAGACATTTCCTAGTCAAATTATCTTTGAAGTACTAGACAAACCAATGTGACAGAGTGGCTTGAAGGAAAATATCATTTTTCTGGTGAGAAAAAAAAAATGTGTCTACGTAGACTCCTAAATGGAGTCGGAGAGGGACAGAGAGGTCAAGGGAAACACAAGTGCTACTTGAAACAAGCAGTGACCCTTTGAGGGTGGCTTGGGCACTCGTTAGGACTCCAGACACACTGCAATCAGAAAACCAACATTAGCCCAGACAGGATGTATGAGTCAAGGATAGCTAAAAGAGATGGAAAACGTGGCATCCAGGCATTTGCCTTTCCAACTGCTAGGCTCCATTTGTGGTCCCTGCTGCTGGGGGGAGCATACTGGAAAGGAAACATAAACAGTTTAAATTGAGTATCGGAGCTAACAACTCTCACGTGACTTTCCGTAATGATGAGGGATGGACCTCTCAGAACCACCAGAAGTCCTCATTCTGATTGGTCAGAGAATAGAAGAGAAACTCTTGACACAAATTAACAGAGAGCACGGGGGACTCTACCATATATGGGCAAGAGACGAGACTTGCAAGCAAAATTCTTATGATCACAAAACTCCTGTGACTCAGACAGCTGTATCAAATTCCATTCCGTGTCAAAGTAGTACCTTAAGCTAGTTTATCTGGATTGGCTTTGAAGTGGCAATAAAAACCAGGAAGCCTCCTGACCTGGGTCATTTCTAAAAAGAGTTATTTTCTTTTAGCTGGACCCATTTTAAGAGTCACTCCACTTATAGGTATGTCTGTGAAAGACTGTAGTAAAGAGGACATACACTTACACAGGAACTGTGAAAATAGTCCAGGAATCTCCCAAATTTATTAGAGATTTGGCCTTTAAGCAACCATTGTATGAACAGTGGACACTGGTATAGAGCAAACATCATTTTCAATCAGACACCGTTTGCCAGCATGTTTAGCGAAACCTCATTGATTTTGTTCCTTAGTGACCTTGTTCTGACCAAATAACATCTGTCATTCACATGGAAAGAGAATGAACAGAGCATGCCACATCCCATTTTGCAAGCAGAGGTCTTTCAACATTTTGGGCAAGTAGTCTTGCTATTTGGGTGCACTCTACTACAACTGGTCCTCCTAGAAAAACTTAACTTGTCCAGAGTTTCCTCCTGTAGAACTTTTAAGGAAAGGTATCATTTCTGAGATGATTGAAAGTCAACTTTGGAAAGAGTTACTCAACAGTAGTTTTTGGAAAAGGTAATAGTCCTCACTTAACTACATGGTGACCAAAGTTCCACTTCATATATTTTATACCCTTTTTTACTTTCCCTTCAGCTTGTTGTATTTCTGCCAAAAGTGTCTTGGCTAGTCCACTACTCATTATAAATAGTGGGCAAAATGACCAAGTTAGTTTCTAGGTTTTTATTAGATTGATGGGGAAAAAACTTGAGGAAAGGGATTAAATCCATTAATTAAAATACATTCTTCTGTATTCAACTGAGCATTCAATGCCCAAGGACTCTTATGGCTCTCTTGCTCACATGGTCCACTTTTCCAGAACAAGGAAATTCTCTACTTATGTAAATCTGACCTGTCCTGTGATTAATCCCGTTTCTTCAGGACTCTTACAAGATAATCTGAGATGTGTGATGCTGCTGCTTAGGATGCTTTAACAGAAGACAAGTTGAGACTAAGGGCATTTCCGGCCTCCTTACAGTTGGTGGAGTATATCTGATTGGGTAGCAGCGTCTGTAATAGATCTTGATTCACTTAACCAAGTTGATCCTGTTCTCTAGAGCCTATTGTTTTTGGCGACTTGCCTTCCAAATCACAAGCAATGCAAAATTGGTTATAATTTGTTACTTTCTTTTTTTTTTTTTTTTTAAGATTTTTTATTTATTTGACAGGGAGAAACACAGCGAGAGAGGGAACACAAGCAGAGGGAATGGTAGCGGGAGAAGCAGGCTTCCTGCCGAGCAAGGAGCCCGATACGGGGCTCGATCCCAGGACTCTGGGATCATGACCTGAGCCGAAGGCAGACGCTTAACGACTGAGCCACCCAGGCGCCCCAATTTGTTACTTTCAATTTTGCATTAACCTTATCAGCAATTTCTGGGGCGCCTGGGTGGCCCAGTCAGTTAAGTGTCTGCCTTCAGCTCAGGTCATGATCCCAGGGTGCTGGGACAGAGGTCTGCACCAGGGGCTGCCTTTCTCCAGGTCCCTATCCTCCCCCTGCTTATGCTCTTTCTCTCTCCTCTCTCTCTGAAATAAATAAATAAAATCTTAAAAAAAAATTTTTATCAGCAATCTTTAATGTCCCCCCTTCCCCTTTCTCCTTAATCCTCATATTGATAGACTAAAAAATATAAACATATTTCTACAAAAATTATTTTACTATTTTCATCTAATACGCCTATTCCCCATCCAAAATAAGTCACATCAAAAAGTACATTGAAATAATCAGCACAATATATTGAATTCCTTTTAGGTGACTCTGAATTCCATTAGGTTACATCTAGCTTCTTTTAAATTTTAAGGATAAGAGTCATTTAATATCTTTGCAGCTTCAAGCACAGGATAGATAGATGAATAAGCAGCTTGCAGAATCTATGTTGTTCTAGAAATAAGATAGTTGTCGCCTATAAAATCTGTGACAGATTCTTGCGGAAGGCATCCAGTGGGAAAGTCCAAAAAAAACTTCCTCTACTCAGTAGCTATTTACTACAATAAGAATCAAATTGCCAAAGAGATTATCTTTTGCATTACTAATTTTTGAATATCATTTTGATTTTATCTGACAGTGTCATTGAACAGCAAGGAGTTTTCTTCTATGTTGCTATTAGATTTATTTTTTGAAGCAAATTAGAATTCATTGCAGAAAAATGAATTGTGGGAGTTTACAGTGAGCAAATAATTTGGCAAAGAGTGCATGAGAAACTTTCTTCATGGGTATTTCTGATCCCACTGGGGAGGAATACCAGAAATGTGCCTCAATCTGTTCTCACAAGGCTTGAGACTTGAAATTCACACACCCACAGGGTTTAGATAAGAGTCTACCAGAAGCCTGGCCCTTATGGATACTTTTCAGAGTGCTGAGAAGCATTTCTACCTTTCAGAGCATCTCTTCTACCATCTATGCTGATGTCTGGACCATGCAACTCTTTTTGCTCAATGAGAAGAGAAAACAATAAGAAGTTGATGAAAAGCACATTTTGTTTTGAAAATTAAAAAAAAAAATTCGGGTAAAAATATCAACATACAACACATAGAACTTCCATTGACCTGATTCTATTCTTTTCTGTTATGGAGAGATGACATATAATTTCTTTTGGGAAGAAAGTTGCTGCATGTAGACTGTAAATCTTCCTTCTTTCCTTCCCTTCTTTCCTTTCCTTCCTTTCTTTCCTTTTCTTCCTTTCCTTCTTTTCCTTCCCTTTTTCTTATGAGTCTTCTCTCATAAGGAGTCTTATGAGTCTTCTCTCTCCCTTCTTTTGTTTCATTGATTATGTAAAAAGGCCTCCCTGGTCTCTCTTTTCAGAAGTGAATGCTTCAAAAAACCAGTCACATGTTTAGGCTGTCTAAATGATACACTTTACCTCTTTAGTGATGTGAACAGACTTTTAAATTAAAAAAAATCTATTTAATTTAGAATTTTTCTTAAAGATACATTGTGTTTAGACAATGGCATATACATAAGCTTTGAAACAACTTAATTCTTAGAGAATCACTCCCATCAGTTGATCAAATGTGGATGTGGAAGAGATGCATGTTTATTAGACTATGTATAAGGTACAGTGCTAGGTGCCAAAATAATGAGACCATCTCACATTAATATTGCAATTACAATGTACAGAGTCACATTCTAAGCACATTACTGTTTGCTACAAAACAGGTAAAATATTGCTGTTATTATTTCCACTTTGCAGATGAGGAGACAGAAGATGGATCAAAAATTTTTTACCAGGTCACACAATTATAAGTATCATGGTTGGGATTGAAACTCAGCATTCTGGTTCTAGAAATCTTAGTGATCTTAACCACTACCCTGTTTGTGTATATGCATGTGTTTCTTTTACAAATAGTCTCCAAGTCATTATTTACTTTTGTCCCTTTTAATCCTGTTACGCTACGCTATTGAGTGTATTCGTTTTCTTTTGGTGTGTAAGAATTACACCAGGACTAAGTGGTTTAATACAGTGAAGATTTATAATCTCACAGGGTACATGAGTCAGGCAGGCACTTGAACACAGTTTAGCTAAGTCCTCCGATTCAAAGTCTTTCACGATGTTACAATTAAAGGATTTACAGGGGCTGCCGTCTTATCTGAAGGCACCAGGATCCCTTTCCAAATTCACTCTCATGGTTGTTAGCAGGCTTCAGCTCTTTGAAGGCTATTGTACTGAGGACCTCAGTTCCTTGCTGGCTGCTGGCCCCAGGCCTCCTTCAGGCCCTTGTTATGTGCACCTCTCCATAGGCAGTTTACAATACACCAGCTAGCATAAGTATGATTTATTATAACACATGAAAATTGTTTGCTATAAGACAGATCTGTTTTACTAAAATAAATCTTTTATTCTATGGCTTTTACTTCAAATATGGTTTGTATATTTTAAAGCATATGCAATCAACTATTTGGTAAAGATGCTAGAAGTTGTTGTTCAATTGCAATATACATGTTTAAAAAATCTTTTAGTACTTTTTGAGAACAATAAACCACATAGCAGGTGTGTAATTAACTATTGCTAACTAATTGACTTTGCCAATAAAATACAACCCAACTGAACCCAGTGTATTTCATAGAATGAGAGAATCATATCTAGGAATAAAGGATATTTGTCTACATATGTATGTAAGTTAAATACACAAGGAAAAAGAAGTTTTTAAAGTTCTATCTTTCAAATATTTAAGCATTGCTAATGTGCTTTCAGCTTATTCATCCTGTACTCTGGATAGCTTTAAAAAAAAAGGGTGTGTGTGTGTGTATTTTAGTATAGCATAGTCAGTTACAAAAATTTTTTTCAGAGAACATAGTGACAAACATTTGATATATGGGGTAAGTAGATTTATTTTCTTTCATTTCTTGATAATTTCTATGAATAAAGATTTATGTTCAGTTCTGTGGGAGAATTAAAAATGAATTAGATCTCAGCCTTCGTGGAAAGGCTTTGGGCCTTGAAATCAGAGCAGCAGAGTGTAATACATTGAGTTTCTCTGGACCTCAGTTTTCTAATCTATGTAATAGAAATAATATTAATGCTTATTCAGGGGCTTTTAAAGGCTTAAGTTACAGAATATACGTGATGTTTCTTGAACATTATAAGAATTTGAGAAATACAACTATACTGCCATCCATCCCTTGCCACTATAGGATTTAGTGGGGAAGAGAAAACAATGACTCAGACCATTGAAACACAAGGAACAAGGTAAAGGTAAATGTCAAGGAGGAATAGATGAATTGCTATAGAGGTTTAAAAAATGAAAATATCTTTTTGGGTGGGAATTATTTCAATATGGTAAATTAGGCCTATTCCGTAGACTCTGGCTCCCACAGTAGATCCTGAGGAAACGCAGAAAATATATTGTTTGTGGAAAGTTCAGTTAAGAGTAAGTTTCAAATAATTGGCATAGTTGAGAAGGATTGAGTAATTTTTTTCTGTGGTTTTTGCAAGCTGGATTTTCTGTTTGTCCCATGGTGAAGAGTCTTCATATCATTCGTTACTTCAGTGCTGCCCTGGTGACTTAATAAATTTCTCTCCTAATTTCAAAACAAGGCATAAGCATTGTAAGTATTTATTAGAGAAATGAGAAAACGATAAGCCAGCAAATACAAGACAAGTAAAAATTAAGATATAATTTTGCATTTGGACAACTTATAAACTCAATTCAATTAGAATTAAAAACATTGGCCTTTGAAATGTAACCCACCATTTCCTGTCAATTTTAATTTAATAATATTAGGGATACAAACACATTTGCCATATGAAAATAAATACATTTTTAATAGAGCTTAAATTCATTTCCTAAGAATAAACACAAGAAAATTTTTAAGACTCTTGACTCATCTATTTTCCTTGTGCAGTTGGTGTACATCGTTGCAGTGTATGTAAAGAGCTGAATTTATTTATCACTAAAATTGGTGTAAAAAGACTTTCAGATTTCAGTCCTTTTTCTTTGCAGCTATTATATCTTAGAAATGAAAAAGCCCACTGATCTGACTATCAGTAGATAGTAAAGTCAGACTGAAATTCACAACATGGTGCTTCCAGTTTCTTCAACACTTTGATGGTGGTATGATAAATAAGCTTGTTTTGTTCAGTGTCAACCAAGAGGTATAGTTTGAAATTCTGAACCACTGTTGTCTCTAAACCTGAAACTTGTGAAAGATGGCTCTATACCTAGGTAATGATGATGATAATGAAGAAAACCATTTTTGAAAACTTGCTGTACATGCTGGGCACTTTTCCAATTGCTTTATATGTAACTTTATCCATATGTTATCCCTAAAATGTTGTTAATATTGTTCTCATTTTACAGATGAGGAAATTGAGGCACAGAAAATTTTAGTATGTCTTTAAGGCATTGATTTGGTAAGTAGCAAACAAGGAAGTTAGACCAGTCCATAACCTAACCATTTGATCTCTAATCAACTCTTGACCCCTTTACTATGCTTCCCCTCCAGTAAAGGAGTCTAGATATCAAATTATGTGAGAATAGATCTCACTAAAACTCTTTTGGCTTTGGAGTCATCTTTCTCATATTAAGTTTTCTTGTCTAAATACACCTGTGATTTAGTATATTTTTACACTCTAGACAATGATAAGGAAATACCAAAACACCCTTTGGATTTGCCAACATAGATGATCATGCACAGAGACTATGACTCACTTCTAACATTTATATCCCTTCCATCCAACTGGGGCTGGAGTGAATTCAGATTAATAGTAGGAACAGGATCTTCCTATCCTTGAAACATGTCTTGAAATATTTACGGAATTCTCTGCTTTTGTGAGAACAGAGGGTAATACCGAAATTCCTGTAACCAGTAATTCAGAGGGTAATACTGAAATTCCTCCTTCTATCTTGGCGCCTTCTGGCTATATAGTATACAGCTACTAACTGCTTTCCTGGGCTGACTTGGTATAGTTTCAATATAGAAAACATTGTGTATAGCTTGCTCTTTTTATATGACCTTCCCTTCATACTTGCGTATCTGTAGAGGATGTCTAATACTCTTAATATAATCTCTTTCAGTAGAAGAGCTATGACCTTGAACACTTAGAAATACATTCTGTGCTTTATGGGTGAGATAGTCTGCTTATTAATTCTGAATTTTAAAGGTGCGAAGTAAATCTTTCAATTTCATTTAAATAATAGACTGTAGGGAGTAGAAAATTATTTGAATAAGTTGCCCTGAGGACATAAGCAACGTCTAAACTTGGCAATTATATCTTTAAAACCGTATTTTTGGTTTATATATTATTCATGTCAGTGTATTGGACAAAGCACTGAGGATATGATCTTAGCCCTTATTGATGACAGAATACAAAAAGGTGGAGACAAACAGTAACTAGCTTCACTGTTAATCAGCTTATTATAATTGTTATAAGTGTTTCATAGGAGTTGTACAGAGTTCTAACAGAGTATAATGAAACAAAAATATGTAAAGCAATTAGTAACGTTTTCAACAAACGTTAACTATTTTTTATTATTATCTAGGTATTGAGCCAATTCCCCTAGGTGGTGGAATTGTGAATGTTCAGAATCAATCTACATTGTTGCTATTTTACCTTAATAATCAGGCTGAATCCATTTATTGTGATAACAGCCAATCGTGTGAAAAGATTTGAGTTGTTGGGTGAGGAAGGACTGGAAGAGAGGAAAGATGCTAAGTTCACTTTTGGATATTTTGAGTTTGAGTTGCCTTTGTATCCTCCAAGTGGGGATGTCTGATAGGTGGTGTATGAACATTTCCATAATTGTCTTAGTTATAGATAAAAACTTACAGAGCATTCAGTGAGAAGAAAGGAGTGACTGCTCCCCCTTCCCTAGCCCATCACGACTAGTCGCTGTAATGATTCATTGTGCTGCAAGCACAACTTTACTGTAAATCACCAGAACGGTTGGATTATTACAAAATAATTTGGTTTTCAACTCTATAAGGAATTTAAAATTAGGTAAAATTGATTCTGGTTTTTGTCATTCTATATGACCCCAAATTTCACAAAGATAAATAAACAACAAAACATGATTAACTAACGTCCTGGAAGGACTTGAAAACATTATTCAGGAATTACCTCCAAAAAACGCCAGAAGGAAGTTTCTTCCCCTTTTGAATGAAAAAGTAATAAATTCACTTTCTACAGAAATTGTGAGAGTATATACCTGCACACTTAGTTTGGGGAAAAAAAAAACAACTAACGTTTTGCAAAGCTATATAGGGACATTCTTAATGACTCAGAAGTTTTCCTGGTAGGTATATCATAGAGAAATCCATGTAGATATGAGCCAGGAGCATGTTCAGGAATGTTCAAAGGGCATTGTTTATAAAAGCTTTGAACAATAAACAACTTGAATATCTGCCGACAAGAAACTAGAATTATTATTATTTGTATTATTGTTATCATCATTGCATTATCAAAAGTAAATCTCAAAGACAAAGTAGAAAGAATGAGAGACAATTTGTAGAGGAATACATTAGGTATAAAGTCACTGATATAATTTCTTCCTCTATATAGAACTTAAAGAAATGTTGTTTAGAGATAAATATATGTAGCAGGGCAACAGCACAGTGCAGAGTCACAAATGAAGAAATTCACAATAGTGCTTCTCCTTGTAGGGGAAGAAGAGGGCTGTAATTGTTGAGTGGCACCTGGATGCTTCTTAGGCATTAGGGATGTTTCATTTCTTAAACTGATGGTGAGTCCAGGAGTGTTTGTTTTATTGGCCATAATGCATAATGTAAATTATAAGATAGGTTCTTTTTTTTTTTTTTAAAGATTTTATTTATTTGACAGAAACACAGCGAGAGAGGGAACACAAGCAGAGGGAATGGTAGCTGGAGAAGCAGGCCTCCCGTCGAGCAGGAAGCCCGATGTGGGGCTCGATCCCAGGACCCTGGGATCATGACCTGAGCTGAAGGCAGACGCTTAACGACTGAGCCACCCAGGTGCCCCTATAAGATAGGTTCTTAATGCATGTCCTGCAATCTATGACTATTACCTCAAAGTATCATAAATCTTCATTTTTCATTTGGGGAACATGCTTTGAGAAGATAAATAAATGGATCATGATATATAATCAAATGATGGGGTTTTACAATTCCAAAATGTACAGTGTTCCATTGTACACAGTGCCCTTGAATTTCCAATTTTTAAAATTCCAGGAAACCTGGAATTAATTTCAGGGGACCTCTGAAATTAGATGCATATAGAGATGATAATATTTAGGAATAGTTTTAGATTAAGAAAACAAAAATGGAACTTAATTTTGGGGTGTTTGTTTTCTGTTTTTTGTTTTTTTTATCAAGGAAGTTTAACATTAATATGGCTCAGTGAGCATTTGATGAATGGAAACCCAAGAGAAGTGATGTATTTTTTGCAACAGCAGCCACAACAAACTACTTCATGGTGGCACGAAGTAGACTAAAAAGAAAATCTTTAGACTCTCAGTCAAGAACTTTTTCATATGCAAAAATAGACTAAATGTATTTTAATAATATTGTCTTCATTTATTTTTCCTATTTCATAATGTTGTTTGCCTCAAAGGTCGCTGGGGAGCAGGGAGGAGAACGTGAAAAATATGAATACCGAACAATCTTGTCTCTTCAGCTATTTCTAAAACAAAGGAAAATTTACAGATTAACCTGCTCACGCGAACAGGCCTCAAATATCCTGTTTATCCCAGGTTTTAATACAATGGGTCTTTCATAATTTTCAAGAGGTATGCGGAAATCGTAAAGAGTTATGCCGGCCTGTTAAGGAGGAATGTTTTTTCTTAGACAGATAAGGATCAGGTTAGTATTTGTGGTGCCAGAAATAAGATAAAATTTCACTTCAAAACTTGAGCTCTGTTGATCTACCTATCCTCATTACATGTAGCCATTTATAGCAGTCGGGGTCAGTGAACTGATCTATCCCAATTACTTACTTTCCTGCCATCTTAAAAAATGGGGTCGTTCCTCGGCAGC
This sequence comes from Procyon lotor, assembly GCA_028646535.1. Taxonomy (NCBI): domain Eukaryota; kingdom Metazoa; phylum Chordata; class Mammalia; order Carnivora; family Procyonidae; genus Procyon; species Procyon lotor. Next base: position 112,483,384 of record CM053604.1, on the reverse strand, counting down.
GGGCATGACATTCAACAGCACCTCCAATGAACTGGTCACATGCACAGCAACACAAATGTACCTGCTGGCACAATGCTGTATATTTTTACAAGGAAATAAGGCAATTACAAGACATCTTTTATAAAGTCAGGCATTTTCAGTAAATGGTATTTGACCTAGGGTGAAAACCCTATATTTAATTGGAGTATGGAAACTCTTCGTTTTTTTCCCTTTGCCCTACTTATATTTATTTTTTTGTAGAGTTCATAGCAAAAATGTATTCCAAGCAGCAGAACACACTTTTCTTTGACCTCCTTCTTTTCTTGCTGTTAACTTTAATAATAATTATTCCAAGTTTTGAAAAGTACCACATTTGGTCCTTGGCCAACACTGACATTTATTTGGGGAAATAAAAGGAATTGTTCAGTTTATATATCTGCATAACTTTAATATTTATTTAGTTAAGACTTTTTCTTTTTTTTTTTTTTGTTAAGACATTTTCAATGAAGAAATTTTTCTTAGGACAACACTTCTTACCAATATCCTTCAAATTATGGAAGTTAATTTCTCCAAATCCAAAATGCAAGACTGGATTTTCAGATAAGGGCTTTAATAGTAAGTCAGGATTCTGCCCGTGTAATAAGATAGAAGTTCTTGGATTGCATGCCATTCAACAATCTCACTACGCAGATCTGAAACTTGAAGCCTAGGGCAGGTATGAACTTTGGCAAAGAGAGACCACACCTGTTCCAGCTTCTAGTAAAATAAATCACAGTTGTAGAAAGAGCTGACCATTAGCAGTAAGAGAACACCCTTTAGTGCACTTTCTACTATTCAAAGTGAAAATCAAAACACCAGCTCCCATCTGCCTATTTTGACTCATGTGCAAGTTTTTGTTTGTTTGTTTTTATGAAAGCTACTTCTGAACTAGGACACATGATGATACTCATACTACTTTCTTGTTGTCTTAGCACTATCAACTAAAAGCCTTTACAATATACCAGTAATAGTCACAGTGCTTAGATAGCCCAAGAATGAATGTATTACAGATGTAAACTACTATGTTGTTATTTGGGATTCAGACTTAGCCAATATATATCCTTCACTCAACTCTTCAGTGGTAATGATGATCAACTGGAGAATGGAATGACAGGATGAGAAATGGAGGAGGATTTTATATTTTTGGTAATGCTACCTATTGTATTTCATAATGATCACCAGTGAGTTTATATAGCTTTTCTTTCCTTTTGACATTTCTTTTTTTTTTTTTTTTAAGATTTTATTTATTTGACAGAGAGAGAGAGATCACAAGTAGGCAGAGAGGCAGGCAGAGAGAGGGGGTGAAGCAGGCTCCCTGCTGAGCAGAGAGCCCGATGCGGGGCTCCATCCCAGGACCTTGAGATCATGACCTGAGCCAAAGGCAGAGGCTTTAACCCACTGAGCCACCCAGACACCGCCCCTTTTTTTTAAGATTTTCCTTTGACATTTCTTTACGAGAGATGGTAATAGAGGCCAGAAATCATTCATGAACCATAGAATAGTTAATTTCACTCATACATGACTTAGGCAAGACATTAAGCAGAATCATTCTCAGAATAAAGCACATTTTCCCATTTCAAGAAGCAATTTCATTAAAAAGAGACCAAATCGTTAGCATAAACCAATCTATCACAGTACCATTCAGGAGCTGTGCCTCGAACACATCAAAGTTAATAAAGGCATATTATAAAATGAAATTGTAAAAAAAAAATTGCATGGCTCTTTCATTATATTCATGATTGAGCATTTACTTGATTGCTATATGAATCATTCTTTTTAATAGGCCTGCTATTATAGCTGGTGCATTAAAAAATCCATATGTGTATATATATATATATATGTATATATATATATATACATATATATATATATAATTCCACTACATCACCTACCTAGGTACTAAATCACACAAAAATGAATGTCAAATGCTAACACCATCAATAAGCAAAAGGCTAGAATGTGAATAAATTATATTTAAATTTTTAAAAAGGCATTTATATCTACAGACAGTGATTAATAGGTGTAAGTGAAAGAAAATGTATAGACAAGACAGGCTAATTTTTTTGAAAGTTTCCTCATACAATTTGCTTTTACCCCTTTCCATCCTTCATTCTATTGGGTAGGCTGTCCTATTTCACTAAATAGGAGATTTAATATTCAACAAAGTCTAGGTATTTTACTTTGCTATAATTCATTATTTCTTCTGTCTTAATTATAGTAAGTCATTATAAACTTTGCCACAATGATTAAAAGCATTCTAGTTGAGTTACTTAAGCATTATATTTGATCATCAGAAGAGAAATTTCTTGAGGTTCATTGCCTAAGAGAATGTTCTTGCTCTATTGATGTCCCCTATAATTCTTATTTTAAGTGCTCAGTCACAAGAACTTTAGTGTTGGCATAATTTTCTTCTTTTAAAACAAATTGGCTCATCCCCAAACCTGCAGCTCTTTAAACAGCATGTTTGAAAGTTTGGATGAAAGTCAGAATGTCAATATATTTATTGGCAAAATGACAATAACCTATTACCTTTTCTGTAGCACTTTCATTTTCTATAAGGGATTCAGAGTGATTTCGTTTGTCTTTTTAGTTTATTTTTTAAGAGTCATTAAGAGAAACAAATGAATAGAATTTTAAATTCTCATAGATCTCCGAAGAATATTGAATCTTTCTATATTTTCCACCAGGTATAAATAAAATTACTATCTTACTCTTAGAGGAGTCACTCTACTGAGTAAGCCAGATCATTGGCCCCATTTAAACCACAGGCACTTCTATTATACTTCTTGGTGACCTAAGTTTTTAGGGAGATAATTGAAGACATATGAGTTTGCTTTTGCCTGTATTTACCGAAATGGTACTCCAAAACTTTTTTCAAAGTATTAAATAAACAGGCATAATGTTAGGTAGTGGCGGGCATATAGCAGTGAGAGTCTTGGCCTCTGACTTCAGTTTATACTGACTTTTGGGGGAAATAAAGAATTTAACTAGTAATTAACAGTAAAGTGTGAGCGTTTTAATAGTAAAAGGGCAGAGTATTCTAGGAAGACATATGAAGAGGGGAGACTAATTTAGTCCAAAGGTGTTAGCCAAGTCCACTAAAGGGAATTACTTTGCTAGGGATAATTTGAAGGGTAGTAGTAACCAGATAAAAGGGAGAAGGAGTAAGAGAAAGAATCTGTAGGCAGAGGAGACAGTATGGAGAAGCCCAGGCTAAAGAGAGCCTGGGAAATCTCATAGAATCAGAGAAGTCTGATGTGTCTGGAGAGCAACCCAAAAGAAGGCATGTGAGATGCTCTGGTAGAAAGGCTTTGTAAATTACGTTAAAGGTAGCAGGGAGCCACTGAAAGAAAGGTGAAGTGATGAATATGTTTCTTAGAAGGGTCATTCTTGTTGTTGTATAGACCAAACAGCTAAATGACCAAGCATTGTGATCATTCATCCTTATCAGGATAAAAGTATCTGCCTTTTTCAGATACTTTCAATATATTTACTTATTTATAAATTGTAGAGCTGTACTTTGTTGGCCAATATCTCAAGATCTAATGTGCATTTAGGCTGAAGTTCACTGTTAGTGATAATGACAATAATAGGTAATTTCAGATTTTATCTAATTTGTTGTCAAATTTGATTAGATCATCATTGCTCTTTTTACCTGGTAATGTAGCTAGGAAAAAGCTAGATTTAGATTGTGCGCTTTGATATTTTCTTATTCTTTGCTTGTGATATGACTATTAACATCAATTCAAAAATTTTTAGGAATTTTTTAAAATCAGACTCCCCATTTTTTGGAGGTTAAGACTTAATGATAGAAATTATAAGTCCATGTAACCAAGCACACACTGTAGCACACTGAAAGTGAACTCTGAGTTAGGGGCCACTATCCTTGTCGAATTCCCAGGCTTTCTCAAGATACCGTTACTTTCCTCTGTAACATCTTAATAAATGAGTTGAAGATTGATTATGAGTATTAAATCAATCTCAGATTCTCAACAATTGTAAAGCTTTAGTTCTTATTTTTTTCAGATACAAATCATTATAAATAAAAAGTTAGAATATTTTCTTCTGGAGGTGCAGTAAATCATCTTATTTATGGGGAATGCACAGTTCCCACTTTAAAGACAATTGGGATAGAGAATTTAACAGACGGAAGCAACATCAGAGGTAGGGAAAGAAGTATAAAGCAGTCTCTAGCTACTAAAAAGTTAGACATTGAGTGAGTAATGGCAGAAGGAATGAAGAGAAATGGAGAAGTTTACAAGGTAGAATGGGGAGGAAAGGCTTGATATCTTTTGGAAAATGAATTAATCTTTAGACACATTCAGTTTCCTTTTCTTCAAGATTTTATTACTCTTAAGTAGATCATCAAAGACACACTTATCAAAGGTTGTGCCTGAACCAAATAGAACATAATTATCAAAAGTGATAATATGCAAATTTTTGTGTCCTACTTTAGTTCTACTGACATAGATATTTTTAGTATTATACAAGATGAATTTTAAGCAAACATCTCAGGTGAACCTGAGGCATTTTTGAGTTGTTGATCTAAACAGAACTTGGAGTAAACTTCTATTATAGAACCAATGGGATTCACCTGTATTTGAGAACTACCCATCTACCACATGCCTGCTGAAATAAGAGTTGTTTTATCAAGTTAGCTAGTTTTTTTTTCCTGAGAGTTCTCTGAAATTGAAGGTCTTCTTCAAACTCTAGAGAACTTGGGGAAGATTTGTCTTATATAAAGACTTTCAGTAGCCAAGTAACTTAAAAACAGGGGCATAGTCTAAGGAGTTAGCTATTATCATTATTACTATTGTTATTATTTGATAATACTTGTTATTGTGTAAAATTTTGCATAAGGCATGATTACCTTACTGAGGACTCATTGATGAGTCACTAATGGAAATGAAATTCTAACAGGATTATTTAATACAGCATGTTCAGTGCAGCTACAACTCTGTATATTACAATTTAAAAACATGGTTATTCAGATATATTTACACATATTTTTTCCTGAAATGGTGATTTCATTTATATCTGCCCTCCCATGGGTTTGAGGTTTCTAAATTATGTCAATGATCAAATGTGCCCAACATTTAAAAAGACAATGAAATTGGGATGCCTGGGTGGTTCAGTCGGTTAAGTGTCTACCTTCGGTTCAGGTCATGATCCCAGGATCTTGGGATTGAGCCCTACCTGGGGCTCCCTGCTTAGTGGGGATCCTGCTTCTCCCTCTCCTTCTGCTGCTCCCCCTCCTTGTCCTCTCTCTCCCTCTCAGATAAACAGATAGATAAATAAATAAATTAAAAAAATGTTTCAAAAAATAAAAAGAATGAAAATATAATGAAATAAAAATTAAACTTTTTTTTTTTTACTTTCCTTGGCACACTTGAACTTTACAGTAACAAACTTCAGTAATAAATTCATCTGCACTTGAATATATCCACTTGCTCCATATTTACCAAATTTAAAGTAGTAAATCTTGTGTGCGATGGTGTGGATTTCTAGAGAAGGTGAAAAGAGCTTAGTCATGCTCAAAAGTGTTGAGTGCAGCTCAGCTTCACTCGATTTTTTTTGGAGAGCAGCTTGAATTGTTTTGAAATTAATCATGAACTATTTAGTTGCAAATGCCTCAAATGCAAGCCCACTGGAGGTCCTTTGAATCCAGAGCTAAATCTCCAAAGCCTTTAGCTCAGTTTTAACTCAGAGAATAATATCTGAGAACATGAATACTATTTTCTCAGGTTGGCCTCTCAACCCATTCTTAATGGGATTAAAGAGGTCACAGTAAAAGGGAGGACTTCAGAGTAATTGCTGCCTGGGTTTGACACTTCCAGTACCACTTAACTGCCTGTGAAATTTTGTGCACCTTTATACTCTGTGCCTTAGCATCAACTTCGAAGATGGCTGTTGTGATTATTATAATCTTATTGTTTTTACAATAACCATTAATATATGAAGTCTGACTCAAGTAAGTGTTGTCGAATATTGTGCAAATGCTTCAGGAAGGAGAAAGGGGTAGTGAAGGAGTGTGGGGGATGGGGAGGGTGAATTTCCTCTTCCAGAAGGCTCCCTTCAGGAAAGAGCCCCGTGGCTGTCGTGGCTGTCGGGCAGAGTCTGCCCTGGGGTAGCCTGAGAACAACACAAAATGTGTTCTTTGTCTGGAGAATAAGAGGGAGGAAGAGAAGAGAAAGGAAGAGATTAGAAATGTGACTGTACACAAGATAAACTCAGTCACTGTAGGGTATTTTGAGGCAAGTTTTCTGGAGAAGACCATTGGTCAAATTCTGGCACTGGCACTGACTGGTGTCCTGTAAGATGCCTTGTTCCTGACACTCCAGCTACTGAACCATCCCTACAAAATGGTAGTGTCTCCTCTGGTCTCAGTAGTCCTTAGCCAAGTTAACTGTTGAATCAATCCCTCTACTTCTAAGCCTATTTACATGCTCTTTCACACTTGCTTTCTAGTTTAAACAAAAGAGCAGTCTTCTATTATCTCTTCTTTATAGACTTATTCCACTCAGACTACAACTATACTTTTGATTTATTCTTTTTTTTTAAGCTTTTATTTAAATTCCAGTTAGTTAACATACAGTATGGTATTAGCTTCAGGTATATAACACCTGTGATTCAACCCTTCCATACAACACCTGGTGCTCATCACAACAGATGCCCTCCTTAATCTCTATCAGCTATTTCACCCATCCCCCCACCCACCTCATCACAAATGACCATTGGTTTGTTCTCTAGTTAAGAGTCCATTTCTTGGTTTGCTTCTCTCTCTTTATTTTGTCCCCTTGTTCATTTGTTTTATGTCTTCAATTCCACATATGACTGAAATCATATGGTATTTATCTTTCTCTGACTAATTTCACTTACCATAATACTCTCTAGCTCCATCCATGTCATTGCAAATGGTGAGATTTCATTCTTTTTTATGGTGAGTAGTAGTTCATTGTGTGTGTGTGTTTGTGTGTGTGTGTGTGTGTGTATACATCTTCTTTAACCATTCATTAATTGATGGACACTTGGGCTGTTTCCATGATTTGGCTATTGTAGATAATGGTGTTATAAATAATCAGGAGCATGCATCCCTTTGAATCAATATTTTTGTATTCTTTGAATAAATACTTAGTAGTACAATTGCTGGATGGTAAGGTAGTTCTATTTTTAACTTTCTGAGGAACCTCCACACCCTTTTCCAGAGTGGCTTCACCAGTTTTCATTCCCACCAAGAGTGCAAAAGGTTTCTATAGAGGCTACCTTTAGGCAAACAGGCTTAAGTGATGGAAGGCAGCAAGGGCCCCAGTGAGCATGGGGTTGAATACAGACAGGCCCACCAGGTGACCCACCTCAAAATATCCAGAGGCCCTAACTGACCAGTGTGTGACTTACAACTAGGCACAGTTCCCAGAAGAGGGAGAATTCCATATGCCCCCATACCTCCTCATCTTTCCTCCTTAAAAATGGCTCCACCTACTACCTCCTGGCAAATAGCATCTCCTCTCAGTCTTGCTCACTATTCCCCTCTGGTGTTTTCAATGTACTCCTATATCCTTTGTTCTGCTTCAGGTGAATTTTTCCACAGCCCAGGCCACCGACTTCCATCTGATCATTGCTCCACATTTGGGGGCCCTCATCTGATCAAGACACCCCATTTAGGGGATGCCTGAGTGGCTCAGTCAGTTAAGTGTCCTCTTCAGCTCACATCATGATCCCAGGGTCCTGGGATGGAGTCCTGCTTCCAGCTCCTTGCTTATCAGGGAGCCTGCTTCTCCCTCTGTCTGCTGTTCCCCCTGCTTGTGCTCACTCTCTCTCTCACTGACACATAAATAAAATCTTAAAAAAAAAGACGCCCCATTTAGGTACCACAGGTTCCCCATTCTCCACATCCTCTCCAAAAGCTGTTGTTTCTTGTGATGTTGATTTTAGCCATTATGACAGGCATGAGGTGACATCTTATTGTGGTTTTGATTTGTTTTTCCCTGATGATCAGTGATATTGAGCATTTTTCCTGTGTATGTTCGCCATCAGAATGTCTTCTTTGGAGAAATGTCTAGTCATGTCTTCTGCCCATTTTTTAATTGGATTATTTGTTTTTTGGGTATTGAATTTATAGATTTTGGATACTAACCCTTTATCTGATACGTCATTTGCAAATATCTTCTCCCATTCCATCGGTTCCTTTTTAGTTTTGTTGATTGTTTCCTTCATTGTGCAGAAGCTTTTTATTTGGGTGTAGTCCCAATAGTTTACTTTTGCTTTTACCTCAGGAGATATTTCTGGAAAGAAGTTGCTATGGCTGATATCAAAGAAGTTGCTGCCTGTATTCTCTTCTAGGATTTTTATGGTTTCAGTTCTCATGTGTAGGTCTGTCATCCATTTCGAATTTATTCTTGTGTATGGTGTAAGAAAGGGATTCAGTTTCATTCTTTTGCATGTTGCTGTCCAGTTTTCCCAATACCATTTGTGGAAGAGAAATTATTTTTCACATTGGATACTCTTTCCTGCTTTTTGAAGATTAATTGAGCATATAGTGGAGAGTTCATTTCTGGGCTCTCTATTCAGTTCCATTGATCTATGTGTCTGTTTTTGTGCCAGTGCCATACTCTTTGATTATTACAGCTTTGTAGTATAACGTGAGGGTCAGAATTGTGATTCCTCCACCTTTGTGTTTCTTGTTCAAGGTTGCTTTGGCTATTCAGGGTCTTTTGTGGTTCCATAAACACTGTAGGATTGTTTCTTCTAGCTCTGTGAAAAATGCTGTGGGTATTTTGACAGGAATTGCATTAAATATGTAGATTGCTTCAGTGCTACTATACTACTAGTAGTATAGTACTACTATATACTATATATACTACTATATATAGTAGTATATATAGTATACTACTATATATACTATAGTATATATAGTATATATACTATATAGTATATATACTATAGTATACTACTATACTACTATACTACTATACTAAAATGTAGTATAGACATTTTAACAACATCTGTTCTTCCAATCCATGTGCATGGCCTGCCTTCCCATTTCTTTGTGTCCTTTTCAGTTTCTTTCAACCGTGTTTGGTAGTTGGATCTTTCACGTCTTTGGTTAGGTTTGTTCCTAAGTATCTTAATGTTTTTTGGTGCAAGTGTAAATGGAATCAATTCCTTTTTTCTCTTTCTGCTGCTTCATTATCAATATATAGAAATGCAACAGATTTCCAGAGGTTGATTTTGATCCTGTGACTTTACTGAATTTGTGTATCAGTTACAGCAATTTTTTGGTGGAGTCTTTCAGGTTTTCTATATAGAGTATCATATCATCTTCAAATAGTGGAAGTTTTACCTTTTCCTTGCTTACTTGGATGTCTATCGTGTTTCTATTTTTTAAAGAAAAAAAAACTTCTCTCTTCTTTGTCTTTTCAAACTAATGATTCATATGCTTTTTCTCTTTCTCAAAATGCACAATCACAACAACAATTCTGAAGACTCTAGTCCAGTTTCCTGCTCCACTGCTCACCTCTCCATGACTTTACATGACTCCTACATTCTGACTTTCCCACTGCAGTCTGTTGACAGTACCTTCTCCCTTCCAAATCCAAGGTTCCCTTCTCTTATCTTGTCCCACATGACTTGAGTAAAACTTTTGACAGTACTGGTGACCTTCTTCTTGAAGCCTCCTCTTCTGTTGGTTTTTGAGTTAACATACTGGGTTAACCACTGGTTCTCCTTCTACTTCTCTATTTCTTTTTCTCTCCTCAGTTTCTTTCACTGGGTTCTCTGCCTTTATAAGTTGTCTTTCTCCAGTATCCTATCTTCTGTCTTCAAAGCATTATTTCAAATTATGTTCTAGACTTCTTCATCTATCCTAAAGTTTATAATTACAATGATCTTATAGTCTTCAACAATCCTAAGAATATCACAAGATTTCATCTTCCCCCTGTCTGTGTCTTTCATTGTTTTCCTCCTGTCTGCAAGGTCCACCCTTTGCCTATCTACATGGCAAACTCTTATTTACACATTAAAGAAGACTTCTCTGGGGTTTTAGTAGGATGGTCCTTTCCCTGACAGGAAAGAGATGTAAGATCTTTGTTCCCTGTGCTTCCACATCTTCATTCTTTTACTACCTGTGTGGCACCCATGACATTGTGTTATGATTAATTTTATAAGTGTATTTTTGTATGCTACAGTTTTAGTTCCTTATGGTAAGGGCTTTGTCGCACTCATTTTCTTATCCCTAGGAAGCAGAATAGTGTCCTAACATATGATGGTTTTATCAAAACATGTATTTACCTGTAACTTATATGTGTGCTGGAAACTAGACAGGCATTAGCTTTTGTATACTATGATGCTTAGAGACGGGAAAAAAATTATAAATTAAATTTTTGGTGTCAGTTTATTTTGGATGGATTTAATTTAATTCCACAAACACTGACTGTATGATACCATTTAATTAGTAAAATGGCATTTGTATTAGGTTTAAAAATAGAAATTCAAAGAAGAAAAATGAAATTTGCTTCAGGAAAGATGAACATAATATAAACACTTAAATTAGATTTAAGGTTATACCTGTATTTCAAAGTTCATTAAATTATAAATTTTATTAGCTATGAGATCAAATTTAGGTCATTAGACTTTATTTATTTATTTTGCTCACTAGACTTTAATCTGACACTTTAATAAGTATCTGGTTACTGTAATCACTTATACTTTCATGAATATCTTGCCTTTCGGGACAGTACAACAGAAGTTGTTTTCTAGACATTACGCTTTTTAAAAGTTGTGTGTGTGTGTGTTTGTATGTGTGTAGTCTACCTTTTTCCACCATTCTCTCATTCTTTAAAGATCATCTGGCTTACATTCTCATTACTGAAATTGCTGAAATAAGTCTTCTTTAAAACTAAATAAACATATATACAAAAAAGTGCACAAGTAATAAGGGTATAGCTTGATGAAATATCATAAAATAAACACGCCTACATAACCTGCACTTAGGTTATGAAATAGGACCTTGATGGCACCACAGAAACCACTTTTATGACCCTTCCTCACCACTAATGTCTTTCTGTTCCCTAAAGATAATCACCATTATGACATCTCAGATCTTGGGCTAGTTTTGAAACTTCCATGATTTAAGCCTTACAGGGTGAACATCATGGAGATGTACTGCTTAAATATCCCTTCACAAAGATTTCCTTCCCAGCTGCCAGTAATGTGGTTCACTGACAGCCTCTGGTTGTGAGCTTCTGCATAGTCTGCTTCATCTTTTGAGCCAAGGCCACACTATTTCTGGTGATCCTCTGTCAATGACCAAGTCTGGTGGCCATAACTTAAAGACACATTTTTCTTAGAGTTGCCCTAAGACAATTACTAAACAAGCTGGTGGCTCAAGGACCTGGCCACTTTTATGCAAAGTAGATCGCGCTAATTGCCAACCTGCTCTAGAACTCCCCATTGGTCCTGCAGAAATAGATATCTTACTCTGACAACTCCCTTTGTTCATTCCGCTTCTCATCTTTTCCTTTTCCAGATATTACCCCCGGTAAAACTTTTGACACAGAATCTATTTTTTGTCTCTTTGATTTTGTTCAGTATTATCTTAGTGATTTTTACACTCCTGGTGATGGACATTTGGATTATTACAAATAAATATGCTATGAACATATGTACATGATTTTTGTGGACATATGTTTTTGGTTCTTTGGGAAAATTTATACTTATGAATGGAATTATTGAAACATATGAAGAGTTCCAGTTGCTTCATATCCTTACTAATATTTTGTATTGTCAGTCTTTTTGTTTTTAGATGTATGAAGAGATATTTCATGCTGGTTTTAATTTGTATATCCCTACTGACCAGTAATGTCCAGCACTTTTTAATGTGTTTATTTTCCATTTTTCTATCTTCTATTTAGGTATTTTGTCCATTTTTATTATATTGTTTGAATTTTAATTTTTAAGTTGAAAACATTATTAGTGTTTTCTGTGCACAAATCCTTTGTCAAGTATATGCATTGTGAATATTTTCACCAGTATATTTTCCTATTGATTTTCTAAGTTTTTTAATGCGCAGATGTTTAAATTTTGATAAAGCCTAATTTATTAATTTTTCTATTTTTGTGTGTTCTAAGATAACTGTGTCAACCCAAGGTCATGGAGATGTTCTTCTAAGATTTTTTTCTAGAAGCTTTATGGCTTTAGGTATTATGTTTAGACATACCACCTATTTCCAATCAATATATTGTTCAAATAAGGTAGAAACCAAATATCGGTTGAAAAAAATGAAATATTTTGTGGTTTTCAGAATTTCTCCTTGAGTGATGGAATAAAAATCATACCTAATTTTATGTTAAGGGGTAAAATTGAGTTGAGAGATGGAGAAAGCATTCAATAGATTAATTCTTGTTAATACTTAGGTGCTCCAAAGAGGAAGACATACATAAATACACTACATACTCACACATATATACATGCATTGAAAAAAGGACAAGTAAGTTCATTGTTTACAAGGCAAAATGTAGTGTGTTCTCAAGTAATCTGACTAAAGAAATGAAGACAATATTGAGAACTCTGGGGGCATGGAAAACGTGAGGAGACCATGTAACAGACTCTGCCAGTTTAATCAGGGGTTCAAATAGAAAAGATGCAGAAAAAAGGCATTGACAACATTACCCTTTAAAATACTATATTGATGGGCACCTGGGTGGCTCAGTGGGCTGAGCCTCGGCCCTCAGCTCAGGTCATGATCTCAAGGTCCTGGGATTGAGCCCCGCTTTGGGTTCTCTGCTCAACAAGGAGCCTGCTTCCCCCTCTCTCTTTGCCTGCCCCTGCCTACGTGTGATCTCTCTCTCTCTCTCTCTCTCTCTGTTAGATAGATAGATAGATAGATAGATAGATAGATAGATAGATAGATAAAAATAAAATAAACTATATTGGGTTTCTAAGATCTTATTTATTTTCAAGCTTAGAATATAGTAGAAGGCTTCCAAGTGAATGAAGTATCTCCCGCTTGGGGCTCAGAGATACATAAAAGTCTAAAACAGGGGGAGGTATTTTGAGTTACAGATTTCAAGATTAATAGAAAATCAGAGCCTATTCATTTTGAAATTGTGCTTTTAAGAATTTCTAACTTTTTACTTCTAAAAGCAGTTTATTTTCAGATTAGAGCATTAAAAAGTCTTAGGGTCTATCCTCTCACCTTTCTATTCAAGAATTTCCTTTTACAGATCAAAGAAAGAATAATGTATCTCCTGCCTTTGATGAAAAACATGCTATTGCTTTGTCATCGCATAGACAAAGAACAAGAGATCAAAATAATTGGGAGCAAATCCCCCTGGACAACTGCCATTTCCAACCTGAAGCACAGTGGCTTTGATGAGACAGAAAGAGAGATAGGAAATATTTGTGTGAAGTATCACCCTCATTAATTGTGGTCCCTCAAAATTCTCTATATTTAGGGCTGTCTTTTGAATAAACAATGATTGAGAATTTCAAAGCAAGAATTGGCAAAATCAGTTTTAGTGTTTCGTAGATACAAAATGAAAATATTTCAAGTCTTCAGAAGAACTGTCTTCCCCAAATAGAAATAGGATATTATGTGCTCATGCTCTATGCAAATGCATATTATTTTCATGAATCTTAGAAAGTTGATTCAGCTAAATCAGTTCTTTTTGATAGAATATTGCCTAATAGTTCAATTCAAATTAAGAATACAATGTAATGGTAAAGTTATTTAACAGAATAGAGTATGGGTCCCTGGCTTCAAACTTTTTTTTTTTGACTTCTGTAACAAAGCTGAGGGAAGAAATTAAAAAATAAAAGCCACCGAAGTGATTGGACTAGCTCAATAGTAACCTTCATTATTTAATTCAATTCTCTTCAAAGTAAATTGCTTTTGTAGCTTGAGCTTCAGAGACCAGAAAGGAAATACTTGAATATGGTTTTGGGGGTAGAAATCTTTTTGTTGTTGTTGTTTAAATTTGTGGGAAAATCACTTTATAATTTTTTTACGTGTAGGAAATCACTTTGAACTTTGTTATGTTTTTCTCCTTTTTCTACAAGGAGCTGCGATTTAAAAAAATGCCAAATTCTGCATTTTGAAAATATAAAATTGTGCCCTGAGAAGAAAGAGCCATCAGTACAAAGACTGGGGGACTTAAGAGCAAGGAATTAGCAGGACAATGTGATGAGATGGAATAATTAGAGTAAGCTGGTAATTAGAGGCCGCTGAGGTTTGAAAGGGGTGAGAAGAATAGGCTGGTATTCAGAGTTAGCCTCAGCAGCCACCCTGTGCAGTGCAGAAAGGAAGGGCTGACATGGGAGCTCAAAGTCAGTTGTTGGTCCTGAGAAAACATTCATGCAAACAGCATTTGGAACCTGGCCCTTCAGAAGTGATAAGTGCCGAAGTCAAATGCTTTGCCACAATCACGTTTCAATTAAAGTTTGTGCAACAACTTTTGACATTAATCATAAAGTTATGTAGGCCAAGTACATTCCTTAAGACTTATTTCTAGTTTATATCTTTCCTCCTCTTTGAATACAAGAATCACTGTTATTTATCATATTACTTTAGAGACTATTAAGCATAAACACGGTGCTGCTCTCTCTCAACTTATTCGTACTTATATTAAGCCTAACATCAAGGTGCACAGGGCACCTTGACACAGAGCATTCCATTCATCTGGAGGTTGTTGTTCATTTGTAGGATGAGAGATTTGAGGAGAAAGGGCCAGACTTGCAGATCCAAACTTGTTACATGTTGGCACATCTTAGGAGGAAGTTGTGATGTATTTGGAGAGGTTCACAAAACAAGCTTCAACCACCCATGACATGAGCCAGCTAATGCGCTGTCAGTTCCATTTACTTGTTCAACAAGCATTTCCTGAGTGCATCTGTCCGAAAGTGGCCAAGACTCTGGAGACACATTGGTGACAGAAATGACAAAGCCTTCTGCCCGCAGGAAGCTCCCTTTCTACACACAGAATAATGGGTCGACTTCATTCTGAACTCCTGCGAAGGAGATCAGGCAGAATGTAGAGGAGTTGGGTAGGGCTTGGGAAGAGAGAGCAGAAGACGTTATTAGGCAAGGAACTCCAGAAAGAGCACTCGATGGTGAAGAGACAGTGCTGTGGGGAATGAGTGAGCCACAGAGCCACGTAGTGCGGGGAGGCTGAGTGTGGATCTTGAAAGTGCCTAAAGATAGCTCCCATGCCAAATAAACTGTAGGGCCATTCTGACGCTAATTTCACACAATTAGAGAATACTAGAGTCAATACAGGTTTTTAGAAAACTGCTTCAAATATATTAATATTAACTGAATGTATTAATATTAAATACTTATGTATTTTAAATTTAAAATCAGCAAAGTCCATCATTAAGGAAAAAGTACATTTATAAGAAATGTTACATTAAGCTTATATGATCATTTTAATGCAAATTGGAAAGAATATTAATTTATCTTGTTCAAAAAATAAGAGTTAATGTTATATAAAATGGGGACAACTTCAATAAAATTAAAACAATTTAATTTTATTAGAATGTATCTTTAAAAAGCAAAGCATATCTGTGAAGTCCTGGTTAGTTTTATGTAAATTCTTTAGCTTAGAATAGCTCTTTGAAATCTACTTTTTGATCTTACGGTGGGCAGATGAATAGAGAGAAGGCAGTTTAAGGCAAGTCTAAATAGCTACCTTCAACTTTTTATGCTTGAAATAATTTTATCTCTGTTTTTACATAAATTTGAGGAGATATTTTGTGAATAACCATCTCCTTTGCTATGTTTTTCTTAAACAGCAAACAGATTTTGTTCTAAGAAAAGCATTCCTAGTTTTCTTTTTCTTTAATAGTATATGAAAGCTGGGGTGCCTGGGTGGCTCAGTGGGTTAAAGCCTCTGCCTTCGGCTCAGGTCATGATCTCAGGGTCCTGGGATCAAGTCCCGCATCGAGCTCTCTGTTCAGCAGGGACCCTGCTTCCCCCTCTCTCTCTGCCTGCCCCTCTGCCTACTTGTGATCTCTCTTTCTGTCAAATAAATAAATAAAATCTTTAAAAAAAATTGTATATGAAAGCAGATCCTCAAGCACAATAGGTATGTTGATTTCAAAACCCTCCTATTTGTATCAGCCTTATTTAGAAAATCTTTAGAAAAACTAAAAATTATAATTAAAATAAACACTTTGATTTATCAATGGTCATCTTAAATTTTAGTTGTAGAAGAATACTTTCTAAGTAAGTTGACTTTTGCTAAATTCCACATTTTAAGATGGCTAACACTGGAGTACATCTCAAGATTAAAGTGGTTTTTTTTTTTTTTGATACCAAGTTTTGCTGTAATTAAATATAATATGGTAAATGGGAGTACCCCAAATGATCAATGTAATTACTACTGGCCTTGCTGAAGTTTAGAATTTGGTGCCATAGGAAATAAAATGTAATTGAAAAAATGTGATTAGGGAACGATAATACCTTTTTAGAAAGTATTTGAAGATAACTAATCCTGCAGTAGCACATTAGGTGAATTGGAGAGAAGAAAGGAAGACCAATCAGAAAACAAATCGGACAGTGAAGATGGGTGGTAATCTATGATACATAGATATGTTTAGATATAAATGTGCTTCAAACAGCTTAGTCCGTTTTTGGTGATATTGAGGGCTGCTGAAAATTCCTTTGGTAAGTGTATAAATAAATATGTCCAAGAAACCCCTCATCTCTGTTATAAGATTGTAAGATTAAATAGAGAAAACTCTCAGGTCAAAGGTTACTTTATATATATTTTGGTCACTGCATTTTTGTATTCAGTCTTTTAGTTGTCTAATAATAATTATAAATATGTATAAGGATGATATATGTAAATATATTTAATCTCGGTAGTTGATATTTGCTTTTCCCATGGAGCTGTGTAATTCACATTGTGCATCTAAGCACTCAGTAGGTGTCACTCACCACGCATCAGATGCGGGGCTGAGATGCTGGGTATGTGAAATACCAAGCGGATTGATCCCGGGTCATTCGTGAGACACAGATAAATACAAATATGCAACTGAATATGTGTATAATCATAAATTGTGGTGAGGGTGAGAAAGAAAATCATAGGGTGTTGTGAAAGAAAATGATCAGAGAGACTTTCTCAGGAAGTGATAATTGAGCTACCATTGAAAGATTCGATAGGAGTGAGCAAGTGAGGAGTAGCGGTGGTGGTGGTAGTGATGAAGAGAGTATTGAATGTACAGGTGTTCACGACTCTAGGCTATTAGTTGAGCTGAAAAAACAAACAAACAAACAAACAAAAAAACCCAAAAAACAAAAACAAACAAACAAACAAAAACCAACACTACCCGGAACATGGTAAATGAGAGAGATCACAACAGAAATTGAAGAGATGGGCCGCCAAATCATGCAGGTTCTCTAGGCAACAATAAATGTCTGGGATTTATTAGAAGCTATTAATTGTCTACAGTAAGAAAAGAATGGGTTGGTGGGTGAAAACATTAGATGTGCAGAGACAACTAAGTTGGCTATTACAATACTAGCTTATGAAATATTTGATAGAAAATTTTAATAAAATTGTCACACTATTTACAAAAATTATGTTATGAATTGAATTATGTCTAAATTATCACATTCTCAAATAACTTATTTTTATGTTCCTTAAAACATAGAGCAAAGCTATTGATCCGGTTTTGTTATTGTCAAGAGTTGTTAAAGATTACCTTAAGTTCTGAGAAATCTTTTGAGAAAACCAAATTTTTTTTGGTATCACCATTCCTTTGCCCAATCAAAGTAAATACCCTTTCCATCTTTCTCATGTGCACAGCTAAAGGTTAAAATATTGGATTGCTGGACACATTGATCTTTGATGTGTAAATTAAATGTCTTGGAGAGAATTTACTCAGGTGGAAAACACATTAATTACAATATTTGGCAAATTTCACATATAAGAGGTAGAGGTGAAAGTTCAGGGCTTACCTCTGAGTTGTGGGTTTGGGCTTTTGTATGTACCTCTTGTATTTTCTCTCCCTTTGGAAAACAGAACACCTGGAAAAGCAGGCAATTACCTTATTATGCTAATTGATAAAATGAAACTCATGCTGTCCCAAATCCACTTTGAAGATTTGTATCATTTGGAGAGTTTATATGATCATATTAAGCAAAACACTGCTTCTAGTAGTGGTCCTCACTCTTTATTTTGCTTGGCCATTGTCTAATAGAATTTTGAAAATACACGTATTCTTTTGCACACTTTTAAGCTGACCTCTAAAATTTCACATTATATTTTAAAAATGCAACGATATGATTTACACTGTATTGTAAATATTGAGACTTTAACATAAACCTGATAAAGCTTTTCTATAAATGTATCCAATGAAATCTAAGAATCATAATGATTGGTACTCATCAACATGCTTTTTAAAAATACATAGAAATAAATAAAATAAATAAAAGTACCTAGAAAGCTCTTCCCTAATAGCTGGGAAATTTACATTGGTTCTTTATTTCCTGGAAGTCATATTTACATTCCACTTCCTTAATAGACTTTTGTTTAACTGTAATGAAGATTTTTACCTTATCATAATTTTTCTGCAGTAGAATAATGTATTTATTTTGAAATTTTAAAAGAATTTACTTATGATAAAAAGTCTGTGAAACTTTTAAATGGTTGGATTATAATTAGAATTATTAGTAAGTACACACTATTTTGATTTTTATTAAAAGTGAAAAGCAGTATTATTGGAAATACCTCTTGAAATGAAATTGACTGGAAGAGATTTTATATTGCTTTGATTAAAGGAGAATTTGCTGTCACCAGTATTTCAGTTTCTCTGTTTGATGACCTGAGATACTTAGACCTTTGATGACTGCAACATAGTTAGATGGGTGAGTTTTAAACATCCTTTCCGGAGGAAGAGAGAAACAGGACGTTATTGACAGTGAGTTGGAAGAGTAGATCCATGGCAAATCAGATCACAAATGCATCGGTTTTAGGAAAATTCACCAAGGGAAGGTGGGTACTCTAAAATTGACTCTTTAAACCCACTCTTTCTCTTGGGAAGTCTCCTGTCTACAGAACACCATTCTCCAGCTGTTGCTAAATTAAGCGCGTAATTTTCACATTCCCTCTTTTCACTCTGGTTCTTGGTCACAAGGAAATGATTTTCAAAACTGTAATTCTTGCAATGCCACAGAGAAAAGGTGTAACTTTATTAAAATGCAGGGATTTTGATTTAATACTTCTGGTTGACTTTTTAGGATTTAAAATAGATTAATGTTTTTCTCATCTATGGGAGCAGAAACACATTTTATTTTAGTAAAAAACACGAACATTATTAAGCTTCCTATAATTTTAAGTGCAGAATTATTTTGTTATTTTTTATATTTAATGTTAGCATTGCTCATATCGTATAGAGCTGTGTAGCTGTGGCTATGGTTCTTGATTCTCTGCACAAAATTTTTATTCTCCACCTCATTTTACTGTCCCACAACTCTCCTTAATCCCCCATTTCTATTTTCCCCTTGATATAAAAACAGTAAGAAAGTCTACGCTCATTGCAGACATACTGTGAAGTGTCATTGACTTTTCTGAGTTCCTAAATACTTTTAGTGTCTTGAAAAGAGATTATATTTAAATATGGCTTATTTTTCCTACATGTATCTTTTTCCAAATTTCAATCTGATGAACATGCCTCTTGAATCTTTGCAGATCGCCAATATGTTTGTTGAAATGTTAAAAATTCTTTTTGCTCACTAGCTATTACTCAGAGGGAGAAATTTATAGGAAGCCCACTGGCTTTTCCCCAGGTTTATGAGTATAGAAATAGCTAGTGGTTATGAAATGAGTGTTTAGAAGATAAAGGATAGAGACTTAAATTCAAACTCATTTAGTGAACTGTAAATTTAACTTTAAAAAGTTTTTTTTATATGGCTTTTGTTTTATCCCTTTCTCCCAATACCCTAGTGCAAAACTCTATCAATAAGCAAAAAGTAAAGGAGAAAGAGCTTCCTTACTTATCTGGTGATCATTTCTACTTCTCTCGGGCTCATTATGTTGCTGAGTAGAATGGCATAGTTTTATCAAAAACAATACAATTTTATTTTTTAAAAAGAGCAATTACATGTGCAAATAAGCTTGAGGGCATTCTTACATATGGTAGTTCTTTGGAATTTAAAGTTAACTCTTAAATATGTTTATATGACTGCAGGTTTATATATAGGAAAAAATGATGCACTACAGCATTAGTAAGGAGAAAAAAAGCAACGGCAAAGGTAGAAATCAAACCCGATGTGTTGTGTTATTTCAGGACAGTGCCCCAGTGTGTCACATGAGAGGCAGTCAGGATATGTGTTCTTAAAGCTAATTAATAGTTGGGGCACCTGAGTGGCTCTGTCGTTAAGCGACTGCCTGCGGCTCGGGTCATGATCCCAGGGTCCTAGGATCGAGCCCCGAGTTGGGATCCCTGCTCGGCAGGAAGCCTGCTTCTCCCGCTACCATTCCCTCTGCTTGTGTCCCCCTCTCGCTGTGTTTCTCTCTGTCAAAAAAAAAAAAAAAAAGCTAATTAATAGTCACTCCTCTCTCACAACCTATTTCTATATAAATAGGAGGAAAATATAATCAAATTGACAACACTAAACTCAAGCAAGACAAAAAGAGATAGCCTTGTAATAAGCAGTTATCAGGGCAGTATGTAAACATTTCTACTGAGAAATTTCGAGGCATTAAAGCCACTGTGCAAATAAACATGCAGATAAAAGGAATGAGATCAGCAAGTAATAACAGATGACAACTTTTACATAATTTATTAGTAACTATTCAACAACTATTTTTCACCTTCTTTACTTCATCATTTTAACCAGTAGATGCATTTTGTTTCTGTCTCCACTGAGAAAGATAAACCTTTATTACTGCGAGGAAGGATTTTCACTTTTGCAGTATTTTTAGCTCTGAACTCTGCCAATGGCACCGTAAACCTGCCATGACAAATCCTGATATAATACCTTAGATACTGTGCCCTCTTGTCTTCCCACCCAGGGAAACGTCATTGGTGCTGATCACAGCAAAACGTTGAGGCAATCTTTGAAGCTTCAGAGATAGAGATGAATGGGTTGCACCTACGGCATGTTTGTGCTAACCCCAGTATTGCCTGCTGTCCAGGCATAATAACCTTTCACTCTCTGGGGTTTCTTCATTTAGGCAATAAATGATAAAATTGTCCAACTTACAGGTGCAAAGAGGAACGTTAGCTGGCCAGATTAAATTCCAAATGTTTAGAAATCGTTTTTTATAGATTATAGTATATGAGAATTAGTTGAGCAATAAAAATAAGTACTAACTATTCTTTAATTTACTAGTATGTCCTCTCAATCTAATTTAAATAAGTGGTGATTTATTTAAGTATGTATATATACCCTAAATAGTTGTTTAAGATCATAAAACAAGACACCACAGATTAGGAAACTACTGTTATGTGTACAGAGGAAAATTTCCCATCTTTTATATTCATGAACAGTCATACCCAAGAAACTCATTTTGTTAGTATTTCTGTGATGGCTTTTTAAGAATGTGCAGATTTACATTTCCTTGTCATCTAGACAGATCCAAGCTCAGAAATGATAAACCTGTTTATCTCTTTAAAGGGAATTTTTGTTATTTATATTTTTTATTCATAATTGCTGCTGATTTGTCTCCCAGAATACTATGCATTTTGTTGTATACTTGAAAGAGTAGAGATTGGATCGGTCTTGCTTACTATTCTGTTTTGTACATAGAATGCTGTCTGACATAGAGGTGCTCATTAAGTGTTATTTACATGAAGATTGATAGAAGGTATCATAAAGATTATATTCCCTTTATACTGAGCATATTATATGTAATATAATATATTGTTATATATATGATGTTATAATTGCCCCCCCCCCCCACAAGCATTCGCAGGGACATTGAACTTTTACCGTTCCAGTGTAACACTTGGAGTAAGCCCTCAGGCTTTGGGTAGTGTCAACTGGTTTAGAATCTTGATTTTTTCACTTCCTAGAAGTGTAGCTTTTGGCAAATTAGCCTCTCTAAATCATGATTTTTCTACCTTTAAAACAGAGTGGTTGGAAGGATTATGTACTGAAATTCATGCTGAAAGCTAAGCATTGGGTCTGGCACATTGCAAATTTACAATGGTGCCTGTCTTATTATAAATCTTACTTTATCCTCAGATTTGGTTCCAGTGGGAGTATTTCACAGCCTCACTAAGAAATAGTGGAGTTGTTTTTGGTGCCTGTTCCTCTTAATACTCAAAGGGTGAGATAACTGTCAAGAGTTTTCCAGAAGTAAATCTGCCATATTAACAATAAAATAAAGGACACCAAGTTAAATTTGAATTTCATATAAACAATAATTTCTTTTTGGTGTAAGTATGTTCTGTACTTTTGTCTAAATGCTCTATCCTAAAAGCTACTCCAAATACACCATAGGATTCTTTGGTCGTGATCTCCATCAAGATTTGGACAAATGATGGATCCAGATAGAAGCACTAAAATTAGAAGAGCAAAGTTTAGTCATTTATTTAATCTGATATAGTGAAATCTGATATAAAGATAAGTGATTTTTATTTAATTAATAGGATATAATCACTACAATGATAAATTGATTTGAAATAGCCAATATATTATGAAATAGAGCAACACTTTATACTATTATTAAGGAAAATTAGAAAACTAGAAAAGAAATAAAGGTTATTATAACAATATGGTCATGGCCAAAGAATAAACGTATTCTTTTAAACAACTATAGAGAATCTAATTGTCTTTATGTACGCTTGAGACTTTAAGATGTCCTTTAAAAATTAAAGAGAGATAAAGACTCTCTTTAGAGGAACAAAACCTGAGAGAGTTCATCAACTCTATACCTGCTTTGTAAGAAATGCTAAAGAATCCTTCAAGTTGAAATGAAAAGATGATAAACAGCAACATGAAAGCAAATGAAAGTATAAAGTTCACTAGTAAAGGTAAATATATAGACAAATATAGAATGCTGTAATACTGTAACAATGGTGAATAAAACATTTTTAATGAGATATAGAAGTTAAGGATAAAAGTACAAAAATAGTTATAAAATAGGTTAATAGATATATAATAAAAATATATTAATGTGACATTAATAAGTGTGGGGAGAAGAAAAAGCGTTATTTTTTGTATGCAATTTGAAGTTAAGAGGTAATCAGCTCAAAATAGATTTTATAACCACTAGTTGTTGTTGTCATCATTGTTGTTTTAATATAAGTTCCATGGTAACCACAAAGGAATTACTTATAGAACCTACGCAAATGAAAATAAGAAAAGAGTCAAAGCATGAAGGAAGACAGCAAAAGAAAAAAGGGACAAAAGAACTACAAGATTGGCAGCAATCAGCAAATCAGCAATAGTAAGTCCTTTATTATCAAAAACTACTTTAAGTGTAAATGAATTAAGCTCCCCCATAAAAAGGCAGAGTGACTGAATGGATTAAAAAAAACAAAGCCAACTACATGTTTTTACAAAAGACTCCTGTTAGATATAAAGACAAAAAGACTTTAAGTCAAAATGGTCACAGGAGACAAAGAAAGACATTATATAATAATAAAAGTGTCAATTCACTAGAAGATATAATGATTATAAATATATGCGTTCCCAACATTATAGCACATTATATGAAGCAAACATTGACACGACTGAAAGGAGAAATAGACAGCAACATAATAATAGTAGAAGACTTCAATACCTCACTTTCGGTAATGGTTAGAACATCCAGACAGAAGATTAATATGGAAACACAGGACTTAACAATCAAAGACATACATATGACATTCCACACAACAGTAGCAGGATTAACATTTATACCAAGTGCACATCGAACATTCTGCAGGACACATCACATGTAAGATCACAAAACAAGTCTTAACAAATTTGAGAAGTTTGAAATCATGCCAAGTAACTTTTCTAATCACAAAGGAATGAAATTAGAAATCAATAGCAAAAGAAATGGGAAACGTATAAATACATAAATATTAAACATCACACTCTCTTGAACAGCCAATGGGTTAAAGAAGAAATCAAAGGGGAAATCAGAAAATATCTTGGGGCAAAATAAAAATGAAAACGCAAAATACTAAGACCTATGGGATGCAGCCAATTAATACTAAGAGGGAAGTTCATAGTGGTAACAGCATACGTTAAAAATGATGAAAAGATCTAAAATAAACAATTTAACATTACACATCTAGTAATTGGAAAAAGAAGAACAAACTAATTCCAAAGTTAATAGAAAGAAGGAAATAGTAAAGATTAGAGAAGAAATAAACAAAACAGAAAAGAGAGAAAACAGAACAAAATCAATAAAATTAGTGTTGGTTTTTGAGAAGATCAATAAAATTGAGAAATCTTTAGGTAGACTAACTGAGAAAACAAGAGAGAAGACTAAAGTAAAATAAAAAATGAAAGAGGGGACATAACAGTTGATGTCAAAGAAATGAATATAAGAAACCACTATGAATAATTAAATGCTAACAAGCTGGATAACCTACAAGAAATGGGTAAATTCCTAGAAAAATACCTACTGAGAGTGAATCATAAGGAAACAGAAAATCTAAACAGATGTATAACTAATAAGAAGACTGAATCAGTAACCAAAATGTCCCACCAAAGAAAAATGAGACTAAACGACTTTGTTAGAGAATTCTACCAAACACTTAAAGAATTAACACCGTTTTAAAACTTCCAAAAAAGTGAAGAGAATAGAATGCTTACAAACTCCTCTTATAAGGCCAAAATTACCCTTATACCAAAAGTTACTACAATACAACATTACTACAAGACCAGAAAACTTCAGGTCAATATCCCTGATGAATATAGACACAAAATCTTCATCAAAATTTTTGCAAAATGAATTCCAGAGCACATTAGCAGAATCATACAATAAGTTTAATTGCGATTCATCCCTATGATGCAAAGATGGTTCAACATAAGAAAATCAATCAGTGTGATATATCACATTAGTAGAATGAAGGATAAAAAAAAATCACATGATAATAGATATAGAAAAAGCACTTGACAAAATTCAACACCATTTTGTGATAAAAAACACTCAACAAACCAGGAATAGATGAAAGTTACCTCAACATAATAGAGGTCGTATATGAAAAGCCCACAACTAACATTACATTTAGTGGTAAAAAATTAAAACCAATCCCAACAAGTTCAGGAACAAGGCAAAGATGCCCACTCTTACCAATTCTATTGAACGCATACTAGAAGTCTAAGCTAGAGAAATTAGACAAGAAAGAGAAATTGGAAAGGAAGAAGTAAAATTAGCTCTTGCTTGCAAGTATCATTATCTTTTATATAGAAAACCCTAAAGATTCCAATAAAAACTGTAAGAATTAATAAATTAATTCGGCAAAGCCACAGGATACAAAACCAGCATACAAAAATTAGTTTCATTTCTATATGTCAAAACCAAACAATCTGAAGAGGCTATTAAGAAAACAATTCCATTTATAATCCCATCAAATATAATAAAATATTTAGGAATAAAGTTAACCAAGGAGGTGTAAGACTTGTACAATGAAAACTGCAAACCATTGCTAAAAACAATGAAAGAAGTCACAACTCAATGGAAAGACATCTTGTGTTCATGGATTGGAAGGCTTAATATTGTTAAAATGCTCATACTACCCCAAACAATATGCAGAGACAATGCAATTTGTATTAGAATCCTAATGGCAGTTTTTATAGAAATAGAAAAACAATCCTAAAATTCACATGAAATCATAAATTACTTCAAATAGCCCAATCTTTTGAAAGATGAACAAAGCTGAAGACCTTACACTTTCTGATTTCAAAACACATTACAAAGCTAAGGTAATCAAAACAATATGCTACTGGTATAAAGACAGATAGATAGAGCAATGAGATAGACTAAAAAGCCCAGAAAAAAACCCTTATGCATACATGGTTAAATGTTGTTTGCCAAGAGTGCCAAGGTACACAATGGGGAAAATAGTCTCTTTAACAACTGATGTTGGAAAAACTGAAACTCCACATGTGAAAGAATGAAATTAGACTTTTACATTATACACAAAAATCAACTTAAAATGTATTAAAGACTTAAACATTCATATCTGAAACTATAATCTTTTAGAAGAAAACGTAAGGGAAAATTTTCATGACATTGGTCTTGATAATGATTTCTTGGATATGATATCAGAGGCACAGCCAAATGAAGCAAAAGTTGACAAGTGGGAATATATCAAATTAAAAAATTTCTACACAACAAACAATCCACAAAATGAAAGAGAAACCTATGGAATGGGATAAAACATTTATAAATCATGTATCTGGTAAGGGATTAGTATTAAACTATATAAGGAATTCCTACAACTCATTATTAACAAAACAAAACAATAACAAAAAACTGATTTAAAAATAGACAAAGATTTGAATAGACTATTCTGCAAAAAAGACATATAAATGGCCAACAGGCACATAGAGATACTCAACATTACTAATCACAAAGGAAATGCAATTCAGAACCACAATGAGTTATTATCTCATGACAGAATGGCCATTATAAAATAAAACAAAACAAAGTAGGTGTTGGGATGGAGTTGGAGAAATTGGAATCCTTGTGCATTATTGCCATCTATAGAAAACAATATTGTGTCTTTTAAAAAAAAAACAACCCTAAAAATGTACTGATTGTATAATTCAGCAATCCCACTTCTGGGTCAAAAATAGGATCTCAAAGAGAGATTTTTCACTCCTAAGTTTATTGCAGCATTATTCACTTAGTCATGAGGTTGAAACAAGCTAAATGTCAGATGAATGGAAAAAGAAATGTGGAATATTCATGCAAAGGAATATTATTCATTGTTTAAAAAAAAGAAATCTTGTAATATGCTACTTGAGGACATTAAGTGAAGTTAGGCATTCACAGAAGGACAAATATTCCTGATTCCACTTTCATGGCAGATGTAAAGTAGTCAAACTCAGAAGCAGAAAGTAGAATGGTAGTTGCCAAGGCTGGAGGAGGGAATTGCTATTCAATGGGTATAAAATTTCAGTTGGACAAGATGAAAAAATTCTTGAGACCTTCTGTATAACATTGTCTTTCTAGTTAACAGTACTGTACTCTACATTTAAGAATTTGTTGAGAGGGTTGATTCCATGTTTTGTTTTTTCACCATAAAAAAAGACTTAAGGACAAATGGAAAAGGTTAGCTTCCTTCTCATATTCAGTTTCTCTTTTTTAGGGATGTGAATTTTCCTCTATTAGGGCTCGAGGGTGTCTGCCATGTGATGCTGGTTGAATCTAAACACCAAACAGTGACTGTTTACTCTCGGATAATCAAATATGTATAACTGTAGTACTTATGACAATATAAAGTGATTTGGTTGCTAATATAAGCACATTAGTCACACTCTGTGGTTGCAGCTACTGTTATTATTGAATTAACATAGCTATGAAGAATGGCAAAGTTAAGATCTTCCTGTTATCTGAAGACTGGAATAATTCCCAATGAGCCAAAATATCAGTTTGACGTTTATGGGTGTCATATTCCAGTCACATAATATGATAATGAGGGATGTTTTACTTTGTAGTTGAACTTTAATCACTCTTAATAATTTTGTTGGTAAAAATGAGCA
This sequence comes from Procyon lotor, assembly GCA_028646535.1. Lineage (NCBI taxonomy): Eukaryota > Metazoa > Chordata > Mammalia > Carnivora > Procyonidae > Procyon > Procyon lotor. The sequence goes on along the minus strand of CM053604.1, from coordinate 112,455,711 downwards.
CAAATAGACACTATTTAATCTAATTATCCTAACAGAACATTTAAGAACAGTTAATCTTGTTTAGAAAATAAGACAGCATAAAAATGCATACCAAGTTGTTTCAGACTTAATGTTGAACATGAAAATTCTAATAAATTAGCAATTAATTGCTCTTTCCTAAGCAGTAGACAACTAATACTTCCTCATATTCCAAAGAATATAAAGAGAATAGTCTCCTAATCAGAGTGAGGGCAGTCATAGTCTTTGTCTCCAGGAGCAGCTTCTTGGATGATAAGACTGTTATCTGTATGGCAAACACAAGATACTTTTGAAGAAAGGAAAGAAGTATAGACATTGATATTGCAATTTAGTCATAAAAAAAGACCTTGGATTTATCTACAGTTATTCTTAGACTTGACCTAGCAACACGGGAACAGGCTTTTTCTTCTTGTAATCTTAAAAGAGGAGGAGGGAGAAGAAGAAAAGGAATGTAGAAGAAGGATGCAATTTTCTTAGTACAGAATATTGAAAAAGAGAATTACTTCAAACAATTACAAGGCAAAATATTCTTTTTATGTTGCATGACAGGGAATTGATGAGGTGGTTAAAAAAACAAAAAGAGCAAAATCACAGACTACTAGGAAATTCTCAGCAATTGTTGAAAGTAAGACAGATGAGCATGTGGTACTAGGTCTGAATTTCAACATATCCCTCTGCTAGCTGTGTGACCCAGAGCACATAACTGTTTTTAATTTGAAGGTTTTTTTTTCATGCACAGTATGGGATAATTATAGTATTGACTGGATTGTTGTGATCATTAAATGAGATAGTGCATGCAAAGGACAGAGTGGAGGCTCAGAGTGTCAGCTTTTATGGTAGGATAATATTTCTATTAATTTAGGTCTCAAAACTAAAAAACAAAGTTTAATATGAATACTTGCCCTGCCTATCCACAGCCTAGTTAGTAATATCAGTGAGATTATTTATGTGTTTTTTCTCTCTTTTTATAAGATTAAGGTGCTTTTACTGCAATTTTATAGAAGTTGGATAGGCTTTTAAAACATCATGGCAAAGACTGTGGGAATAGTAAGATAATTTAAATCTTCATACAAAATGCTTTTGTGAATGCTTACCCACTTTTTTCCAGAACATGGTGAGGTCAAAGCTTATTCAGTTAATTACTACACTGTAGTGCTTGGACAAAGGAAGTTATAAAAATTTTTGCAATATTACTAAGAGAAACTATTGTCTTTTCTTCATTTGGATTTATGTCTAAAATTTGAAACACTTCAGGGTCCTCTTTGGATACAACTCACCCACTGGCCCACAGAGTAAGGCAGATAAGCCTGAGGCTGGATTAGACATTTAGAATAAAGATCGCCATGCCTAATTCTCCTTCTCTGTGCCACTTCTACTCTTGGAGGCAAACTCACACATGAAATGTTACTTGGCTTTCTGTTTCACAAACAAAAATTTTGGCTTTCTGTTTCACAAAAAAACCCTTCCAAATTTTTTGTGTGTTTATCATGTCTTATACCAGGATCAATATCCATCTTGCTTTCTACAGAGATAAATCCCAGTGATGTACTTTATTCAGTCACATTTAATGAGGGGCACCCGAGTGGCTCAGTGGGTTGAGCGTCTGCCTCTGGCTCAGGTCATGATCCCAGGGTCCTGTGTTCGAGCCCCACATCGGACCCCCTGCTCATAAGGGAGTCTGCTTCTCCCTTTCCCTCTGCTGCTCCCCCTACTAGTATTCTCTCTCTCTCTCTCTCTCTCAAATATATAGATAAAGTCTTTGGAAAAAATACTTAATAAGTGTTTGCTATGAGCCTATACTTCGCATTCGATGCAGTAGATAGCTTAGTTGGACACTATGTGAAGTTCCTGACTGCAAAAAGTCTGCATTATAGTGGGTGAGTGATGTGGCCCAAAACAATAATATAAATACTGGGGGTACAGAATTATAGAGAAGCAAAGCCCAGCCTAAATTTAGGACTAAAGATAGTGATCATTGAAATATTCAAGGAAGGCATTTCTGATGTTTGAAGAATGAGTCAGCATGACTCAGGTAAGATACAGTGTGGATGTGTTTTAGGGGCACCGGGCTTTGTGGTGGAAAGAGTTCTAGGTCAAGGAAATAGCATGCTTGGAGTTGCAGAGTTGAGAGGACGTGGTGTATTCAAGGAACCAAAAGAACTAGTTTAGATGGGGCAAAGAAGGCAGAGGGGAAGAGGGGATTAAGACAAGACAGAAGGCTGAAGAGAGCAAGTGTCAGATCATAAAAGATCTTGTGAGGAATTTAAATTTGGATTTTATCATATAAGCAAGGGGGATGGGCTTTGTAAGATTCTATGTACTGGGGTAAAATAATAGGACTTATATTTTAGAATCAAGTGGCACAATGAAAAAAATGAACTGTAGTGAGTCACAACTAGGGCAGGAAGCCCCATAAGGAGGAGTTAGAGTAATTTATCTGAGCCAAACTCATGCCCTGAGCTAGGGCAGGGGCTGTGGTGCAGAAAGAGCACAGCAGGTGTGAGAGGCGACCAGAGGATCAGTTGGAATCAGTAATTATTGGATCTGGTCTGGGAAGAGAAGTCTGTAAATTCTAGCATGAGCTAGACACAGCAGAATGGTTTCTGGATAGGCATGTCCTTAGCATTCAACCAGTGCTCTCCTTACTCTGAGAATCTGTCAACTGGGACAGACAAACTTGAAAGTTCTGGCTTATCCTGCCATTCTTGCATTAGCCTCGGTACAGTGCACTGACTGTTTATTGAGAGCTTACTGGGTAAAGGGATAGTGTCAGAATGAGTGAGATCCCTTTCTCACAAAGTTAATTGTTTTCTGGGAGATCCTGACAAGTAAGTCAGCAGTAGAGCAGGATAAGAACTACAAATGAAGCATCTGTGGGGTTTCAGACAGACCCTTAGCATGTAAGGAAGAGAGCCTGGCCTCAGCTATCTCATTCACCTACCATGTACCGTCAAGCACATCTCCCAGAACTTGAACAGGAGTCGGCTGCCTCCTTCATCTCCATCTCTCCACTGTCATTCTGCATATTCTTGGCTTTGCCCCTTTCTGCATCTGGAAGACTATTCCCTCTATCCTAAAATATACTTCTTATTTCTACTTCTTCAGAACTTTGGCTTATTGTGGCCCATCAAAGCCCTTCTCTCCAAATGTCTTATATTTAAAATTATAAACAAAAATCTAATAGTCCCATCTAAATGTCTTTACATTGGGAACATCAAAAGACCTATGATTTTGCTGCCCTTGGGCCCTCTGCCAACTTCTGGTCTAATTATAAGACTGGGTTAAATAAAAGTCCATTATGGTCACATAGTCCAGAATTTGGCCACAAAGAACTGGGGCTCTTTGCAGGAGATGGAGGTGTGTGTGTAGCAGGCTTCCTAAGGGTCAACTTATTCAGTATATAACACACAGAATCACCACAGAGCTGTAGGGCAGCCAATATAAAATGTGGAGGGGGGAGTATGTGGAGACGAGGAAGCTGACAGAAGGAAGAATGTCTCAGGGTAGATGATACTTAGGTTGGTTCTTGAAAAAAAGAAGGATGGGGAGGGGTAAAGAAAGGAAGCACCCTTGTTAGTAGTCATTTCCATTGTGAAGGCATGAAGGAGTGGGAAGCCAAGCACCTTCAAGAAATAGGGAAGTCAACATGGCTGATTGTTCTTACTTTCAGTCAGCTAAGGAAATGTAAACACTTGGCTGTGGCAGGGTTTTTCAAACAGGACTCTGTGACTCTCAGGGAAGGGGTTAAGTTGTTGCAATGGAGCCACAGACACTAGCAAGTTTTTGCCTCCTTTGTTTTCAAGTAAAGAGAAAATAAAAAAAAAAAAAAAGATCATTTTTTCTTTTGTATTTTGTGTCCTGGGGCTGCCGTAACCAAGTACCACAAACTGGGTGACTTAAAACAACAGAAATCAAAATAAACAAACAAACAAACAAACAAACCCAAACAACAGAAGACTATTTTCACAGTTCTCAAGGTTAACAGTCAAGGTGTTGGGTTGGGGGCACCCGGTTGACTCACTCAGTTGGTTGAGGAGCCAACTCTTGATTTCAGTTTGGATCATAATCTCAAGGTCCAGAGATCAAGCCCCTGTTGGGGCTCAGCACTGGGTGTGGAACCTGCTTAAGATCCTCTCTCTCCCTCTGCCCCTCCCCTTCTTGCATTCTTCCTTGCTTTCTCTCTCTCTCTCTCTCTTTCTCATTCAAAAAAAAAAAAAAGTCAAGGTGTTGGAAAATTGTTCCTGCTGGAGACTTTATAAAGGGAGAAAGTGTTCGAGGTTGCTCTCCTAGCTTCCAGTGACTACCTGCAATCCTTGGAATTCCTTGGACTGCAGTTGAATCCCTACAGTCACTCCAAGATCTTCACATGATCTTCTAATAAGGACACCCGTCATGAGATATATGGCCCACTCTAATCCAGGATGACCGAATCTTAACTTGATTACATATGCAAAGACTGTACTTCCAAAAAAGTTTACATTCACAGGTGATGGGTGGTGGGACTTCAACATATCTTTCTGGGGGACACAAATCAATCCATGACAAGCAATGCTTCTTAAATGAGAGTCTACGACTCTCAGGGAGTGATTCGGTCGTTGCAATGGATTCATGGAGATGACCAAGTTGTAGCCTTCTTTGTTTTTAAGGGGAAGGAAAGGGAATGGATTTAGCAAGCACTGTATGCACATATGTACGTGTTGCAATTGAATACTTATTGATTTCCTTTGGCCTTCAGACATGTTTTTCTTTTGATGGCTTTGAAAAGAATTAAAGTAGCAAGTTGGTCTGAGGATGTGCCTTATATAGACTCCCTATTTTATTGCAAATGACTATGCCAGTCAGATCATTCATATGGGAGGCCTGAATGAAACCATGAGGACACCATAAGCACTGTGTCAAGCGGAAGGAGAATGGTTGTACACATAGTAGAGGAAAGTTTCTGAAGCCTATTGCCTGGGAGCTTCCAGCCCTCTGATGTAACTGCTGACAGCGAGGCTACAAATGGAAGACAAACCACAGCAGTGTGTTGATATACAGAGAGGTAGCTCAAGTCCAGAAATGGTCTCCAATGAAAACAAAGGCACTCCAAGAAGCAGAAGTCTGAGAAGCATAGTCACCGAAGTCATGGGCCTTATGAGCGGTTTCTACAAAATACACTTTTAGGCTAGCATAAGGGGATTAGGAGGGATGCCCAAGGTCTGCACCCATCTGAATTTCCAGGAAGCATACCCCATCTGAGCAATAGCTCTGTGGCATTAAGGGTTTTCCCTCTGAGGGCTGCTCACAGAGCAAATCAGTAGCATAAATACCAAATCAGATGACAGTAATCCTCGTTGACATGCAAAGTGTGCCAGTCTCACAGCTGGTCCTCAGCAACACAACATAAATTCTCCTATCTCTAAAGGGGATTATTCTGCATTTCTAGTTCATAAAGATGTTTTTGGTAGATATTTTGGCTCTCAAAAACAAATATGCCTCAAAAACTCAAGCAACCAACTTCTGTTTGAAAATGCCTCTTCAAAGTGGAAGACAGAGTGACATTTTATTTCAAAGCGTAATTTTCTATATAATATTCTCAGAAAGGCAATCCAACTACAGGCTTTTACTGAACAATCCTCAGTCTCATTAATAATATGTAGATAATTTTATAGCAGGATGTGTAAGCATCATTCTGGAAAGACAAAAGGGGGTGAGGAGGAATCCTCTCACATCCAACTCCCTGTGTGATATTTTCACTTGGATGGGGAATAGCCTTCTCAAACTGAACATTTCTTTTTTTTTTTTTTAAGATTTTTACGTATTTATTTGACACAAAGAGATCACAAGCAAGCAGAGAGACAGGCAGAGAGAGGGCAAGCAGGCTCCCTGCTGAGCAGAGAGCCCAATGCGGGGCTCGATCCCAGGACCCTGAGACCATGACATGAGCCGAAGGTGGAGGCTTTAACCCACTGAGCCACCCAGGCGCCCCACAAACTGAACATTTCTAACACTGACAAATTTCCTACAGAAGGGCTTTTTTTCTGAAATTTTGCAAACTCCTTCTTCCATTTTCTCAGGCCATAAATCTTGGAGTCATCCTTGACACCTCTCTTTCCATTAAAGTCGTGTATAATCCATCAACTCCTTTCAGCTCTCTAGCTTTGTTTCTTTTTGGTTCCAGAGTGGAAGCAGAACTCAGCACTAACAGCCCTATTCTAAGCCACCATTTTCCTCACCTAAATTCTTGAAACCTTCTGGAGGCTTTCCCTCCTTCTACACGTGGCCCCGTCAGGCTTTCTGGCACCGGAAGCCAGAGCCCTTTTATAGCCCAGGTCAGATCATGTCACTCTTGTGCTCAGAATTGTCACCTGACATTTTGTCTTGCTCAAAGAATGCTCCAAATTCTTCTTGTGGCCTCTGGGGTCCAGTGGAATTCCACTGTTGCCTCTTTCATGGGTATCTCTCTAGTCCCATCATCTTCTCCCCCACCCCCCTGGCCTGCTCTGCCTCATTCACCTCTACTCCTTGTTTTCCTGCTCTGTTTTGGATACTCCAAAGCATGTGCTTCCTTCATTTTTTTAGTCTCACTGGGTCCCATTGTCACATGTCCGACTCCCTCACCTCCTTAAATCTCTCTGCACATGTCTCATCCAAGGCCTTCACTGCACACCCACTTTTAAGCATTTGTAATGACATGGCAATTCCTTCCTTTCCCTTCTATGTTTTATTTCCCCTTACCTTGTTTTATGTTTCTTTTTAGCATTTATTGTCACCTTAACATTTTCTATACATGTGTTTTTTTGTTCCATTCATTTCTTGTCTACTCACTAGAATGTAAGCTCTACTTCAGCAGGAACTTGATTTTGTTCGTCACTGTATCTCATTCTTTAGTAACTCCAGTAGTAATTGGCACAGAGTAGAAACTCAGGTCTTGAAAAAAATGGATAAGGGACTTATTGGTTAAATAGATGAATATATAAAAGGGAATTTCATACATTTGCTAAAATGGACTATTTTCCCCCTCTATTTTGGTGCAACAGAGACATCTAAAGGTGTAAAGAAGACTAAAAAGGCAAGGCTAACATGAGAATATTATAACAGTTACTGTAGTATGTGTCAGAAAATACCTATGAATCTATGAGCCCAGTTCCTATTAGTCGAAGAAGCAAATAGCCTAAAACACAACCTTAGGGGTTAACCATTTACTTAATTATACAAGGCAAATAAAAATTTAATCAAAGAAAGGTTTATAGCCATGATGCTTTTATTTGAATATTTTTGTAACTGATGGGTTGACCAAGTGGGAATCAAATGCATGTAAGGTGCATTTTGAGGAGGCAAAGCAAATCCTTGCCTTCGAAAGGTTTCAGCTTGTTAAGAGGGCAAAACATCAAATACGTGAAGTAATCCAGAAACAGCCCTTCTGAATATCACAATGAAAATAACATAAGGAAAAATCAAACCAATAAATTCTAAGGAGCTGTCAAAGAAAGAAGTCATCAGCTATCTCAGGTGCATTCTGAGTCCTCCAAACCAAGATATACGTAATAGAGTAGTATGTGAGAGTAAATACACAATAGGGAGGGAAAACAGTGGATGCATTGATTCAAACTGCATTTACGGAGCACACACTGATGGCAATCATATGCTAGACACTGGGTAAGAAATCCAAAATACATCCTGTGTCCGCAGTCTATGGTGAAATCCACCTCAATCAGTGACTTCATAGCAATGTGAAGTATTCAGTGTTGGCATTTGACTGAAATACTATGGGAGCACAACAGAAGGGAAATTGCCTCTACCTGGGACTGAGCACGACCAGGCAAAATGTCACCACAATTGAAACTTACAGAATGAAGAGGAGCTGGCAAGAAAATAAAATGTGTTAGTATGAGTGTGTATGCATGTGTGTGCATCCAAGAAGAGGGGCAGCAAGTAATTAGGTGAGGAGGCAAGAAAGAAGTATCATGTGGGGGAAGCTAGGAACAGCTGGATGCTGATCTCTACAGAGATCAGAAAAAAGGAAGCATCACAGGCCAGATTAGGAAAGGCTTTGTTATTATTGCTGGAGAACTTGAGGATATTTCTTTTTAGTTTCTTCCTTCCTTCCTCCCTCCCTCCCTCCCTCCCTCCCTCCCTCCCTTCCTTCCTCCCTTCCTTCCTTCCTCTCTCTCATCATTTTAACCAATTTTGATTGTACAATTTAGTGTTGTTCAGTACAGTGACCACATTGTGTAACCATCACCATTAACTATTTCCAGAACATTTTTATCATCCCAAACAGAAACTCTGTACCCATAAAATAGTTGTTCCTCCTCACAGGCCTTATTTTTAGAGATTGAAGTGATATGTGGACTATAAATTGGAGTAAGAGAGGTAAATTAGAATAATGTTGCAGATCTGATCTCAGTCGTTATGTTTTTAAGTTGTGCTTTTAAGCTATTTTTGAGGAAAAATCATTTTGATGTCAATGAGATTGTAAGAAAAGTGTCATTTTTTAAGCTAGTATGGGCAGAAAGTCATATTTAAAAGCTTGTTTTTATGCAAACTCATATTCTTCAACTTGTTTTCCCCTAGAGAACTATTACTTTTTAAAATAAACTAAGCTAGTTTGGTGGAAAAGCATTTTGATAAGTTTTTGAAAAGAAACTTATCTAATCTTGTAATTAAGAGACTACATTTCTGCCAGATTTTGATACAAATTGGTTTTGATTAAAAATTCAGTTACCCAGTCTTGTTTTCAGAGTACAATAGTTAAGCTAGTTTAATTGAAAATTCATATTTATAAGCTCTATTTATGAAGACTCATGTTTTCTGAATTTTCTGATAGAAATTTTAGAATTTTCTTTGTTTAGAAAAACTAAAGTTTTAAGCCATTTCTTTTTTATTTCATTTTTTTAAAGATTTTATTTATTTATTTGACAGAGAGAGAGAGATCACAAGTAGGCAGAGATGCATGCAGAAGTAGAGGGGGAAGCAGGCTCCCTGCTGAGCAGAGAGCCAGATACAGGGCTGGATCCCAGGAACCTGAGATCATGACCTGAGCTGAAGGTAGAGGCTTAACCCACTGAGCCACCCAGGTGCCCCTAAGCCATTTCTAATTAAAATTTATTTCCATGAGGTATTTGTATTAGAATGCATGTATCCAATCACACTTGGTAAAACTTACTTTATTTAAAACATATATCTAAAAATACTTACTGATTAAGCAGATATAGATTGGGCAGGGCAGAAAGAAGTTAACTTAGGATTCTAAGTAAAATAACCACTTCTATTAAAATGCAGTTCTTAGGATTGTAAATAATACACAGCATCATGAAAATTTAGATTGGGATGTTCTTTATGACTTCCATGACTTTTTCATTCTTTCCTAACTTATCTTCCATTTTCTGTATTATCCCTCCTGTTGCTTCTTGAACTGTCCCTAAGTTTCAATCCTTATTTTTTCTCTTATTTGTCTCTATTCTCTTTTCTGCAATGGCTAGAGTTCCCTCTGATGGATTTAAGTATCTCTCTCAGGTTACCCTGTGGTCAACAATTTAAACTTTCCTTGCTGTCCAACTTTGTATTTTTGACTCTGTTGGACATCTTCATCAGAGTATCCATGAATGACCCTGAGAATCTGTGCAATGTGTCAAAATTCTCTCTTATTATCCTTTCGAAGCTCCCCTACTTTTGAGTGCTCTTTTCCATCACTACCTCCATTATGTGGTTCCCAATAAGGTACTAAGTCCAAAGATCCTCTGCGATGCCTTTCATATTTATTCCCTCTTTTATTTCCTTACCAAATCTCAGTATGTCACAGTCTCAGTATTCATGAACAGAGCTCTACTTTCTTACTTTTCTCTATTTTTTTCCTAAATTTGTCCCATAAATTCTATTTTATTTACTGTAGCTAGAGCAGTTTTTGTAAAGTATGACTGAGTAGTACAGAAATTTTTTCATGCCACTCTGCAGGGAGGAGAACCAATGCACCAAACTGGTCTCATACCTTAGCTCAAAAACTAGTTCATCCTCTTGCATTCCACATTTCATGAGATGGCATCCCCAACAGAACATACATAGCTAAATACTTGTTTTGCTCCTTATCCTCATCTCCTAGAATAGTATTTGTCATCTAACAGGGGCTAAATGAGAATTTTTGAATGACTTTTGACATCATCTTCCATCTCTAAGCAATCAAGCTTTATATATTTTATATTCCCCAAATGTTTCTACTTTTCCTTTCTAAGCTTCCTACTACCAATCTGATGCTCAGTTGTCCTTATTTCTTGCTGAAGATATATGTCAATGGCCTTCTTACTGATGACTGTTTTATCTCATGAATAGTTAAAACCATGTCATTTTTCTGTTTGGAATTCATCACCGGTTCCCTGAGATCAGGTCCTAGACTTTTAGCCTTGAATCAAAACTCCATGATCCAGCATGTGCCTAGTTCTGCAGGTTTATATTTTCCCACTCCCTGCCTTATCTTCATATTATGCCTTATGAAAGGTGTAGCCCTCCTCTGTCCATTCCTCCCAACCAACTGTCTCAATTTGTCCAGGACTGAGGGGGTTCCCAGGACACAGAATTTTCAGTGACAAAATTGGGAAAGTTCGGGGAAACCAGGATGCCGCAAAATACTTGAGGAAGTTTTTAACTACTGTACTTTCAGGCCATAAGTCAAGTCGCCCTGGAATTTGATTTCATCCCCTCTTTGTCTAAGCCTCACTGATCTTGAAAATTATGCCAGGCAGCACTATAGTTAGCCCCCCATTAACCTTGGACCAGAGGAATCAGGCAATGACCTCTCAAAACTCAAAATCTGTCATGTTTCTCTTTAAATTCCTAGAAACTTTTGAAATGCCCAATTTTTAAAAACAATAAATATGCATTAAATGAGTAAATTACTTCCAACAGAATAAACTCTAAAATGTACAATTTGATTTTCAAAACCTCCATGAATAAGCCTATTTTAATAATTAATTCATTTCAATTCTTTCTTTTAGACTCAATGTAATTATTTAATTTATATAAGACTTATTGAATGTCTACAATTTTCAAGGCTTAATTCTCTTCTGTATTACTTTCTATTATTTACTCCCAATGGAATCTTTTTTTTAATGTGTCATATTTCTTTCTTTTGTTTTAACCTTTTATTGTAAGACCATACTCAAAATATACTTATCTATGTCTTTACCTCTCCAAATTCATTTTATTTGCTGAGGTTAAGATTAGCTACAATTGCCTCCATGAAAACTGATTTGATTAGCAGTCCAAAATAATTTCTATAATCTTGGGCTGTACATTGCTTGCATCTTTTTTATATTCCTTGATACTTTTTGAGTTGTGCTGTATTATTTGTAGTCTTTACCTTTTCTTCCTTACTAGATTAGAAGTCCTCATCTCTGTATCTTCATCATTATGTAATTCGATGCCTTGTGTATTCAATGGATCAAATATTAATTTGTGTTTTACAATTATAATTTAAGAATGTGGCATGATTTTTGAAAATCCAGATGAATAGTGAAAATGCCTATGACCATTGAACATGGAAATTATTATGTTCCAGACCATCTGGTGAGAGGTAGGCAGATTTAAAAGCATTTTAAATTTGTTTTTCGAGGTATTAGGACATTTCTTCTATAGGTCACTAGGTGTAAACTTGAAAATAAGCTTTCCTGTATTTGTGTCAAAAAACAATTTATACAGAAAGGTTTTTTTTAAATTATTATTTTTTAGCAACTCAAAATCAAACACCCTTCCTTTAAATTTAAAATTGCCTCAACTTACTAAGTTTCTGATTCTTTTTTATAAACGGTTGTCATGGAAACAGTGTTTCAGATGTTTTGTCTTCCTTCAAATTTCACATCTGCTATCATGCCATATATATATATATATATATATATATATATATGCCACACATGCAGGAAATAGACATCTTTGCTACTTGTGAAGATCAAGGTTAATTTTTTTTAAGGTCAATGTTTTATAATGTAAGATATATAACGTGAAGAGTATAAAATACCCTTTTTACTAGTGGCTAACATTTGGAAAATAACTGGGGAACAGTAGTACACTCTTGATATAAAAGTATTTAATAGACGTAATTTATAAACTGAAAAACAAAATGATTTTTGTTTTACCAAAATGTTATTTTCAAATATTGAGCACATTGCCATGAAGTTCTGTAATTTTGAAGGACTTTATGAATTTGCCCTTGCCTTTTAGACTTACTCCCGTAGGTAATTGCCCCTTCAAGTCATGTGAGTTCTATTAAGGGCCTTCACTCCTCCCTCCCTGAATTCCTAGTGTAGCCTTTGTACCTTTCTCACCCACACAATGAGATGGCAGAATCTATCCTTTCCTCTCTGGACTGCCATATAATTATACTCTTAATCCCTTTCATAAAGACATTGATTTGACGGTTTGTTTTTCTTTTAGACAAAGAATATGTCACCATCACTGGGTAAAATGCACAGAAGAAAGAGCCAAAGATAAGATGTGAAGAATCTTGACTGTCCTTGTGTTGAAATACCGGTTTTCAGCATTCAGAGAAATCAGCAAGGATTAATATCTGCAAGACTTTTTCTTTAAAATCAATTATGTGACCCACAGCTCAGATTCATATCCTCCACCTGGGTCAGCAAATCTGTTATCATTCAAAATCTTACCTCTTACCTGGTTTGTGCCCTGGAGTGAATCTCAGGAATGTGAGCACTGCACCTTTCCCTGCAGCTAATTCCTACTACAGGGTTGCAATGGTCATAAATATTTTCAAAAAGACTATGTATGTAAATTATCTCAAAATTAATTATTCCTTCTATGAGTGGCTTTCTGAATAAAATGAATTAACTGAATTGCTCAATTTATTTACTCAGATAATAGACATAATCTTAATACCTTCTGGGAATAGAGCTATGTTAGGAAGACATGATATTGAATTTAAGGAGTTTTTAGCATAGTAGGGTATGTAAGATGGAACCAAATAGCACAGTAAATCAAAACTTGATAAGCGTCACAAAAATATTCAAAAACATTCTTAGGAATTCGGTGGTTCACTTCTGACTGCGAGGATCATGGAATAGTATGAGCAAGGACAGGGAGGTAAGACAATGCCTAGCCTTGAGGCTTGACAGGGTATGTGCCAATTACAGACATGATAAGTGGGGAGGAATTTCTGGTTAACAGGATATCCTCTCAGATATCCTTTTAGACATGTTAAGTTTGATTTGCTATGAAAGATCCAGAGAGATCTCTCTAGCATGCAGTTATAAAAGCAAAGCTGAAGTTCCAGAAAGAGATTAGACGGCATATAAATATGATGGTCAACTGCACTGACAGGTTGGTTGAAGTTTTAGAGACCATTGACTTATGAAAGTTGACAGTATTAAGATTCATAAGAAGATAGAATAGAGGTTGCTAAGGAAATAGAGAAAAACAAGCGAACGGACAAAGCCAAACCAAACCAAACCAAAACAGAACAAACAAAACAAAACAAAAAACCCAAAAAAACAAAAAAACAACCAAACAAAAAAACAAACTTACCAAAACCTTGGGAGTGTTTAAAGACAATAAGAAAAAATCAGGATGAAAAGCATGCGACTAGGGGCAGCTGGATGGTGCAGTTGGTTAAGTGTCTAACTCTTGGTTTCTGCACAGGTCATGATCTCAGTGTCCTGGGATCAAGCCCTGCTTTGGGCTCTGCACTTAACCGGGAGCTTGCTTCAAGAATCTCTCTCTCCCTCAGCCCCTCCCTCTGCTCATGCACATGAGTGCACATGCTCTCTCTCTTTCTCTCTCAAAAATAAATAAATCTTAAAAAAGAAAAAGAATAGCATGAGAATATAGTATGATGGGAATCAATAAAAGTTGTGGAAAACATGCAGAAAGGAAAGGGTTTGTCACCTCCTCAGCTGAAGGAAAAGAATGAAGTGACACTTAGTTATATTTTAGAGATCAGATTGGTTGAACTACAGGGGAAAGAGGATTGTATGGGGCTACAGGCCAAGTGAAGGAACAAGTATGAACTATCATTTGAGAAAGTTTCAGGGCGCCTGAGTGGCTCAGTCATTAGGCATCTGCCTTCGGCTCAGGTCATGATCCCGGGGTTCTGGGATCGAGCCCCACATCGGGCTCCTTGCTCAACTGGAAGTCTGCTTCTCCCTCTCCCACTCCCCTTGCTTGTGTTCCCTCTCTGGCTCTCTCTCTCTCTCTCTCTGTCAAATAAATACATAAATCTTAAAAAGGTAATAAATAAATGAAAAATTTTCAATGAAGAGAGAAAAATGTAATAGACTTGTGTGAGCAGCAGAAATTGGAAGACCACAGAGTTTTGTAACGATCAATTGAAAATACAGAACTATATTCTTACATTTTTAAAACTCTGATTTCTATCCTGGCTGTAATGTATCAATACGTTTATACTTTTTGTATGATTTGTGCCATTCTGTCATGCTCATTATTATTATTATTATTTTTATTGTTTGCGTGTGTGTGTGTGCATGTGCGTGTGTGTGTGAGAGGGTACAGTTTACATTGTTTCATAAAATGGCTTATTTTCAGGATGATCACAACAGATCCTGAAGCCTGGTTAATGTACCAGCTAGAAGACTGCAAAGAGAGGCAAGGTCTCCATGCTAATGTAGCAGAAGAAATTGTAATGACTTTAAGGAGCTAAGAGTTGACAGCATCCCCTCTGTATTTCAATATTATTTATTTATTTCTTAGTATTTCCTTAATGAATTCACAGAATTTATTTTTTTACCCTTTATTTGTTTGATACGGAGCTTTTCATTGTAAGAATTCCAGATGTTTTTGCAGTGAGAATCCAAAAAATATTTTTATTCCACCTCTAGAGATTATCTGTGTTAAGACATCTCTGCAATCCGGGCACAAAAACCACATTCGCAAAAGATAAGGAAGGGCTGAAAAAGAGAGGAAGATGTTCTGTCACATTTCTCTCATTTTGCTCATAGAGTATATAAAGTTTTAATGAAAATCAATTAAAAATTTTCTCTCAGGCTTCTGACATCTGAGAAAATCATGGAAGTCTTTAGGACTTTGGTGAAAAGTTTTTTAAAAGCTTCGAAAATGGCTTTATTAAGTCAGTTCGTCCTCTCTGCAACCTGCAAGCGGCTTCCTTTGCTCTCTGAAGCTTCGATCAGGCACCCTGCCAGGTGCGACACAGACCTCATTCCAGGAGCTGAGATCCTCTCTCATTGTGTTTGCGCTTCGGGGCATGTTTCAAAACTGATAGATCAAATTCTTGGTTCAGCTAGTCTTTAAAAAGCAAGCAATTTATAAATGAGCTATTTTAGCCCTGAGAAAGAAGTATTTGTTGGATCATTACTTATGGAATGTTCTGATCTTTAATTCTCTGCATAACATATTTTGTACCGTTCCTGAATCCTGAATTATGAAGTGGATTTTATAGAGAAGGAAAGAGTGAGCGAGCAGTTAAAAATTTTTGTTTTGATTTTTTTTTTTTTCAGTGTGTCAAAGCAAATATTGGAGACCTTTAACCATCTATTTGGGAGAAAAGCCTTTAAAAAGTGCAAATTTGAAAATCCATGCAGTAATTCCGTATCATATAAATTCTGACAGCCCTCTATGGTGTGATGGTGTGTGACTTGAGAGGAAAAAAGGACGTGGTAGAAGATATTCTATGCTGCAGCCATGAAAGGAAACGAAATCTTGCCATTTGCAACAACGTGGATGAAACTAGAGGGTATTCTGCTAAGCGATGTAAGTCAATCAGATAAGGACAATTATATGATCTCTCTGA
Organism: Procyon lotor; assembly: GCA_028646535.1. NCBI lineage: Eukaryota > Metazoa > Chordata > Mammalia > Carnivora > Procyonidae > Procyon > Procyon lotor. The sequence goes on along the minus strand of CM053604.1, from coordinate 112,439,945 downwards.
TATGAGGAATTTGAGAGGCAGGGTCAGGGGGTTGTTCAGGGTAGGGAGGGAAAAAGTGAAACAAGATGGAATCCGGAGGGAGACAAGCCAAAAGAGACTCTTAATCTCAGGAAACAAACTGAGGGTTGCTGAGGGGTGGGGAGGTAGGGATAGAGTGACTGGATTACGGACTTTGGGGAGAGTATGTGCCAAGGTGAGTGCTGTAAAGTGTCTAAGCCTGATGATTCACAGACATGTACCCCTGGGGCAAATAATACATTATATGTTAATAAAAAAAGAAAATATTCTATGCTTTCCTCTTCTTTATTTTTCTTCTCAATGTAAGAAAAGGGTTCAAGAATGTGTTTAAAGGTTAAAAATGTTCATAAATTTAAAAATCAAGGAAAATAAAATGAACCTTGAAAGAAATTCCAATATTTTTTTTGGAATATCCTTAAAATAGAAAAACAGATAAAAACTATTTACTTTTTTTTTCTTTAAAAGGAACGAAATGAAGTGGAAACACCTTGGATCATTTATAATAAAAAATAGGTGCATCAAAGGCTAAATCCTACGAATTTCCCTAACTCTCTTGAATTTTAGAATTCTAGGATCGCTTTAAAATTCTGGTTGCTTTGCCTAATACAAGTGCTGTGAGAACAAGAGACTTGTCTGCTTCGAGAGACCAATGTGCTCTTAATTTTTTTTCAAGCATATTCTATTGTAATATTACCTAAAACTGTGAAAATTTGTTTTATTTTTATATAGGGACAAGATCTCCAACCTCATATGGAGCTTTAAGAATAATTTTTATAGTAGATTCCATATATTATTCAGAACGTTCATTTTTGCTTTAAATTTTTAAACAGTGTCTGGGGCACCTGGGTGGCTCAGTCAGTTAAGCACCTGCCCTCGCTCAGGTCATAATCCTAGGGTCCTGGGATGGAGCCCCACGTCAAACTCTCTCTTGCTCTCACTCTCTCTCTCTCTCAAATAAATAAAATCCTTAGGGGAAAAAAAACCCCCAAATTTAAATAGTGTCATTGTTGCATTTGAGTTGTTCCTGTCACTTTTGAGCAATAACTTTAAAATATTTGGTTGTAAGTCATTTTCCATCACATAAACCTGTATTGTGAGGCAGGGTCTTGCCAATATAACAATGGCATATAATATTTTTATGGGAAAGCCAGAAACTTTTTTTTCAAATACATCAAAATTTATTGAAGGAATCATCTACAATCACTACTCGCTCTTCTTTATCCTCATCAGCTTCCCATTGTTATTAGTATCTAAAATTATCAAACCATTGGAACTTCCATAACTTTTGAAATGAGACATGATATTTTTATTCCAGTCACTGGAAGCTTAGTCATGAATATTATTTGGGGAATTCATCTAAGATTAGTTACAAAGTTTTAAGATTCTAAATAAATTCCTGACCCCTAAACAGCACAGGTTTTCTTGGCAGCAAGTCTAATAAAAGGCCTATAAAAGGAAATAAATTAAAACAGAAAGAGGACATTTGCATATTTTTAATGTTTAGTCTCTTTCTTGGTAATATTGAAAAACTTGGGCCAGCACATTGCCAGTAACATTTAAAAAGAAAAGTGTTTTTTTCTCACTTCTAAACTTCCTTTTTTTATGTTACAGCATCTTTTGCCTTTTTAGATATTTTCTTTTTCATAGGATCTTTCAATTAATTTTGTTCATTAGATTTCTTTTTTGATTCTTAACCAATTTTCTTGTGATTCAAGTTCATGACGGTTTTCACTGCTTACTTAATAAACATATACCAATTTTGTTACCTAAAGTTTCTGAAACTATTTAAATGTCTGTATTACCTAAATTTCAGATTTGGCTATCAAAACTTAAGTGGATAAAGTAGAAGGTTTGTAAGTTCCACAAGCATATTTACTGGATCACTACTATGTTCATGTTTTTTAGTTGAATGCCACAAGTACAAATAGAAAAATAGTTACACAAGACCTTATGATGTATGTAGTTGGGATATTGTATCTGAAATACAGTTAGAATAAACTAACTGCCATCATGTAAGGGTTTTAAACGGTAGAGAGGATTAGAAAAGACAAATCTGAAGGAGGTGAAATTTGAACTGGTGGTCTTTAGGGATAAGTAGAATTGACGTGATGTCTGGGAGGGAAAAAGGTAGCAGGATTCCTGAGAACAGATGAAGTGTGAGTAATGTCTCAAAAGAAGAAAATGATAGGGACACATTTACAGCTTCACGTAGCGGGATTATTGAATATTCATGGGAGATCAGTGGGATATAAAGCAGGGAAGGGAGATAGAGGCCACCTTGTAGAGGACTCTAATATCTGATTGCATGGACCCAAAGAGGCAATTGAGTGTGCTTAAAAAGAGATCTGGTAACTTAAAAAAATAATAATTGGACATTGGCATTTTCAGTGGATTAGAGCAGAAAAGCCTGTAGGCGAGAAAGCAATTTATGAGGATTTGCAATAAACATTGTGGTTTAACTGGGATTGAGAGGCATTATGGACACGGATTGTATAGTCTTTTCAATTGTGTGACTATGGCCCCAAATGTCATAAATGATCAAAGGTCTGTGCCTTGGTGAATAGAAGCAAATAGAAGCACCTTAAGAAAGAGATAGATAGGTCAGAAGAAGGAGTTAGCTCTGACAGAGGAAGCGTAGTTTTCTCTGGTCCTACTAACTTTGTGGTTGCAGTGGAAGCATCCAACAGACAAATACCTAATACTTTGTTGTAAGCACAGGCCTTGAGCTTGGCAAAGAGATCACAGGGACTGGAGATACAGACACATGAGAGAGATATTTCCATAGACAAGGTTGCTAAAGACCATGAGATGAGAACAGAATTGTGTACTCGGAGGGACAGAGTACTGAGGGGAAAGACATGCACACTTACAGAACAAACCTTGAGAAATAGATTTAAATGGGGCTGGAAAGAAAGTAAATGGAGTTGCAGAGCAATTAAAAAAGAAGTAGGAAAATTTTATGGGGGGGAAATCAAATGAGTCTGTCACGGAGGCGTCTAATGAAACTGTGGGGGGAATAAGGATGAAAACAATTAGGAAAAGCTCTCTGGCTTTGGAGATGAGGAGCCCGTGGGTATCTTAGTAAGAGGAGTTTCAGTGGACAGGCAGAGGGAAGACAGATTACAGGAAGGGAATGGAAGAAAGCCACAAAATTAGAAGATAGGAGAAAGAGGATAATGGAATAAGTACTTAGAAGAGGGAGTGATCCAGAGTACAGGCGTCTGAGCTGTATATCAGAGCACCATTTCTTTTTTGGAAAAAAAAAAGTGACTGTGAAGAGGGGTGTGTGTGTGTGTGTGTGTGTGTGTGTGTGTGTGTGTGTGTGTGTATTAATGGGTTTTTTCTTCTCCAGTGCTGGCCCAATACAGGAGATCTCAATCTCAGCAAAGTAGGGCATAAGCTCCTGCTGAGATTGATGAGATCTGGATGAGGTTAAGGATTTTGTGTGAAAGGTTTTTAAGGGTGTTGTAGGAAGCATCAATCTACAACTAGACTGAAGATATATGTTACTTCTTAACTTTGATCATTATTATTTTTCTCTGCTTTATAGACTTCTGATTATGCTCAAAATAGAAATAATCAAGTAATTTTTTAGTGATTCCTAACAGTGAAAAGATTATGTAAATTTACTAATAAAACACCTTTTTTTTCCTTTTTGGTAACTGTGGCTAGACTTCAAAAATAATTTTCGCCTCAGTTTATTCTATAGATATGCTCTCTTTGTGCTTATTTAATTCTTAGAATGGGTGAAGTCACATATTAGCAACATTAAAGCAATTGACCATGTTTATGATTATCCATTTAAATATGTGGTCCCTTTATACGTATATCCATATGCTATATACCTTTGTATATGAAAGCCATATAATATACCATAATTAAGAATTTAAATTATATATGCACAGTATAATAATTTTTTCCTTGAAAATCAGTTAATTGCTATGATGGAAACTATCATGATTTATCAGGTACTTGCAAGGAAATGCTACTAGATATGCTAGAGAGAGTCTGCTGAGAAGGTTTTTTAATTTGAACATCTGGAATTGCTATCCACACTCACACAGAGACACCCACAGTGTCTTAAAATTTGATGAGAAAATATATTAAACCAGATCTAAAAATAATTTTATTTCTTGACCTTTCAGTTGTAAATGCTTTGTCACTCTTGCATTTTTCCAAAACAACATTTAAACTTGAAAGTAATGACCAATGGAACCATACTATAAAAGATCAAAACAAATATTTTTTGTTAATGTTTATAAATATCCAGTTCTCTTCAACTTCTTCACTGACAGTATTCTACATTCCTTGGTCTTCCTTGTACCTAGGTGGAACAATGTGATACAGTTTTGGCCCATGATACAAGAGGAAAACTGACAGACTCCTACGTTTCCAGGCTCAGCCATAAAACATCCTGTGTCCAACGTGTCAGAGAGACCAGACTCCTTTCTCTACCCAAACCATGACGGGAAATAGCAATTCACACTCTTGCTTCTGGCGAAGAAGAAGTTGCAAGGTCCCTGATTATCTGTCCCTGTGGGGATCCGATCTTTCTTAAGTACTTGTTACACTGGCGTGCATACAACTACACAACATCATGGGGAGGGCTGTGCCACCCCCTGCTTTGTCATTGTGGAAACTAAGGGCTAGGTGTGGAATTTGCCTCCGCATTCTGTGACTTCATGTCTGGAGCCCATGGCTGTGAGTTGTGCTCTCAACTTTCCACCTTCCTTCGCGATCGTTTCCCATGTGTAGAACACCATGATGTCTTCTGAGCATCCACTTTTGACCTGTCCTCTAGTCTGACTCAAGTCCTTCTCCCACTCCCAGCCTCTTGACCTACCCTTCTCTGAGCCTCTCTACAATATCATTTCGTCACCCTACTCTGGCCATTCCTTCCTCCTATCCCTTCATTTCCTCCCCCCTTACCCCTTGACAAGCATTTTGGCTTTCTTGTAGTTCTTTAAACCATGCAGGCACATTTGAGCCTCTGGGGCTTGTCCCTTGTTATTTCCTCTGCCTGGGACTATGTCCATCTGACTTAGCTCCTTCAAATACTTCCCTGGCTCCTCTGCTTAAAATGTTAACTCATCACTCTCACCCTTGGAATTCCTCTCTGCTTCTCTGCACATAGAGATTATTATTCACCATACTTAGCACCATCTGGTGTACCAAAAGTTCTACATATTTACTGATTGTCTGTCTCTACCCAGTAGAAGGTGAGTTTGATGAGGTCAAGGACTTTTGTCTTTCTTTCCATTTGCTCCATAAGGGTCTGGTACACAGTAGATGCTCAAAAATATATTTTTATATAAATTTATATAATTTATATTAATTTATACATAATATTATATAATTTACATAAATTATATATATATTTTATATAATATAAAAATATGTATTTTTGAATGAATGAACATTTTACACAGAATCTAGCATATAGCTAAAACTTTGTCTTTTTATGATATGTTCTGCAATAAGTTATGATATGTTCTCTCTTTAGTCAGCTGGGCTTGGAAGCAAAGGTCTCTTAAGATTTTGGAGATGGAAGGACACCAAACATTCATTTCCTGAGGGCAAGTTATCTAAAAAAGGCCCCAGATGAAGGTGACTGACTGGATTTTGTCCTTATAAGAAATAGACATTTGATCAGCCACACCACTATAATTTTAGAGTTGCTTATTAGAGCAGCTAGCATTACTTATCGTCATACAGAATAGCTCTGTAAACTAACTCAGCTTCTCACAAATAAAGAATTTCAGTATTCTTATACATCAGTTATTTTTCTAAACTCAACACTTTTACTAACACACCTAAAAAAGCCTAATAATTATGGGAGAGAAAAGTGAAACATGTTTTTTTACTATATGACTCCTTGGATTCTAATGTCATTGTAAGTATTTAAGAAGGAAATATATCAACATTCCTAATCATATTTGTCCAAAAGATCACTTTGATTAAAGTTACCTTTGTTAAGACACTATTCCCCTAAAACAGTCTGCACATAAAAGATGGCAATAAATGAATTTTACTACACAAGATTATCAAAAGATTAACTGTTTACAATGGGGCATAATTTTTAATTATACTGAAATACACCATTTGACATTATTTTAGAAATAAAATTCTACTGAAAACATTTTTATTATGCCTATAAATGATACATAATACTCAAATGTGAAAAATTTCCTTTAAGTAAACAGTATACAGTGCAGATCAATGATACAGTCTAAATATAAATCAATAACAATAAGACATGAAGAAGCAAGCTATAATCCAAAAGTAGAAAAAGCATTCAGAGCTGACAACTTTTGCACAATGACCATACTGTTATGCGTGCCCTGCCTTAATCAAAACATTGCCAGTATTGTTTTAAATAATTTTCTTTCTCAGTAACTATAAAGAGGAATAGATTAAAAGGTAATGCAACCACCATTTCTATTTGTAATTCTGTGAGTTTCCCGAATTTTCTTTTAGACAGCAAAAGTAATACCATTTTATGTTTAATTCTGCGCCTCTGAATGTACCCCACTGCCACATGCTAACATGTGAGTAAGAGAAAGGAAAAAAAATTGCTCAGATCATTAAAAGATACAATTCAATAGTATGATTTTCTTCATTCCACTTATGAGCCAGGTGGAATTTTAATGGAAAGAGGTGAGGAATATGCAAATTAATTTTACATCTTCATGTCCACTGATTCTCATTTAGAGAATAACAATAGCAAAAATATGTATCTTGCAAGCTTCTTTTAATTGGATGATTCTTCAGTTAACTTTTAGGAGGAAAAATATATATATATATACAAATTTTTAGCTTGAAATTTTTAACTTAAAATCAACCTTCTTACTTTTCCTTTTAAGATAACTTGTTTCTTCTATTTTATAGCTGGGCCTTTGGTTGGGAATTTTTTTAAGTCTAATATCTTTGAATCCATTAGTTAAAACTAATTTATTTCAACTGAAATTTGTGAAAGTAAACTTTAAACTTTGCAGTACTTTGCTGTGAGGAAAGAAGAGGAAGATAGGACAGGAGTGAAGGAGAGAGAATACTAACCACAGGTAGCTAACTTGTACATATGCAATATTGTATCACAGAATAATATCTTCAATATTAATAAAAAATATACAGTCTTTCAAATTACAATCAGGTGCCCTGGTAGATATTGCAAAGAATGCCACTACAGGATCTACCTGAAGGACAAGGTCAGTACAAAGTCTTATTATAATCAATGCTGTTATTTGTAGCTTAGCTTGATTGGGAGGTTGATGATGAGATAGCGATTTCTCATCACTTACACATCAAAGATTTACACATCTTCTGCAGAGTTTGCTTTTAAAAAGTTACATTGCATTTTAATACTGAAACCATCTTAAATTTTGAGACCAAGGGCATGCTGGTCTCAATTAGTCACAAGGGTATCATAAACTGCAAGGGTACCAAAAACTGCTATAAACAGCAAGGTTAACATCCAAATACTTGGCTTTTTAGGCTGTGTCAGAAACATTTTTTTTTTTTGAGACCTGATTAAACATTGCACAGAAAGAAAGCAAGTACAAGCCAAGTAATAGAAATATCATAAACGTTATTATAGAGGATTTTAGTCGCATTCAGTGCAGAAATTAAAATTTAGTTAAAAAATTAAGGACTCATGATTAAGAAAATTGATAACTTAAATCTCATCAGGCAAAAAAGTAGAATACTGAAGGGAAAAGAGACTTGAGTGTTCAGTCTCCTAGTTAATGAATGAATCTCTGTTTCAACAGGTGGTATAGGCACTTGTTCGAAACCTGAAGATTTCCTCCATAGGGAGAACTGACTGCCAAAGTAGCTTATTTGCCTGGGGGGCTGCTACATTTGTTAATTTTTTTTTCCCTTGTTGAATCTAAATTTGCCTTAATTTTACACCATGTAATAATTTCAGTTCAGTTTCAATTCAATTCATTTCAATTCAGTTCAATTCAATTCGATTTCAGGAACAATTGAGGGGAAATCTGATCCACCTTTCATATGCAATTGTTAGTATGTCTGAAGACATGCTACATTGTGTCATTAAGTGTTCTGTTCTCCAGGCTCAATAGCTTCTATCTTTGAGCCTATTGCCCTTTTTTTTTTTTAATTTTATTTATTTATTTGACAGAGAGAGAGAGAGAGAGATCACAAGTAGGAGGCAGAGAGAGGGGGGGGAGCAGGCTCCCCGCTGAGCGGAGAGCCTGACGCGGGCCTCGATCCCAGGACCCTGAGATCACGACCCAAACTGAAGGCAGAGGCTTTAACCCACTGAGCCACCCAGGCGCCCCAGAACCTATTGCTCTTGCAGCATCCTCCCAGTCATCCCGTCTCACCAGTCATGCTCTTGTGTGTCTCCTGTTTGCAAGGCATCTGGCAAGTGAAAGTTTCCAGAATTTGATGCAAAGCCCCGAGTGTGGTTTGACTCAGGCAAAGTTTTATTTGGTAGCCTCTGGACACTGCTATAGACATAGCACTGTCTATCCTGGAAAGTATATTAAATGGAGGAACTCTGAGGTTTTGATCGACTTAAACATGTACTGTTAAGCCATGTCTTTACCTTCTAATACTTATGAAATTGAATAAATCAATAAACATTTATAAAAAATTATTAAAAATATTAAATATAAAATATTAAATATTTTATTAAATAAATATTAAATATTAAATAAATTAAATAATTAAATATTAAATATTAACTAAAATAAAAATATTAAATATAAAATATTAAAAAATTAAAAAAATAATGCAAAATATTACATCTATTAAATTTCAATTGCATAGATTTAACCAACTGTACCAGACTGTTGAATATTTTTGCTCTTTCTTTGACTAGTAATGAAAGGACCATCAAACTTTGGCCTGTGAGCCAAATCTAGCTCAGTGCCTTTTCTATAAAAAATGTTTCATCATAGAATACTCATGTTGTTCTTCTTAAAAAATGAATGGTCTATGGCTTTTTTTATGCTGTAAGTGACAGCAGAATTAAATACCTTTGACCAAGACTATATGGTCCACAGAATGTAAAATATTCACTATCTAGGCATTTATAGGAAAACTTTCCCATCCCTGAGCTAGTACATCAGTTGTCGTTTCTACTTTCCTGCAAGTTCAGTGAGAAGGCATCTATGTCCTCATGAAGACTGTGGGTTAAAAGGCTAGACTGAGTAGGAATATTAGAAGCAAACATCCAACTGGACACAGATACTTAATCATTATTTTTGTATTAACTAATTTAACCTGTGTTTCCAAGTAATTAAACCGTCACTCAGCCCATGTTTCTTGCTCTCACAAAGGAATGCTTTGCTGAAATTCAGATATTCTCTCTTTGCTACACTCCTGAGAATACCATTTCAGTAACGTTGTAAAACTGGAAATGGATTAATTCTAATGGCTTCTTAAGAGCCCATGTTTGCTCTTAGAACTCATCATTTTTCTAAGTGCCAGCACTAACCCATTTTTTCCCCTCAAATGTATTTCTCAGAAAACTAGTCCTTGTAGGACCTTGAATAAAGCTTCCAAAGCCAAATAATTTGATGAAATAATGCATTCTATACACTTTCTCTGGAGTCTCAATACACATTAGCATGTTAAAGAGCACAGGGACTTCTACAAGAAATATATCCGGTTAAGAGGAGTCAATACTTTGGTTCCCCACATTATTTAGCCCGAGCATCCTCTTTTTTTCCTATGTATTTATCCAGGAACTTTGGTGGAAGAAACTTTAGAAAAAATTATAAATTCCCTTGAGGAAGAATGTAAACTCAGTGAGCTTCAGATGTTGAAAATCTATTTCCCAAGGGCATTAGAAGTGGGAGGAAAATAAGCAGGAATAGTTTGAAGTATGAAAGGGATGGGAAGGGAGACAAACCATAAGAGACTCCTAAACTCAGGAAACAAACTAAGGGTGGCTGGGAGGTCGGGGGGGGGGGGGGGGGGGGG
>CM053604.1:112388955-112429876 GCA_028646535.1 Procyon lotor | reverse complement strand
TGAATTTGCTAGGCTGAAGTGATATTAGTTGAACTGATGTAAGAGTAAGGAATAACCTTGATTTTATAAGAGCAGCTAATTATTAATTATCATATATATATAGCAATAGGCATGAGCAAAAAGAGTAAATCGTATCAGAAATGTGAAAATCTTCTATGAAAGCTGGAGTTATTTCTCCCTTACTAGTAAACCCACAGCTCATTACCTTGCAAGTAGCAAGTACTTATTTAATTGTTGTTGAATAAGTTTGCCAATAAATAAAAGCAGAAATTGTATGACATCATGGTTTTACCAAATGCTGTGTCATAGAGATATTTCTGGTAAGGCAGAAAAATTTCACTATTTTTAATTGTTTTTCCATCAAAGTATATACATAAAAACCAGGTACCGATAAATAAAAAAATGAAAGAAATATGAGTTAAGCCATTCTACAAAAGAAAAGCAAGCGAACAAAACTTTACCTTCGATTCAATCAGAGCAGTCATGCTCAGTATTTCTGTATTCACAACCATGGAGGCAGAGCTTACAGATCAATAACCATCAAGCTGTCTGACTTCTTAGTTTGAAATTTAACATACACATAAATGCAGACCATCAAATTCGGTAACATAAATGTGCAAATGTCGCAGATAAGGACCAGCAGACTCCCCCCCCCACCCAAAAACTTGGGACATATAATTTTAGTACTTCTTTTTTAAATATTTGCATGTACTATTTTTAAATGCATAGTTAAACATAATGTTTTAGAATATTTATTAATCACAGTGGTATCATTTAGGAAACCACGGTCCTAGAAAAACCCACCAAGTCTTTCTCCTAAAGAAAGTTCCGATATTTTTGTTATGACACTAACTTTTCAAACCTCCTCTAAATATTTTGAGTGTCATATTCAGATTTGATGGGAATATATGTAGTTATTTACTTGAACCTGAATTATTTAGTGGGGAAGATATATTGTAAGGGAGTTTTGTTTGTTTTTATTTTAGAAACTTGATGTCCTAGAAACTGCAAAAAGGTTCCCCCTTCTGATTCACTGTGACATCTGACACTCCACTGATCATTAAGATTAATTTGACTAACTTGCTTGGTTAAATCAAAATACATGTGGTTTATATCACATAATCCTGCCATGACCACTTAGTCTTAAAAAAAAATGTTGGCTTCCGCGTATCCCCAGTTTTGGGGAAGAATTATTAGGTAACTATTATTTTACTTTTTATAATTATATACCATAATATCCACCCCCCAACACACAGTATCGGGTTTTGTCATTTTCTACAGAAAGGCTTTTTTTCTCCTTCTTAAATTTTATGTCAATTGTATCTTAATAAAAAAATACTAAAACTCCTTTTGTCAGATTGATAAATTTCCAATCAATCGGTTAAAACACATTACATTATTAACTATGTGTTGACTTCTCCACTAAATTCTAATCTCCTTTGGCTCAGACACCATGCTTTATCTATCTCAGTATTTTTCACAGCATCTGGCAAATTGTAGTTTTTCAAAAGTGTGTGTTAAGGACTCAGGAATGACACATACATGTAAAACCTCTTGTGGTAGAGTATAGCGTGCAGTAGACAATAAATATTTCACTGGAAAATGAGTACTGTTAGAGTTTTGTCTGAAGCGCTGAGTGCTTGTTAGTCAGGGCCCAAGAATGTCTAGATTTGTCTTCAAATACATCAACACTGCTGTCCATGTACCTCTCCTGAACTTCACTTGAAGCATGCGCCCTGGGATCCTGCTGTGGTTCACATCTTACTGCCTCTTCTCATCTGCTGTGGGAGCTTTGGCAAGTCACTGAAGCGATCTGACTTAAATATTCCGATCTCTAAAATAATCTTCATAGGACTTTGTGTGAATTAAATGATCAAAAAGCCTAATGCATGTGAAAATAACTCAATCCTTTAAGAAGGTACTATTTTTTAAAGATTTTATTAATTTATTTGAGAGAGAGAGAAAGAGCAAGAATAAGAAAGAAAGAAAGAAAGAAAAAGAAAGAAAGAAAGAAAGAAAGAAAGAAAGAAAGAAAGAAAGAAAGAAAGAAAGAAAGAAAGAAAGAAAGAAAGAAAGAAAGCACAAGTGCATGAGCAGGGGGAGGAGCAGAGGAAGAAGCAGACTCTCTGCTGAGCAGGGAGCCCAATGCAGGGCTCCATCCCAGGACTCTGGGATCATGACCTGAGCTGAAGGCAGACACTTTACCCACTGAGCCATGCAGGCACTCTAAGAAACTGCTGTTACACTGTATCATCCAAACTTTTAATTTCATTTATTTTTTTTTTATTTTTGATTTTATTTTTTAAAGATTTTATTTTTTAAAGATTTTATTTATTCCTTTGACAGAGAGAAAGAGATCACAAGTAGGAAGAGAGGTAGGCAAAGAGAGAGAGGAGGAAGCAGGCTCCCTGCTGAGCAGAGATCCTGATGGGGGCTCGATCCCAAGACACTGAGACCATGAACTGAGCCAAAGGCAGAGGCTTTAACTCTCTGAGCCGCCCAGGCACCCCTACTGCTCCATTTTTGACCTAACCTTTCCAGTCTGTCTTAAGTTAGTGTACAGTCTTCTGTTTTGATTTCTGTGTGTATTCTTAAGAAATAATTAGCAGTGTTTTGACTGCGATATTTTTTAAGTTAGATGGATGAAATCAAAACTGCATACACCTTCCTTGTGTTTGCTGTTTCCCTCTCTCAACGTATGTCCCAGAGATTTCCCTGCAGGGTCCATAGCTGGTACCCTCATGTTTATATCTATATAGACAGTGAAGCTGGGACTCTTGATTTTGATGCCCATATTACTATCATAACCGATATTATACCAATGAACTGCTTTTACTATTTCATCTTACTAATAAATCTCACTTTATATAAAACCTTTTATTAATTTATTAATTTATGGACTACTAAGTTGTTTACAGTTTTATTCTTTTACTAAGGATATTGTAATACAATAATTGTCCCTGGTACACATATATGAGAGTTTCTCTAAGCCCATAATACACATCTGGGTAGAATCTCTGGGCCATATCATATACCTTTTAAAAAATTTTCAAGATGGTGGTCCTATTCCTTATTGGTTACATCTCTTTTGGTTTAGGTTATTTTCCTATATTTCCACATGCCTGAAACCGAAATTGGCTCTCAATCACTTTTGTATCCTCTGTAGTATAGTGTCTGGCACAGGAAAGTTTCACTCAGTTTTCTTTTTAACTCACTGGAATTGGTGATTCTAATTCAGAGGGGCAAATGTGTTGCAGAGAAAAAAATTATATCTGTACTTTTCTTAAACTCTAAATAAAGTTGATCATTTATTTCAATCATAAATATAGGCTAAAAAAACCCAAGTAGTATTAGCAGGACCTGTGATTTTATCACCAACCGGAGGCAAAGATATTTTCATATCATATTATAGCTATTGCAGATGTGTCAAAATATCTCTTCTATTTACTACTATGCTGAAATTACGGTAGTTATAAGATCCATCCCAATATCTTCTTACTTAATGTCTTACTAAAGAAGCATGCATATTAGATCATCAACGTTTAAAAATATTTTTCTATTACTGTATTTCGATAACTTGATTTTTTTTTTACAATCCTCTGTGTTTTCAGGCATTATCCTGATAAGGAGATTACAGGATACACAGGAGGTTCATGGCACAAAAAAGGTTAAGAACTCCATTAAATGTTAGTTCTTAAGCCTTCTCTTTGCTCTTTTCACTCCCTGACAGGTCTTACTGGAACTTCTTAATGTACTGAGAAATGTCAAGTCCTGAGAGACAATTTGTTAATTGAAAAGGAAGCAATGCCACTTAGCTGTTAGGCTGATCTGTTTTTGGTGAAGCCTGGATCTCCCCGGGGGTCGCACTTGTTCATGTGTGATTCGCACTGCCACAGAATTCAAAGAACCACATATGGCTCTCACCTAGAAGTAGAAATAGAAGGAAAAGTCAGAAGGATTTAGAAAGTTGTATTGTTCAGTTTCCTTAGTAACAGCCACTTCAGAGACTGGGCTCCATCTTCATCTCCTTTCCCCACTTAAAGTCTTCAATCTCCCTTTATTTCTGATTACTTCGGGTGGATATTATGTTCCTGAGTTCTTCTATGATTCAGGCATTTAAATTAAACTGCATCTGTGCTTCTAATTGCAGTGTTTCCATTTTATTTTTTCCTTTTTTTTAAGATTTTATTTATTGGAGTGAGAGAGAGAGAGAAAGAGAGAGAGAGAGGCAGAGGAAGAGGAAGAAACAGGATCCCCAATGAGCAGGGATCTTGACATGGGGCTCGATCACAGGAGCCTGAGATCATGACCTAAGCCAAAGGCAGACACTTAACTGATTGAGTCACCCAGGCATCCCTCCATTTTAATTTTTAAAATTTATTTTTTATTGAATGAATTTTTCATGTAATATTGTGTAAGTTTAAGATGTACAGCAAATTTTGGGTACATTTATATACTGTTATACATCTGCCGTTGTAGTGACATTTCTCACATTACACATATTTATAGCACAATATTATTGTCTATATTCATTCTGCTGTTTGTTAGATCTCTATGGCTTATTTATTACTCATTATAAGTGGCAATTCCATTTTAAAGAATATATATCTCTCCCAGTCACCAGAGCTGATATTTGGCCTTCTCATCCCAGGCCACAGCGATTTTCACTGTTGATGCTCAAGACAAACCAAGATTGGGTCAGCTAACTTTGTTAGGAAGTAGCATGGAGGAGACTAGCTCCTCCTTTCAGCAATTCCTAAGTAGAAGTTTTAGTACTTACCGTTGAAAGCTCTGGCAAAGATTAAACTTTGATAATTTTGGATATCTTACTCCGCAATGGAGAATTTGTGCTTCTTGAGTTTAGAAACTTGCAAAAAAGGTCAGTTGCATTACGCCCCTCATTTTGGGGTACTTGTTTTCATTGCCATACTGCTTTCTTCAATGTCTATTCACTGTTCATTCCAGTACTAACATCTGTCCATTCATATTTGTCTGGGATCTCTAGAGAAACAGAGCCAATAGAAAAAAAAAAAATATATATATATAAACCTTGTGAGCTAATTCCTTATAATTAATCATATTACATAATAAGTAATAGTGTCATATTATGGTTATTTTATGTATTAAATAATTACATATACCATAATAAATCACATTATATATGATTATAACAAATCCTATTACATATAATAAATAAATTACATTGTAATAACATCTTATTATATGTGATTTGTTATAGGTAATTGACTCACATGATTCTGGAGGCCAAGAAGTCCCACAATATGTACTTGGCAAACTGAAAATCTAGGACAGCCAATGGTATAGCTTCAATCCATGTTTGAATCCAAAGTCAGGAGGTGACTGATGTCCCAGCTGAAAATGGTCAGAGAGAGTGAATTCTCCTTTCCTGAGCCTTTTCTTCTATTCAGATCTTCAAAAGAGTAGATGAGGGACAATCTGCTTTACTCAAATTAGGAAGGGCAATCTGCTTTACTCAAATTCAATTCAAATGTTAATATCATTTAAAACCATCCTCATAAACACATCTAGAATGTTTTCTCACATACCCAGCACCCCATCCCTTCTCCTCATGGCCCAGCCAAGTTGATACATAAAACTAACCTTCACACCATTGGTGATTATTATTCTCTTTATGCTAGGTTCACCATTAGCAAATAGTTCTAGGACTTCAGTTTCTTCAGAGAATACTCAATAGCCCCCTCCTCCATCTACTGGTTTTCTATTTTAAAGCCTAGAGACCATCTGGTTTCCAGAACTTGCCCTTGAAGCTCAATCAAATCAAGGGTGTTGAAACTTCAGAAAACAGAGGGAAAATATGGATATTCTTCCAGCTCTCCACTGGGAACTCGGACAATTATTTTTCCACCCTTCCTTCTTTGAGGTTCTTATCACTAGATATTATACTTTTAGCCCACGTAGGCTGTCATTTACCAACTTTACTCTCCCCATTGATTTAGGAATTTGGTTTCTGCATAAGTTCTTTTCCTTTTTCATATCCATTTTAGTGACTTTAATGTCTGTATATGAGTAATCCTTCCAAATTTACTGTGCTTCTTGAGTCTAAAATTTTGCTCATAGTCAGTCTTTACCCACACTTGTAGTAGGCCCTGAAATTTGTTGCTAGTTCAACTGATCAATTTATGAAGTTTTCAACTCTAATACATCGGAATTTCATCATATTCTTCTGTCATTCCAGATCTCCTTCCTATACTCCTTTGACACCTGTTCTTTGTTTTCCATTTCCTTGAATCTTTCTTTTTCTACACTATCATTAGTAAGCTTCCTTTCATGACTCTGATCCAGCTGATACAATCTAGATCATTGATTCAATCTCTTTATTCCCAATATCTTTGAAGCTTTCACCCTCTAGATTTGCAGAATATATATATATTTTTTTTCTGAGAACTCCTAAACTCAAATCATTCCAACCACTTGCAATCTTTACCTCTATATGTGGGGTGTTGAGCAATGTTTAAGAAAATCATATTTTGAGTGTGGACTGGTATCTTTATAAACATAGAATCTGAATTGGCTAAAGAATAAAGGTCCACCTCTCAGAAAAACATAAGAGGAATCTGTGAGGTGACCCCTGCTTACCTCCTTTTCTAGGCATATTGTTCAGTCAATCCCTTCACTTCCTGTCAAGAACTGTGTAAGATCAGAAACTTTGACCAACTGCAAACTAACAAAGTAGCCTACCACAATTTTATGGATGTTGGCAGAAAATACAAGACCTCTCAAGTAAAATGTGTAATAAAGAATTTAACCTTGCCCCAAAAGAGGTCTTTTTTTAGCCCTCATTTCTGGAGATAATCGCCAACCCCTTAGAATGCATTGCTTGAAATAAGTTTTTTGTTTGTTTGTTTGTTTGTTTGTTTACCTGGGAGCCTTGAGCCATGCTAGATAGTGTGGCAGCATGATTTATAATGGGGATTTTAGGTCATGTTGCATAACAAGATCTCTGAAGGGGCTGGAATCTAAGCTTGACCAGATGAGCAGTCAAGCCTATCTGTAAGACAGAGCTCTTTAAAGACTCTGGATATCAAGGCCCAGGTGAGCTTCCTTGGTTGGGAATACTCGGTGTGTATTTTCACACATCACTATTGAAGAGTGGATAGACATATGACTCCACTGCGGAAAGGCAACTAGGAGCTCTGTGTTTTGGACTTTCTTGAAGATTGATTGATTGATTGATTGACATTTATTTGAGAGAGAGAGTGCAAGGAAAAACATGGAGGGCATTGTGAGAAGGAAAAGAAGGGTGAATGGAGGGAAATCGGAGGGGGCGATGAACCATGAAAGACTGTGAACTCTGAGCAACAAACTGAGGGTTTTGGAGGGGAGGGAGTGGGGGGTTGGGCGAGCTTGGGGGTGGGTATCGAGGAGGGCACGTATCGCATGGAGCACTGGGTGTGGTGCATGAACAATGAATCTTGTAACACTGAAAAAATAAAATAAACGTATTAGGGGGAAAAAAAAGAGAGAGAGAGAGCACAAGTGCAGGGGGAGGGGAGAGAGAGAATCCTCAAGCAAACTCCCCACTGAGTGGGGAGCCCAATGTGGGGCTCAATCCCAGGACCTTGAGATCATCATCTGAACTGAAAACAGGATTCAACCACTTAACAGACTGAGCCACCCAGGTACCTGAGACTCCTTTGGACTCTGTCCCATGTATCTTTTCCCTTAGGTGAGTTAAATTCCGTTCTTTTCTTTAGTAAACTGTAAGTGTGAGTGTAACAACTTTCAGTGAGTCCTGTGAGTCTTTTTAGCAAATTATCAAAACTGAGAGTGATCTGAGGGACTTTTAAGTTTTCAGAAGTGATGGGAGTCATGTGGTCTGTCCCCTAACTTTGCAGTGATACAAAGAACTGTATCAGAAGTCATGACACAGTAAATAGTATGAGTTTCAAGTATGTATAGTTTTCCTTGTCCTCCCAATTTCATTGGAGACACTTGGAGTGGTCCAAATGGATGCTATACACAGAGTGGGCTTGGAGCAAAGCTGAGGAACACTGAACTTGGGGAATTTGAATCTTTTATACTGGGTATAAACATACTTATTCATAAGACATTATCTTTATCTTGTATGGTTGTATATACACCCACCCTTTGCTTTAGAAAGAGTCACTATCTGTATCTTCCAAGGTTATTTGCTATTGAAGAATCCTTAAAAAGGTAGTTTGGAACAAAAGGGCAGTTGATGTCCTTTTTCACATGATGTATAGAAATACTTGAGACTTAAAAAAAAAATATTTGGGACTTAGGGGAAACTGTCTTTCAACAATTCTGTGCTTCAGTCACACCAAACTACCTACACTTTCCCTAAAGTATTTTCCTAGATCTGTGTTCTGTTCGTATTTCCATTCTACCTGAAATACAATGATCACTGTGACAAATATTATACCTCTTTCAGTGTTCTTTTCAAAGATATCATATCTAAAAATCACTTTTCAATATCCCTTGTACCTGTCCCTATCATTAACCACTCCTCTTTGAGCCTTAATTCATCCTCCTCAAACTTCTAGAATAAAGATGACATCATTCTGTTTGTTTAAATGACTTTTTTCCCTCTGCTAAAAACATATAAGTACAAGCTCTGATTTCTCCTTTTATCCCCTAGGTAGCATTGCTCTGCCACATGGTATCTACTATAAAATTTGTTGAAATGGGAATATGAGAAATATGAGAACTATCCCATGTTCTGATAAAACATAATTTCTATTTTATTCAGAAAGTTTAACGATTAAGATCAGGACAGAGCACAAATAAAGTTGGCTCTGATTTTTCCAACTACATTCATGCTATTGAATGGAAATAGAATTATTTAGTAACTCAAGACTTCACTTTGTGTCTATAAGCATCCTTTTTTTGTCCCCCAAACAACAGAATTCACACATTTTTTTCCATGACCACTTATTTTCTAGACTTTAGTTATTTCTCACCTTCTTCATTTCTACCACCTGAGTTTAAAACACTACTTTTCATCTACTTTACTTAGTAGCCTCCAGTGTGCCATCCTTCTACATTTGCCCTCTAGAGTCATATTACAGCAGCCAGAGTGATAATTTTAAAATATAAATACTGTCTTTCTCTTACTTAAAAACCTTCAGGAGTTTCCTTTTATCCTCATAGTAAAAGCAAAATTCTGTATAATGACCTCCTTAAGGCTTTTGTACACATTATTTTCCCTACCTAAAATGTTCATCCACCAGCTAATTTATGTGAATAACCACTAACTTTAAGTATCACCTACTTAATGAGTACCTGCTTAAAGACAATTGTCCTAAACTCACTACTAAAATTACAAACTGTGCCCACAGCATAAGCATTCTTAATTTTACTCAACGACTTTCTTTTTTTTTTCAGTAACAGTTAAAACTTTCTAACATGTTCTATATAGTTTGCTTTTTTTATTTGTTTTTATTTGTCTATTGTTTTCTGTAGACTTTTTTCAGAATATAAGCTCCCTGAGAGCAGAGACCTTTGTCTGCTTCTCCACTGATGATATCAATGCACATAGAGCAGTGTTTGGTGCAGAGTAGTTTGTCAATAGATAATTTTCTCTGTGAATCAATTAATGAATAACTTAGGCACATTTAAATGATGGTTATTACTGTTTATGTTGTTTCCAATTAGAAGAGGGGACCCTCAGCAATGGAGTGAGAATAATGGTAAGAATACATTGTGAAGACTGAATTTAAGGTATATTCTGGACAATGTGAGTCTATGGATACTCAGAATCGACCCACCTACTCCCCCTCTGAGGCCCTCTGATAATGGTGTATGTTAACACGCATCACCTATGCTAACGCAGTACTGCCTATGAATGTACATGAACTGTCCGTATTGTATGTGGCTATCTCTTTCCAGAGTAGGAAGAAAGAATGATTTTTAAGCATACAAAGTACATTTTTAACCTGATATAATATTAGCAGTGTTACATATATAGTCTATTGTGCTACATATGTGTTACTATATATGAGTTACATATATAGTCTATATAGTGTTACATATATAGTCCTTCGGTTACATATATAGTCTATTAATTTTAATTTAATTTTATTATTAAAATAATAATTTATCATTTTATTTAATTTTGTATTTATTTTTCTGTAAGGTAGGTCATCTATTTCCTACAGTATGCAAATCTGTCACTTTCCTTTCCTTGGAAATCATATAGTCTGGTACTAATTTTTGCTCTGATAACTGTAGGAGAAACCAGAACAGAAATATGTATCAAGTGAAGCAACACATAAACAGGGTGTGGTTTTTTCTGTATTAGATAATTATGCCTTTGGGGTATTACAAAGCAGGAAGCGTAATTCTGAGATCTTGATTTTGAGTGTATGTGGTTTTCCATGGATAACACACTGGAAAGATGTAGGTATGTGGCTATGAGGATGACACACATTGTTGACCTTTAGAAATTTATTTTTACTATAATAGGTAACCAATTACTTGTGAATCACTGAGCTAGAGTATAGATATTTTATCATGTTATAATAGCGAGATTTATAAGTATTTCCTCTGTAAGATTGACTCATTTCATTTTTTTTTCATTCTTTTCTTCACTCTTCAAGCAAGTAATCCGATTCTAGGCATTTTCTAAAAAAAAAAAAATAAGTCATTCTTTCCTCCTCTTTCATAAAATGCAATTTTAATATAGTATTCTAAGTGGTTTTTTTAGTTTTATCAGCAAAATTTTTATCTTCCCACAATTAACTAAGAGTTTGTAATTAAATAAATTGTTGAGATTTTTTTTTTGCTTATAATTTTCCAGTGTCCTGTTCTTAAAAGGCAAATTACCAAGCTTCACTGCACAGTACATATCCATATATTGAGTTAGTATCTATCGAGGATAAAGCAGAAAGACAAAGTTTTAAGCAATCCCTGATGTAAGAACAGACAGAAACTATGTTCAGTAGTGTTAGGAACAAGTTGTTGCATGAGCATGTTCTGCAAACAACTTGGTATTTAGATCTAATGAATATTTCCTACTTGGAAAGTAAATTGCTGACATGCTTCCTGGCACTGTCTTCCTACTGCCAGAACACATCATGTTTTTCTTTTGAAAGATCTTTTGTAAAAAGATCCGTACCTTCAAATCAATTTGAGCTAATCCTTACATGCTGTGTTCCGTTATTGCACACTAGAGAAAAATAAACACTGAGTTTCATATTATGAAAATCCATGTTCCCTCTGTTGTCAAATGTTTCTCTCGCTTTCTTTCCCCTTCCCTCCCATCCCACTTACCCTTGCCTTTCCCTTTCTCCTCCTCTCTTCCCCCTCCCTTCTCCCCTGCTTTCTTCTCTCCTCCTTCCCCACTCCATCTCCTTCCATCTCTCTTCTCCCTCCTCTCCTTCCTTCTTTCTTTCCTCCCTCCTTTTTTCTCCCTTCCTCCCTCCCAGTCTCCCTCTGTCCCTCTTCCCCTCTGTCTTTCTTCCATATTTCTGTATTTGAAAGAATCAGAAATACCTCTTCCTGTTCTGTTCTCATTATTTCTAATGGACAGGGTGATATTTATGTACAATTAGAAGTTCCTGCCCCTTCAACAAAGTAGAGTACTGTGCGTAATAATGTCAATTGGTGTTTGCGACTATACCCACACTAACTCAAAATTACAGTCAGTATGGAAAAATACATTAACAAATATTCTGTCATCTTATTGTTTATCATTAGTTGTACAGGATAACCCAATGATTTAGATACAGGTGATGAGAATTAAACTCCAAGGGGCTGAAGTAGAATCTCTCAATATGTGTCCTAAGAATTCATTTCCATGAAAAACCTGAGGGATGCTTCTGTTGTTATTCTTGTTGTTGCTTAAAAATTTCTTGTGATTTTTTTTATAATGACCTCATAAGTCAAATGAGTCAAATTTTTGACTTATTTTGACAAATAAGTCAAAATCAGTGTCAATTATTTTAAAATAATAATGTATTTGATAGAATTTTGAGTGACTAATAGTAAAAATTGTAAATTGTAAAGTATGTTACAAATATCCTGTGATTTTACATGTATAACCTCAGATGATCATCACAATAGTCTGGTGAAGTCAAATAAGTGATTTTCCCCACATCAAAGAATTCCCCAGTGGCAAAATGAAACTCTGCCCTGGGTCATCTGACCAAGAGTTGGGGATGTCATGTCTAGACGGTAGAGTCTTCTAGGAGAATCTTTAGTTCAATGAAATGATGGCTTCCAAGTCTGCTCGGTCTCCATAATTTTTATATAAATTCCTGTCATCAGGAATACAGCAAATATGTAGGAATTCATCACATGTAAAACAATTTATTCCATTGTTAGAAAGCACGAGCTTTCAGTTATTTGCAAAGTTGAGCTGAAAATACCTTCTGGAAACATTCATACATTTGAGTTCGATTTGCTTGCTGAAGAAACATTTAACTACATTAAGCTCCTAATTTAACTACTCCACTGTACTTTGAACTAATCTCAGTGTGAGATATTTTTTATAGTTTTCACCATCATTGCCTTTGACTTGAGTTTGAAACCAAGTAGATTTGAATCACTTATTGCCCCTCAACTTGAATTTCTGAAATTGAATCATTTGAAAAATGGTGTAGTTAGGTCAGACCAATGTTTTCCAACCCAAACTGCCCTGCAATTATCAACGAGAATAAGTCAGAGGAAGTAGGGAGAGAGAGAGGAGAAGGAAGTGAAGGAAGATCTGGGTAGAAGTGGCGATATTTGAACTTGGCTGGCCTTACACAAGGGGAGGACCACTTCTAATTCTAAAAGTTGGTGATTTTGTGAAGTCTACCTTGAGCTCTTTTGAAACTGCTTTGGTGCTTTATATGGTATTGAGATATTTTTTATGGAAAATAAACTTCTCACTATTTCAGTGATACAAAAGACAGGTAAAGTGAAAGATTCATTTGTCTTTAGAGGCAGCAACTATTAAGATACGCATCTTTATTTTGAATTTTCTCTTTCCTCTTAGGAACTTCTATTACTTCAAAAATAGTTATTTGGAGGCGATGTTGAGTAATCCCAAAAGCTTAGAAAATTATTTAACACTAAATAACTCATGCTAAAGAAATGCCCCCAAAGATAGTGACTGTTCATTATTAATTTGCTGTTTTCTTGTATAAAATTTGCATCTCAGAGGAATCCTTTTAAGGAAATCAATGTGGCAAAGTTCCTGTAAGTGCTCATTCCTTGCCTTGTATGACAAACTTCATGCTAAAGGAAATCTTCAACTCAAATATCATCTCTTCTTAAACTTTTCCTAAGTAGGGCTGGTCACTGCCTTTTTTTGTGTCTACAGCATTCTGTTCCTATTTCTTTTATATGGCATATATGCTTGCATTGGGATTATTTATTTGTCACTTCTACTAGACAACTTAGAGGAACAAAAAATGTTACTATTTTTTAATTTTCATTCCTGTCACATTGGCAATTTCCACCCCTATGCCCCCTTCCCCGAAACCAGAAAAAGGAGATATTTCTAATGGCTTACAATATATTTCTAGATATAGTATATAGATTTTATAAGAAATTATACAACCAAAATATAAAAAAGCATGCACCAGGGACTCTAAAAGCAGTAGGATATGACTCATTTAAGAAAATTTCAAATGAATACTCCCTTTATAAAAAGAAAAAAAAAAAAGGCAAAGCAAAGCTTTTTGAATCCCAAAGGTTCAAGAGGAGAGGAAGTGAACAGAACAATCTCAATGAGTTTTGGATGGGAGTGAAGTAGAACAAACTAAAGGGAATTCTAGAAAATGTCTAATTTCATCCTTTGTAGTAAATATTTGATTTTTGTTGTTGATTCGTTTGTGTTTTCCTGCTTCTGAATTCTCTCACTATATTTAAGGACTATTTTTCTGTGTTAGCCGTGCTGGGACAGGTCTCATGTCTGCTACAGAAGCTGAAAGTCCCAGACAAGGTGCCCCTTATTTTATCACCTATTTAGACACTTGACTCATTTTTAGCCAATCACACATCCCCATGTACACATTTGAATCTAGAGGAAATGAGCCCAGAGCGAAGGCAGAGCAGTGACATCAATGTTTGGTTTCCAAAGGTGGTAACAGCACTAGGGTAGCAACTGAACCCATGTCACATGCCCACAGGGGCAGTTACCAACAGCTGTATTTGAGAGAGTGGTGTTCACAGCACAGTGACCTCAATTAGGTTCTTCACGTCAGCAGATTTTGGATCCAAAGGTTTCTGCCTGCTTCTTTAACCTTTTTGTTTTTGTTTTGTTTTTTTCTTTGTTTTTTAGTCTTTCCATCGATTCAGTAAGCTATCCAACTTCTTTTTAAAATGTTTCAGTTAAAAAAAAAAAAAAAAAAAAAAAAAAAAAAAAAAAATAAAATGTTTCAGTTATCAGAGTCTGCTCTGTTGAATATAAGTAAGAATTACAATTCAATCATTATCAAAGAAATTCTAGGTAAATTTAGCTATTATTTTATTTTTCCTAAAATACTAGCATATATATATCACCACATATTTTTATATATCTATTTTACATATCTATAAATATGTATATAAGTTGCTTGTAAGATTGCATTAAACCTCCTATATCAACAATCTGTGCCTGGCATTGCAAATTGATATGTAAATAAAAGAATGATAGATGTCTAAACTATTTTGATCTTAATAGTTTTTCTCAGTTAAAATAATATCAGCTTCTGAATATAAAATCATGATATTTCAAAACAAAGAGATATTTGCAAAATCATAAGCTAGAATGTTTTATTTACCCAATGAATTGTTTATACTCTAAGATACTGCTAGCAATAGGGATGCCAAGACGAATAACAAGTGGCTTCTAGGTGAATAAAATAGAGACATTTATTTGCTATAATATAGGAAGGCAATATGGTGATATGTATTGGGTCATTATAATATTCTTGTTCTTGATCCAGTAATCCACTACTGGGAATTCATACTAAAGAAATAATAACAGAACAAAATGCCTCTGAAAATATTCATTGTAGCACTCCCTCAAATTGCAAAAAGACTGAAAACAAATTCATGTCTAAAAATAGGTGGGATAGTTATTAGACGGTTCAAAAAACATGTTTTTTTCCCTTCTTTCCCGGCACATCATGATATTGTATTTCCTTATGCGCTTGACATTAGGAAGGGACAAGTAAAAGTATATGGCAGAGACATACTTCATTTCCAGGCGGAAGCTATAAACCAGGGTGCAAGTCTTTCCCGGCCTGTATCCTTTCCCAGCCTGCCTCTCCAAGTGACAATTCCAAGAGATGGAACTCCAGGGAACATACAATGGGCTGTTGGAGTGAGTGAAAAAAAATCCTTTGTGATTGCAAACTATTAACATTTTGAGGCTGAATGTTACCATACCATAATCTAGTCTATTCAGAGTGAATGACTATGTTAAATAAACCATGGTCTTTAACGATGTAAGTAAGGGAAGCAAACTATCAGCAAATTATGTGTACCTTTGGACAAAGACCTAATAGTGAAAAAATGGAAATAATTTTGGTATGGCTTATGAGAATGTGAAATACTTTTTTTGTACTCTTAAACTTTTAAGTGATAATTAAAGTTTGTAAGCTACCCAGTGTCCTTTCAAAATATTTCACAGGTAAATTTAAATTTCTTTATATGTGTTGAATTAATATTACAATTTAATGATTAATTTAAAGAACTTTTTACATATCCTTTAAAGTTTGCAAATCATGGTTTTAACTCACCCTTGATAATTTTATTCCTTACCTGATTCTATGCAGATATTCACTACATCAAGCTGATACAACCAGCCTCCTTCAAGACCCTCAGACTTCTTATGCTTCTTCTTTCCGTGAGGACATTATGCATACTGATTTCTCCACTTAGGTAATTCACCTTCCTTTTTTTTCCCTCAGGTAATTTCTAGTTTTCATTCTCCTTTGACCTTAAGACCGAGTTCTTGTTTAAATCAAAGTCCATTGGTAGCCATGAGCACCAACTCTTAATAATCTGTCACAATTTTGAGTTTACATTAGTCGGTGACTGTTTAACTGAAATCTCTCTCCACTTAGACAACAGCACCATAAGGGAAGGAGTGTGTTCCCCTCTGTGTAGCTGGTGACTGACAAAATGTCTCCCTGTGATAGGTGCTCAATAAACATTGGTTCAGTGAATGTGTGAATAGTAATAAGTAAAACTGTTAAAACATGGAATGACTAAATTGAATTCATCAATTTCTTATTACTGATTTTTCAAAATTAATAACATTACAATATCGTGTTACAATGGTATATTAAAGATACATTTTAATATCATCTTATAGATATAAGGTGTCATTAACCTTATACACGCTAGACTATATCTTCAATGACTGTAGATCTAGATTATTGTCAATCTTAGTTTCTCAGTTTTGCCTTTTAATGTTAAAAAGGGATTTTTTCCTGTCTCTTTTTCAGCAAGGAGCCAAGGACATGAGAGCCAACCATGGCAGCATTGCAGAGGAGATGCTGGACCTCCAGGCACATCTGAAATAGAGATGCCAAACCAGTTTTGTGAAATTTGTCTAACATGTATCTTCAAGTTATACAAGCAAAGATTAAAAATTCAGCCAGGAAATTAAAGAATAGATATTTTTAGGGAGAATTGTCAGTGTGCCATGGACAGACACAGAGCAGTTGGAAAGTTCGAAGTACATTAGGAATGGTATGGTCTCACAGAAGACAAGGAAGGTGGATCTTTCAAAAAGACAGGAATGGAGGACACCAAATGCTGTTGAAATTGAAATAATAACTTCTGAAAAGTATCTCTCAGATTAATTAACATGGAGGTCTTATCAAGAACTAGTTTGCTGGGGCGCCTGGGTGGCTCAGTCGTTAAGCGTCTGCCTTCGGCCCAGGTCAGATCCCAGGGGCCTGGGATCGAGCCCCGCATCAGGCTCTCTGCTCTGCAGGAAGCCTGCTTCTCCTGCTACCAGTCCCTCTGCTTGTGTTCCCTCTCTCGCTGTGTTTCTTTCTGTCAAATAAATAAAATCTTTAAAAAAAAAAAAAGAACTAGTTTGCTATAGTAATGAGGATAGAAATTAGATTATAAAGGGTGGAAAGAGAAGAAAGGAAGAGAGAATTTATGTCATGAAACCGGATTGTGATCATGAGGCAGAGGTTTCCTCTTGCATCAACACCTGTTGTCATTCTTGAGCACTACCTTGTGTTTATCCATGGTTGGGCTCTCTCCAGTTGGTCACTGCAGTTCCTGCCCAACCCCTTACCCCCACCTTAAAATGTAGATTCCCAGACAGGAGTCAGTACTCCACCGATTCTCTCCAAGACATAAATAGAGAGGGATGTTCATCTCTTTTGTTCTGGGTGTCCTAGAGGCAGTGGATCTTTGCATTAACATTTTCGACTACTGTTCTACACTACTGACTGATGTTTAACTTAAAAGTCAACTTAATCGGGGGTGCCTGGGTGGCTCAGTGGCTTAAAGCCTCTGCCTTCGGCTCAGGTCATGATCTCAGGGTCCTGGGATGGAGCCCCACATCAGGCTCTCTGCTCAGTAGGGAGCCTGCTTCCCCCTCCCTTTCTCTGCCTGCCTCTCTGCCTACTTGTGATCTCTCTCTCTGTCAAATAAATAAATAAAATCTTTAAAAAAAAAAAAAAGTCAACTGAATCGTACAGATTCCCTTTTCTTTTCCTCCATCCTTTCTTTTTTCCTTTCCTTTTTTTTAAAGGTAAATATTGTTCTTACACTGAGTCATTATAATATTTAATTTGTCCAGTTGTCTCTTGTTCTTATTTATGTGCACTTCATGCAGTATATACTTATTCTTGATGTTTGTTTGGTAATTACAGCCCACATTTAGCTGAGCCATGGATTTTTAATGCCTCACTAATATGTAGCGCAGCCAGAGCACACCCAGCCTGTGGGGACATGTCATCCACATAATTTGTATCTATGATACCTTCTATTATATTCAGATATAATGGATATATAACATTATATTAATTTCTAGTAGCAACATAAGGAATCCACATTTCTAAATTGTGAAATAATCACCACAATAAATCTAGTTAACATCTGTCACCCCACAGAGTGACACATTGCTTGAAAAGTGATAAAAAAAACTGGGGCGCCTGGGAGGCTCAGTGGGTTAAGCCTCTGCCTTTGGCTCAGGTCATGATCTCAGGGTCCTCAGATAGAGCCCCGCAGCATCGGGCTCTCTGCTCAGCAAGGAGCCTGCTTCCTCCTCTCTTTCTGCCTGCCTCTCTGCCTACTTGTGATCTCTCTCTCTGTCAAATAAATAAATAAATAGATAAATAAATAAAATGATGAAAACCTCCAACAGGCAGAAGACAGTGGGGTTTAAGGACAGGTTTTGGAATGACTCTAAAAAACCCCCTTCACATCAAATGTTAATGATAATAGACGAAAAATCTACAAAACAAAATATACTCATATTTATACCTCCCTGGACAAGTACTATTAATGCTTTATATTATATTCTTCCAAATGTAGTCATTTGTATAAAAAGCATATGCCTCTACCCTTACAAGCTAGAGACAATGCCTACATTTTGAATTCTTGCTAGAGACTATATCTTCAAATCATTCAATATACATCTTTTACCAAAAGATTGGTTATAAAGAATGATACTTTAAAGGACATATAGTCTATTCATCCTATTCATTTTGTTCTTCATTATTTTGGCAGTTAAGTGCCATGTTTGAGCCAGATTTATAGGTCTCCCACTGAATTTCTTCCGTGACTTAAGCTTTTATTCTTGATGAGGTATGTAAGTTACTTCTGTACAAAATTTACTGTTGCTTTACTTGTCAAGAAGTTTGTGAAAAAGAGCCATCCACTACTTTAATCATAAAAACATGTTATAAAAATGAGTGGAACAAAATATGTATTTTTATGCATTTATTTCATTTTTTATAATGAAATAATTTTATACCTAATTGATTTTTCATTAGTTTTCTGACCAAGAGGCTAAGTGCAATTTAGTATTATTATTTTATAATTGTATAGCATCCTTTGGCCTATATTTCTATGTTTACTTCTGGTAATACTTGCATTCATTCAGCTAAATATTCCTGCTTCTGCTATTTTCTGTGTTATCACAACCCACCTCAAATCTTTTATAGATAACAGCAGGACACAGTTAAGTAGTTGGATGAGAATATGTAATATTATAAAACTGTTCAACTCTGTGAGTACTTACTGAGTAATTGTTAATTAAGAAAGTCATACATCTCATTGTCTCTACTTTTTAGTGAGCCCTGAGTTTGTCTGAATCCCAGGTCTACTCAGATTCATGTTTGATCTTCTACAGACATCTTGGTTACTCATTACTCTCAGTGGTAAGGGTGTCTGGCATAGTGAACTCTCAAGAAATGTTGGTTTTCATCTCTCTTGTCTTACAGCAAAGGCCACATTATCCCCCTCTTTAGATTTCTGTGTTTTGAACTTACTCTGAAGACCATCTGTGACTTCTCTGATTTTGTGACCATTCACTTCCATTTTTCAAAAGATTTCTGACATTCTTTAAATCTGGTGTTGTCTCCTATCACATTAAGAGATGCTATTTAACATTTCCTCTACATTTCCCCCTGGCAATTAAAGCTGTTGACAGGGAAAAAAAAATTCTGGAGTGGAAGAGAAAAATAAATAGCTATTTCAAGCTATCCAAAGGTGTGCTGTTCAAATCTTTTGTTTAGTTAAGCACCTGACATTTACTGTCTAACTTGCAGCTTGGAGAGCTTAATTTTTTTTCATCACAGCATATTATAAAGTAGTAGCTCAAGGAATATTCCTAGAAATTATTAGAGATAAAAGAAAACAGCGAAGGAGGGATAGAAGGGAAGAGAAGAAGCAAAACAGATGACTGGAGGGCCCCGGTGCTGCCTATGGCGATGAGGTCGTGAAAACAGTACCAGCTGGTTTTTGGAAGAGGGGCAACTGAGCTGAGATTTTAAGTGGTTTATATTGTTGCCCTCTACCTTGCCCTGCCTACCCCTTCAAATTTTAATAAAGTCTTCTCTTCATCTATCCTCTTTGTGTATTTACGAATATGTGGATCAAATAAAGGACTTGAATTCTATGTTGAAGTTTCCTTGGTACCTAAAAGGGACAGTTTTCAGGGGATCTAAGTAATCCAAATCATCCTCTCTCTGAAACCGAAGTTCTGAAATGTCATCTTCGCAGCCTAAATTTCTGGGGGCCGGACTTCCTGCAAAGCACCCCTTGCAGTTTCAACCCATTGTTTCAGTGGTATCTTGTTTTTTAACAAGAAGTGTGATTGAGTGGAAATTTGGCTTGCATTAGGAAGTAGTTTCACTTGTTCAAGAATAAGTCTATTCCAGCAATCAACCGTCACTCAGAAGGCATTTAGTGAATAGCCATTAGCTTCCTAATACTGTGGTTGAACCCTCAGAGGTCCTAAGGCTCCTCGCCTTTAAGGACCACAGAAAACAATTCCAGCAATATTAACGATTCACCAGAAGCAATTTGAGGATAAGTCAGTGCCAAACTGCAAGTAGTATAAGGGAAGCCAGCAGCAATTTTGTTCACAATGCCTCTTATGAAGTTTGACTCTGATATCTATTCTATATTCTATCTCCAATATTTGGCCAAAGGTTTGATATCATGGCCAGAGGGAAATACTTTCCATGTGAATATGTTTACAACATCACTTGCTTTTCAAAGGTCTTTTAATAGATGGTGAACTGCAAAAGGAAATTACAGAAGAGCAGAAAAGAACCCACTGAGGAAGCAAACACAAGTGGACCAGGAGATGTTTTTGAATTTGAAATTCCGGCTGACTTAAAGTCTTATATGAGTAGTTTTAAAAAGAATCAGAGATAATTAATTAATCCTTTTAGTTTTATAACTGACTGTATGCAACCTCCCAGCAGCACTTGGGAATGAAGGAGGGCTGAAATGTGTGGGTGACGAGGAAGACAGTATTTTTTGAAATAGCCCCAACAGGAGACAAGTAGTAGTATTTGAAGAGATGGCCAGGAAAAACATTGCTGGGTCAGTCTAGGTCAGCCAGATCTACGGTTTTGGAATCAAAACACAGTAGAATCATTTTTGGATCATTCATTGCAGGTTCCAGCAGAGTTTTTTTCCAATTCATGGCAGCAAATTTGGCTCTATGAATTGCTTTCCTTAAATCTTAAGGAAAAATATATTTGTAGATTTCTAAATTTCAGTGGTATTCAAGAAATAAAATTTAACAAGTGTGGCGATGATGGGGGAGGTTTGTTCAGGATGCTATCAGGTAAAGAATATACTTACCTGGGGCACCTGGGTGGCTCAGTGGGTTTAAGCCTCTGCCTTCGGCTCAGGTCATGATCTCAGGGTCCTGGGATCGAGCCCCACATCAGGCTCTCTGCTCAGCGGGGAGCCTGCTTCCTCCTCTCTCTCTGCCTGCCTCTCTGCCTATTTGTGATGTCTCTCTCTGTGTCAAATAAATAAATAAAATCTTAAAAAAAAAAAAAGAATATTCTTACCTGGGAATGACTGGAACGTTCCACTGGACTCAGACACCAGAGCACAACTGCTTCCCACTAACTCTAGCAAAAAAAGCAGCTATATCTTTCCCTGTTCCAACTATCTTCTTTCTTCCTTCATCGCAGCTGTTAGTAGCATCACCTTCTATCGTGCCTGTTTTTCCTCTTTACTTCTTTTTCCCATATGTATATTGACAAACCAGAGTGTAAGTGAAAACTTGTTAATCTTAAAATGGTAGAAGAGTGGTACCATTTCTTTATGCGTGTCTGTTCTCTTCTTGCTTCCTAGAACGGGGGTGTAAATAGAATGTGGTAAAATTATTCAAGATATCTAGGTAAAAATATGTGAGGTAATATCTTTTCATAATCATCAAAGCTAATGATTACTAATTGCTATTTCATTGCCAATTTTTATAAAGTAGAAGCGTGAAGGTGCCACACAATTTCAAGAAAGCTATATTCTACTAGGGATAACAATATTAACACATTAAAATTGTTAAAATAATGTTAGAAATTCCCGAAGTTATATGGTTTCCATGCTGTTTGTGCAAATGACAGGGTTGGAATTAATGTCAAAGTTTTGGTTTTCTTTTTTTTAAAAGATTTTATTTATTTATTTGACAGAGAGAGAAAGCACAAGAAGGGGGAGAAGCATGCAGAGGGAGAGGGAGGGGGAAAGAAGCATGCTTACCAAGCAGGGAGCCTGATGTGGGCTCTATCCCAAGACTCTGGGTTCATGACCTGAGCTAAAGGTAGATGATTAATGACTGAGTCACCCAGGCACCCCAAAGTTTTGGTTTCTCGTGATGAAAGAAGAAAGTCTGTAGAATTTTCACAGGAAGAGGCTTCTGGACAAATTAGGTGCCATTTTTTTTTTTAACTTGTTTCCTATTGTCACAATGTGGGATCACGTGGAATTACAACAAACAGTGGACAAAGCTAGGTGTGACTTGCTATAAAAATCTTAGTCTTTCTCCTTTTCTCAAAGGCCTGTTTGTTAAAAAATGGTAAGCACCATTTCCAATAAAGGCCTTTGTTTTAGAGGTAAAGTTTTGCCACAATACAAGTCTAGATCTACCAGTATATATCCTGGATATGAATAGGAAGCATGTGTCTTATGTCGTTTCATACATAATCAAATGCTACCTATTCAAAAGAAGTACTCCTGCTAATTTCTTAGCTGCCATGTTCAAAAACACTCTTCAGAAGATGAGTGTTGCCAAAATCACGGCTGCTGAACTCACCTCCCCCCAATTAGCAAGGCTAGGACAAAGAATAAAAGAAAGAAGATTTCCCATCATTGCCACATTCATTAAATTCCAAAATCTTGGGGCACCTGGGTGACTCAGTGGGTTAAGCCTCTGCCTTCAGCTCAGGTCATGATCTCAGGGTCCTGGGATTGAGCCCCGCATCAGGCTCTCTGCTCAGCAGGCAGCCTGCTTCCCCTCTCTCTCTGCCTGCCTCTCTGCCTACTTGTGATCTCTCTCTCTGTCAAATAAGTAAATAAAATCTTTAAAAAATAAATAAATTTCAAAATCTCTATTCAGA
Organism: Procyon lotor; assembly: GCA_028646535.1. Taxonomy (NCBI): domain Eukaryota; kingdom Metazoa; phylum Chordata; class Mammalia; order Carnivora; family Procyonidae; genus Procyon; species Procyon lotor. The sequence goes on along the minus strand of CM053604.1, from coordinate 112,406,843 downwards.
ACTACATACAACTATCCAACTTCTCTGATTACCTTTCAAATTCTTGCTACTACGCAAATTGTAAGGGACAGTTGTCAGGTAACATGTGGAAATTAGGAAATGGTTACATTAAACACTAAAATCAATGATACTGCGTTGTTAGACTTAAAGGTATTTACAATTTCTTTAATATATGTCGTGTTTCCACACTGTGCAAGTAAATAGCAGATGGGTAGAAAGTCATAGGTGGAATTTAAGAAAGAATTCATACATACTGGTTATGTCATCAAAGGAAGTGCCTCACAAATGAGTCTCATAGGGAAAATGATGCAGGGTTGAAAAGCATTTCAAAGTTGCCTTTGCAGAGAAAACCAATTAAGAATACTGTGTATCGAACTGTATGGAAGTGGAAAATGTGGCTCAAAGATACTGTTTATTGACTGTCCCAGGGCACACAGTGGCTACAAGAGAAAAACATAATTTTAAAAGTGTAATTCAATAGTGTTGAAGTTATAAAATTGGACTAAATATTATCTGCCAGCCAAAAGCACAAAATACTTAAACTCTCTTGGGAAACATGATTTATTTATAAAGGAAAAACTAGGTTAATTCACTTCCAAATTTTGCATTGAATATACACATTAGCTAGCTACCAGAAGAAAAAGCATTTTTTTTCCTGGTGACAATCGATACTTTTTCAATATTTTATTGATTATATTATAGCACCCTTTAGACATGTTATAGCACCTAAATAGACCCTATTTAGATTTTTTTCTTTTTACCTTGTTTAATTTAGAATTTCCAAAAGAAAAAGCAAAGTTTGGTAAGAATGTATTTAAGAAGACTACTACTATAAACCTTAGGAGGGCTAAATATTCTGAAACACTATACTCATTAGGGAGTTTAAAGGGTAAAGATGTTTAATCTAGTTCAATTTATGATAATAGATTTTAGTAAAATGAAACACATGGGCATGTGTTTGCACAAACACACATCCCTCTTTCTGATAGTACACTATGGATTAGCAACTTCTTTGAAAATACAGGGTTGTTTTTTTTTTTTTTCAAATTTGTATTTAAATTCCACTTAGTTACCATAGAGTTTAATATTAGTTCAGGAATAGAATTTAGTGATTACTCACTTACATATAATAGCCGGTGCTCATCACAACCAGTGTCCTCCTGAATACCCATCACCTATTTAGCCCACTGAGTTGCCCACCTCCCCTCCAGCAACTCAGTCTGTTCTCCATAGTGAAGAGTCTGTTTTCTGGGGTACAGATGTAGGGAGCTGGGGGCTGAGACCAGGGGTGGGTGGGGGGAATCCGTTTTCTGGTTTGCCTTTCTCTCTTCTTTTACCCATATTCTCATCTGTTTTGTTTCTTAAATTCCACACATGAATGAAATCATAGGATATTTGGCTTTCTCTGACTGACTTATTTTGCTTAGCATGATACTTTCTAGCTCCATCCACATTGTTGCAAATAGCATGGTTTCATTCTACAAAAAGATCGAGTAATATACCACTGTGTATGTGTGTGTGTGTGTGTGTGTGTGTAAATAGAACGTGGTAAAATTATTCAATTCATCTGCTGATGAACATCTGGGCTCTTTCCATAGTTTGGCTTTTGTGGACATTGTTGCTATAAACATTGGAGTGCAGGTCCCCCTTCAGATCACTACCTTTGTATCTTCAGAGTATATACCTAGTAGTACAATTGCTAGGTTGTAGGGTACCTTAATTTTTAACTTTTTGATGAACCTCCATATTGCTTTCCAAAGTAGCTGCACCCATTTATGTTCCCACTAACAGTGTAAGAGGACTTGAAAATAGGGACAGTTTTGTATGTCACTACATTCCTCTCACGAAGTATCACAGGGCTAGGTTCTTAATAAATGCTTGTGTAATGAATAAATCAGTTATTTACCATAAGATTGGCTATACAAGTCAAGTACAGTCACAAATCACACAATACTTTTCTTTCATTTTGATTTTACAATTACCAGGAATTAGATAACCTCTGTTACACTAGTTTTATTTACTGGTACAAAAGAAAACTTACTTTTGAAACCTCAGCTTCAATAAAATGAGACAATTTTGAAGAGATATAATGATATACTACATGCTTTGAAACTGCAAAGCAACAAATAATATAAGTAAATGCCATTTGTTCTTCTTAAGCTTAGAATGGTTTGAAAAATGTAGGACTGCTTTTATGAGCAATCAATAAACGGAAAAATTGATTTCACAAGTTTTATTGCATTAAATTCTGAGTAGTTTCAGTAAACTTATAGTGAAATTTAACAAGGAGACAATTTCATGAGTATTGGTGTCTATTTTTATCTGAGCTTGGAATTATCTGGCATTTGGGAAGCCATTACTTCTTGCCAGGTGAGAGTTAGACAATTCACAGTTTCTACACTGAGTCAGAATTCCCCTGAAATGAGTTGAGAAAACATTTGGCTGAAGAATGGGTGTTTGTCTCCTCAGTAGTTGAGCCATGGAAGCCTTGTACAAATTTGCTTCCAACAATTCAAAAGTCAAACATTCATCTAAAGACTAACATTCAATGTAGGACATAACATATCTTTGTAGCCTTGAGAGATCAGAGGTAGGACTGAGTCCTATTGCGTAACCTGGGTTAGGATGGAAAAAAAAATAACTGTTTTCACAGGTCATTTAAAAATTCATTCAGTGAAGATTGCTTTTGTTCAACACTTGGGTGTCTGCTATGTTGAGTATTTGAGTTTCTGTGCTTAAAGAGGATGAAATAAAGGCTCCCTGGAATTAGGGCCTAGCAGGTTTGCCACTGGAAACTAATTTAATCTATTTTAAAAGTTCAGTGTGGGGTGCCTGGGTGGTTCAGGCAGTTAAGTGCCTGCCTTCGGCTTAGGACATCATCTCAGGGTCTTGGGATCAAGTCTCCCATCGAGATCCCTGCTCAGCGGGGAGTCTACCTCTGTGCCCCTCCCCTGGCTCTTGCACTTTCTCTTTCTCCCTCTCCCTCACACTCTCTCTCTAAATAAATAAATAAAATCATTAAAAAATAATAGTTCAATGTGAATAAGCATTTTTGTATGACTTTCTTAGTCATATATATAATTTCAATTTAATATTTTAGTAAGACATTTCCTATTAAGCTCTATCAATTAGTTTTGAGAGTAATTTTAGAGATTCACTGTTCCAATTCTGTAGATTTTCAAAGAGAATTTGGAAATTTTTAAAAAAGACTTATTTATTTTGGAGAGAGAGAGAATGAGAGTGGGGAGGGGCAGAAGAAGAAGGAGAGAGAGAAGACTTCACCGAGCAAACAGGGAGCTGATGTGGGTCTCAATCTTACAATCTTGAGATCATGACCTGAGCAGAAATCAAGAGTCAGACTCTTAACTGACTGAGCCACCTAGGTGCCCAGGAATTTGGACATTTTACTAACTGGGAGAACATCTTGATGGCTATAGGTAACTAATTGTTACTGAGAAGAGACTTTCTCAGTGTACTTTACTTTAATCCTAACATTGAGGATACCATTCTAAAGAATTTCTGCTTGTCCTGTTACACTGAATATTATTATTCTACATGGCAGAAACTTCACTGTCAACAGTCTGACATTTACAATATGCAAATTTAATAATATTATTTTTATTTTCTTAAAAGATTTTATCTATTTATTTTAGAGAGAAAAGGAGAGAGCAAAGCAAGAAGCAGAGGGAGAAGGAGAGAGAGAATCTCCAGCAGACTCACCGCTGAGCACAGAGACCAACGCAGGGCTTAATCTCATGACCCTGACATCATGACCCTGAGTCAAAATCAAGAGTTGGATGCTGGACCAACTGAATCACCCAGGCACTCCTCATTATTTGTCTTACATCTGTCAGTGGATTTCTCTTCTTAGAGTTCGAAATCCCAAACTGCTTGGGATATCACATTAAAATCTTCCTTATGAAGCCACTGAGATCTCTACATTTCTTTTGTGGTCATTTTCTCAAGATGCAGTCTCCACATCCTTCTCAAGACACCTGCTGCTCTCCAATACTTTATTAAATATAAAAACCCATGCATTTATTAAAAGCAAAAGTGGAAATAAAATGTACTTTGTCACTATTAGCTTCCCATATATCAAAACCACTTTCTCTGGATGTATTCTGTGGGGATTTAAAAAAAAAATGAATAATTGTAACCACTAACATTTCATCAAGTGCTTACTACTTTCTGTGCATATATTAATTCAATTATGCTGTATAATAACTCAATGAGGTTAGTGTTTTCCAATTATTCTCATTTTATAGATGATGAAACTAAAGCTTGGAGTCTTTAAATGACTTGCCAAAGGACACAGAGTGAGAAAGTGATTAGATTATGGTTCAAAACTGAAAGTCTGATTTGAGAATTAATGCTTTCTTTTTCTTTCTATCTTTTTTTTTTTTCATTGAAAAAGAATATTGCAATGTACTTCTTAGGAAAATTTGCCTACGGCACAATATGTTTAAAGAATAATATTAAAAACTTGCCTTTCAAAGTCTATGTTGTTTTAAATTAAAAAAAATTAAACAGTAACATTTGCTAATGAGATATCTTTAATAGCTAAGCTACTCAATCTGATTTCAGATCCTATCAAACAGTACCAGATTCTAATATGGACTTTGAAAATGTTTTATCCACCCTTTCAAAACTCTCTTATTTCTAAAAGGGATTAGAGAGTTTTACAGTAAAAATAGATAGAAATAATGGATTCACTACATCAATGGTAGAGAAAAACAAAGAATTTGGATGAGGGTAACATAAAATAAAGCAAATTATTGTACATGAAAATCTCAAGATTCCCTAGAAAGCAAAGTACAAGGAAGGAAAAACCACTGAGCATGTAAACAAAGAAGACCCACTACTCCTGGCTGCCCTATCCTTCATGAGCTAAGTGCTGGATCCCATTCATCTTTTTGTGCTGCTCTCATCAGTGTGAGTTTGATGTTATGACCATGGCCATGAGAGATGTACAGAATCCAACCTGATGGCATGTAGGGTCTATAAAACTTGTGGCCTGCCAGACAGGGAAAATATGAAAAGAATACAAAATAGAGAATTCTGCTTACCCAAATCAGGCAATAAATTTAAAGGTGGTTATTAAAGGATGACATAAGTGTATGAAGGATTCAGTGGAATGGCATTAAAAGTGTTTTTAAAGCCAGACAAGAAAGCACTCAAATGTATTAGGGGAGCCAAAGATTTGCAATATTCAGCCAAGCATAAAGCCTTAGTAACTATCTCCGTGTGGCTACAGAATTCTTTAGTAGAAGAAAAGAGGAGGTAAATAAGGTAAGAATAAGAGTAAGGCAGTGGCTGTTTGGAACCCTCTGAAGGTCACAGTCCTCGTTATAATTTATAAAAAGGGGCTCTTTCTTTGGTGGGGTTGACTGGTGGGGATTCTCAATATTGTCAAATCTCATGTATTATACAAACATCTCTAGTAGGTAGGCAACATAAGCATACTTACTTCCTTTATGGGTCTTTCAATGCCACCAAGAACTAGAATTCTATTTTTTTTAAAGGGTAAAGTAGATTAAGCCTTAAAAACCCTTTTGTGTGAATTTTGTGAATGACTTGTGCATATCTGCTATTTGGTATGATAAATTGTTTGAAAGAATTTAGAATATTAGTCTTGCTAACTTGAAATTTAAAGTATGTTATTGGAAATTTGAATATAGACCTGAGAAATTATGTTAAAAAATTATACACATCAGGGCACCTAGGTGGCTCAGTCGGTTAAGCATCAGCTCAGGTCATGAACTCAGGGTCCTGGGACTGAGCCCCCCGTCTGGCTCCCTGCTTAGCTGAGAGCCTGCTTTCCCTCTCCTTCTGCCTCTCGCCCTGCTTGTGTGTGCTCTCGCTCTTTCTCACCCTTTGTCAAATAAATAAATAAATAAATAAATAAATAAATAAATAAATAAATAAATAAAATAAATATATATATTTTTTTAAAATTCAGCAAATATTTATTAGTTTTATTTAAAAACATCAAAATTTGTAAAATACATATATATGTTAGAGTAATAGAAATGCCTTATATATTTTAAAAAAGACTTTGTTTTGTTGTGGAGTGTAAGAAGCAAATGGAAATAATTGAAAGAGGTGATTAATCATGAGTTGAAGACCTTGTTGAATGCTATTGTTTATTCATTAGATTTATAAAGTGTAAAAAAAAACCTTTAGAGTTGGACTTAGTGATTTAGAAAAATTATAGTTCTGAATTTCGATTTTTATTGAATTGAATATTAATTTTAAAAAATCCTTAATAACTGTAAGGTCATGAAAATCCCATGACACGTGTACCTAGCATGTACTCTATAACCGTTTGTTAGTCAAAACAGAAAGGAGAAGTGAGAGTGAGAGAATGCATGTGAAGGAATGAGATTCTTTCAGGTAGTAATTTCTTTGGAAACAAGTAAAACACAGCCACTTTGGAAGAGTTTGACACTTGCCTAGAAAACTAAACTTACTCTCACTGTATGGTCCTGCAATCAGGACTCCTGATTTTTACCAAAAGATTTTTTGGTAAAATTTTACCAAAACTCCCTGATATTTACCAAAAGAGTTGAAAACTTAAGTCCACACAAAAGTCTGCAAATAGATGTTACAATAACTTTCTTCCTAATTACCCAAACTTGGAAGCAACCAAGCTGTCCTTCAGTAGGTGACTGGAAAGATAAACTCGTACATCCAGGCAATGTAATCTTATCCAGCATTAAAAAGAAAGGAGCTATCAAGCCATGAAAAGACATGGAGGAAACCTAAATGCGTATTACTGAGTTGGAGAATTGAATCTTAAAAGACTACATACTGCACAATTCCATAACATATAGAAGAGGTAAAACTCTGGATATGCTAAAAAGATATGTGGTTGCCAGAAGTTAGGTGTGGGGAGGAATGAATAGGCAGAGGATAGAAGATTTTTCAGATAGTGAAATACTCTGTGTGATACTAGAACCATGGATACATGCCATTTTACATTTGTCCAAACCCACTGTATATGCAACAGAAAGAGTGAACTGTAGACTTTGAGTCATTAAGATGGGTCACGGTAGGTTTCTCATTTGTCATAGTGTGCCACTCTAGCGGGGGATGTCAATAATGGCAGAAGCCGTGCATATGTGGGGGCCAAAGGGTATACGAGAAGTCTCTGTACTTGCATCTCAATTTTGCTCTGAACGTAAAACTCCTCTAAAAAGAGTCTTTAAAAAAATTTCAACAGTTTCTTTCCAAAGAATTTTTCAGGCAGACATTTATATATGAAGAGTTGTACAACAGATATAAGGACAAGAGTCTTCAGTAGAAATTTATAAAAGATGCAGACACAATTTCCGTATGTTGTTTTCTATGGTGGTCCTCAATACAACATAAGGTCTTATTGTTAATTCTTTGTATGACTGTGGTGAATTAAAAAACAAGTATATTTCACTCTGATGGCTCACAGAGAATTTAAAAGAGTAAAAAGTTAAAATTTCCCATGTCTATGCTCTAGCCAGACTTTCGGAGGAAACTTGACCATAAGAATTTAATATTGAAATCTCTGGTCATCACTCAAAGTGTGGGACTTCTGTAATTGAGGAAGCCAAGTTGATATTTTGTTGAAAAGCTGAAGATACTGAAATATATTACTGCCTCATTTGTATACTATATACCTTTCATGAAGAGGGGATGTGGCCTTTATGTGCATAGTGTCAGGTATTTTGGTCAAAATTGTTTTGCATTGGGGCACCTGGGTGACTCAATGGGTTAAAGCCTCTGCCTTCAGCTCAGGTCGTGATCTCAGGGTCCTGGGATCGAGCCCCACATCGGGCTCTCTGCTCAGCAGGGACTCTGCTTTCCCCTCTCTCTCTGCCTGCCTCTCTGCCTACTTGTGATCTCTCTTTCTCTGTCAAATAAATAAATAAAATCTTTAAAAAAAATTGTTTTGCGTCTATTCAAATTACCCAATAAGTGCTTGATTTAAACCTGATGTTTTTATGTTAATATATTGGAATAGTCTGGAGGATTTTGAGAATAGGGATATTCAATTGTCTTTATGCATTGTAAAATTACCTTACTAAAGCTTGTATAAAAGCTTTTATTTTGAACAGATTTGGTCTGCCAAGAAAAGTTAGCTCAAAAGTACTCCCTCAGGTAAATAAATTGCTTATCAGCTTGTGCTTAGATTTTTGGAATATTCCATCTGAATGTTAAAGACAATATTCCAGGGTCACCTGGGTGGCTCATTGGTTAAATGTCTGTTCTTCCTTCGGCTCAGGTCATGATTTCAGGGTCCTGGGATTGAGCTCTGCCTCTCTGCTCTATGGGGAGTCTGCTTCTCCTTCTCCCTCTGCCTGCTTCTCGGCCTACTTGTGCATGTTCTCTCTCTCTCTCTCTTTGTCAAATAAATAAATAAAATCTTTTAAAAAATAAAGATAGTCTTTCAGAATTTATAGATTTTGTTGTTGTTGTTTTGGTATAGTTGGTGATGAGTTACTTTTATTTTTTTCTGACAGTAAGTGAGCAATGGTTTCTGTACTTTCCTTAAGACCATCACTAAGATATGATATGGAAACTATGACATCAATGCAGACAAAACTAATCATCCTACTCTCTCCCCCCATCATCTTCTGCTACAACACTCAGCGAAAATGTAGAAACAGTAGAAACAGTGATAGTCTAGGAAAGGAAAGAAGGAAATCTAGTCCCACTTGTCCTCATCCCCAATGAACTTTCGAAAGAAGAGAACACAAGGGTAATGTATCTTCTGCAACTTCAACCCTTAGGAAAGAAGAGTGTATTGAAGTGCGGGAAATAATGGAAGAGGGGATTTTAGAAACCTGACATTATATCTGGTATTCTGGGAGCAAATCACCTTCCAAACTGTTTTCTAAAAACTGAAGGAAGCCCCCCAAAAATAAATTCATTGGAATTTTATTGTTAAGCTGATAGGAATTTTACTTCCTATATGATAAGGATGGAATAAGAATTCTTCTCTTGCTTCTACAGGGTTTGGGAATGTTGAGTCTAAATGATGGTTGTTGTCAGAAGGTATTGTTGAAGCAGGACAATGTTTTCTCAAAATTGTATCCTCAAATTTGGGGAACCCCTCTTGTAGGTCACTGACAGGGAAATCATCTGGCAGTGAGGTCACAGGCCTAAGGGGTATTTTTAGGAACAGTAATTGCTAAGGTGGGATAAGTCGCTGGAGGGAACAAAGGAATGTTCTCTCTATTGACAGACCGGCAACCATAAATAATAAGGGACAATAAATTATACGGGAGTTGTTACTAGCAGATTCCTACAGAATCTTTTGGGACAAGGCCAGTCATCCCTCAGCTCAGTGTTGCCAGTCTAGGGAGCATTCTCAGCTGCTACTAAATGGAATACCACCAGGGTCCAAAGGGCGCCACATGGATCCAAGGAACACACCTCTTTTCTGCAACCATAAGGTCCCATAAAACAATGGCAACCTTATACACTAAGAGGCCACCTAATGCTATCATGAGAGACTGACGGTTTTCTTTTGTTTTTGTATTTTAAAGATTTATTATTTTAGAGGGAGACAGAGAGAAAATGCTTGCATGTGGGTGGGTGAAGAGCAAAGGGAGAGGAGACAGAATCCTCAGACTCCCTGCTGAGCACTGAGCCTGACTTGGGGCTCAATCCCAGGACCCTGGGATCATGACCTGAATCAAAATCAAAAGTCAGAACTTCAACTGACTGAGTTGACCAGGAGCCCCAAGACTGGGGCTTTGGGGCTTTTATCCCAAGACTGAGAGGTTTTATCTGAATTCTTCAAACAGAGATACCCAAGGAGACAGTTTCAATATTTGGACTGATCTTAAATCAACCACTGGGCAAAATATAGGTTTATTTATTTCTTCTGCAACTCTGAAGGAAGGTCAGATGGGTTTATTCCTTTTCTGTTCTTCTGAATGAAGTATGAGTAGTAAGTTTACCCTGTCACATATTGGAAGACCATTTGGCATATTTAAGGATCTCTGTGAGTGTATCACTGTACCCAAAGCTGACAACAAATCTGTAGTCTAAATCAGAGAAGCAAAATACCTTGAGCTCACAGGTGAAATCATAAGACAGAAAAAGGATGACAGGGTGAGACACAAGACAGTCAACAAAGAGACGAAAGAAAGATGGAGTCTTGAAAAGTTTTATTAGGTTTCCTTCTGACATTTTATAGAGGGGGGCTTAGTTTCAGCAATGGCAATTCAAGTCTTATACCTAGTGGCTGGGGATGTATCTGGAAAGCATGTGCCCTGGAGATGGGTGGACTCCAGAATCAAGACTAAATAAGAACTTAGGGCTGGGAATGCATAAGTCAGAGAAAGGTCTGGAGGTCCAGGAAAGCTCCAGCTCCAATGCGTGCTGTTCTCATGAGGACTGATACGCATTTCCCTCTCAAGCCTAGTATCTGAGGCCGGATACTGACAGTGATTTAGGGACCAGATCAAGGATGAAGGAAATACTGGGGTGAAATCTCTTTTGGGGGGTACTAGCATGCATTTCTGGCTACTTTTCATAGAGCCAAATGCTCTCCGTTAGGCTTAAGTCCACCCAATGTCCGCCCATGATCACATTTGAACTCTAAATGGGGAAATGGGGATAGGGCCAATGCAAGGGGAGCTGGGTCTCCAGAAGGACCTAGTAGTCACTTATTTGAGTTGTGAAATTCCACTTGGTCTGCAGGGCTGCCCATTAGGTCAATTGGTAAACAGGAGAAAAACAGTTTGAATAAAGACCTAGCTTTCAACTTTTTGGAAGGAGAATCCATTCTGGATGGATTCATGGATCAGAATCCATGCTTATTATAGGACTGCATTGATTTACCAATGGTAGCATATAATTGTGAAGTAGTGTTTTAAAACGTTCTATGTTAATGTATGCTTCTCATTCGCATTTAGGTGCACTTTTCCTTGTTTTTTTTTCAAAAAAAAAAATGAGATATCCACTCACCTCAGCAAGAGTTTTCACCGTTACAACAGGAATGTAAAGAGAACAAATGAGCTAATATTAATCAGTACTACATTGGTTTGATTCAGAAAATAGAAATGTATGTTTTTAGAACATAATTTCAATACTAACTACAGATGCTCTTGATCCCATGTGCCATGTCAAGAGGACATGCTTCTTCATTATTTAAAATTCTTTATCTGATTATTTTAATAGAGAAGAGGAAAGAGAAAAGCTATGACATAGTCCTGTATTACATCATTCTGCACAGGAATTTGCTTTGCCAAAGGCCTAATTCCCAGCATTCTGACCCTGAAATAGGGCTGTGATAAGATTTCTGAATATGCATTAAAATTGACGCTTTCATCAAGATTATACTGCTGATCCTGGGGGATGGAGATTGGCTACAAGTAAATCACTGAAGATGGATTGAAAATGTTTGGCAAATCTTAAATCATAAGCATTTTCTCAATTGAATGAAGCATTGTAACAATGATTAAAGATAGAATAGTTCTCTCTAAAGTTGTTTTGTTCCTCAAAGATGGTAGTAGAATAGTATTATTATTCAATTTATTAAAAAGAAAGTTGGTATGGGGATTTGAAAGAAATAGCTAGTCTGTCATTTTGGGGAACTGGAAAGACATACACAGAAGGAACTATACTGAGGCATTGAAAGGCATACATAACTATGCAATGATTGGGGTCTTATACTACCCCAAATGGGATTTTAACAGTTTGGGTGACAGATGTTAATGCTTTAGAATGTTTTATAACTTTAGACTTTAAGTGGTGTGACTGTATTCTAGGAATACATGTTTCTAAGGTTTCTAAAGAATGGTATTAAAGTTTGGGGGAAAAAAATCTCATGCATCTATCCCTGAAATTGATATATTTAAAATCTCAGTTACTTAGCCACACCGTGATTTTCAATCTTGAGTATTATGTAGACAATAAATGTTAACAGAGCTTACAATAATATGGAAATCTTATGTTATAATATTAAGTGATCAAAACCTCTAAGACCATTCTGTGTGTATTATTACCACAGGTGTGTGAGAAGAGAACTTTACAGGAACTAAAAAACCCAGAAACACAGCTATAGCAATGAGACTTTATCTTTGGGACATGAAAATATTCTTGGTTTGATTTTCAGTTTTCTATATGTTCCAAATTTTCTATAAAATTTAAAATTTAGTAATGATCAAGTAGCTTCATGTATAGAAATTAGAAATGTCTGGTTTGAGAAGCAAGTATATCAGAACCTTTTGTCTTCCTGATGTTCCTGATGGCCAAAGCAATATCTAATAGCTAAGAATCTTTTGGATCAAATTGTTGACATTCTTCAATAATTTCTGAATCCACAACCACATCTCTCCCTCACATCTGTCTATCCTTGATGGTAGTACTTTATGCCTCAAAAATAAATACCTTTTTTCTTCTACAAATTAAAAACCTTCAAGAGTGCTCTTCTCAGTTGTCTTGATGATAAAGTCTACTAAATTCATGATGTTATAACTGAAACGATAAATATATTATCTTAGGTGTGTTCTTATGTTAAAATATTGTCTGGCAAAACCAATTTTGAGCATGGCATTTTTCTTTCATTCTTAATCTTTTTTTTTTTTTTTTTTTTTTTACTGTATGCACAAATGCTGGGTGTGTCAATTGAGCAGTTGAATGTATTTCATGTATATGGATGAAATTCTGAGACCTGTGAAGCCTCCTTACCCTTCTGTTAGGAAGTTGTCTTAGAGAGCTGCCAGTTCATTGAAAGTGACATTCATTGATACAGTTGAACAGATAACATAAGAATTTCTAAGTATTTTTAAAATGCATGATATTGGGGCACCTGGGTGGCTCAGTGGGTTAAAGCCTCTGCCTTCGGCTCAGGTCATGATCTCAGGGTCCTGGGATCAAGCCCCACTTTGGGCTCCCTGCTCAGCAGGGAGCCTGCTTCTTCCTCTCTCTCTGCCTGCCTCTCTGTCTACTTGTGATCTCTCTCTATGTCACATAAATAAATAAAATCTTTAAAATAAAATAAAATGCATGCTATTGAAAATAGTCTTGTCAGGGGTTAAAAGCAAAAGATGAATATGCTGAAATAAAGCAAAAAGTCATTACATTCTAAATACTAGAAACTTGAAAGCTTCAATTCTTAAAATTTCTATTGATATGAGCAAATGCAAAAAATTTATATCCATGGTGTGGGAGGTAAAGGGCTGATAAGGAAAGAGAAGATATGACTGGATCATTGTTATTAAGGATTCCTGAGGAGGGATTAGAAGCCAAGTGCCAAAGTGGGAAATGCTAGCAGTCCTCAGATCTAAGAACTGAGGAAGTTTGTGCCCCACTTCCTTCCTGGAACCTGGGATGAACAGCCACATAGACCTACTATACAATGATGTGGGGACATCAAATTGTAAATGGAAACATGGTGTGTCTGTTCATGAGAGGGCCTAAGAAAGTATCCTCCTTCCTGTGACCCTGAGTTTCCTTTGGTTTTCTGTGCTTACTACTCTGTGCCCTATTCCCACACATGGAAACAGTCTACAGATCTAGGAGCTGGCTAATCAATACTGGCCAATCAAAGATGATGAGAGATCTCAGACACAAAAGAATCTTACAAAAAAAAAAAAGCAGAGGACCAATATCAAGTATCAGGTGGAAATTTTCCATCTCAGCAGATTTGAGGGGAGAATTGTGAAGGATGAGATGCTTTCTCCGGTGCTTTGATGGCATGTAAGTCCATCCTCTTACACATTACCAAAATTGAAATGGCATCCTGGTGACAAGTGACAGGAGAGAGGAATCCACGAATTAGACTACGTTTAAATCAGAATGATAAAATATTGCATTCGTCTGTATTTACTTGGAAGTATCTAGATTACTTATTCTGTTATTAAGGAGGAACAGGGACTCAAGATTATTTCATGCAGTAATTGAACAGAGGTTTTGATGACCTGTGAATCAGTGATTTGTCTAGACACTGGGATGTAGTAGCGGAAGAGAGACAAAGTCAAAACCAGGGCTCATGGAGCTTTGTTTCTAGAGTGGATGGAGAAACATTGAAAATACACAAATAAAAATGGAACAAGTCACGTAGTACCTGCTATGAGGAATGATGAATCAGAATAAGGGAGAAATAGCTAGGTGGGTGTTGTTTTAGACAGACTAGGCAAGGAAGGCTCTCTGTGGAGGTCGTCTTTCAGCAGAGATGCAAAGGAAGTGAGGGGGAACACTTTGTGCTGTTCTGAGGGAAGAACATTCCAGGTAAAGGAACATTAAGTGAATAGGCTTGAATAGAGTCACGTATTTGTTTCTGACTTGACAATCATAGAGCCTACATACAGCTTTAATATAACTTTCTTAATAAGGATGATACTGAATTAAATTTTGTTACATAATGAAAAACATAGGATTTTAGGAGTTTGGTTACCTAAAGAATTTTGCTGAAATATTTATAGGTTAATTGGTAAACAACAATATCAACAAAACTCATGGCTCCTGAATTAGGTGTAGATAAGAGAACCTGAAAGTTTGGGGGAAATATAAAAGCCTATACTCATATCGTTTTAAAAATATCTTGTGTTCTTATTCCAATGTAAAGAAAATAAAACTAGAAATTGCTGGTTATTCAGTCAGAAACTTGTACCTGAATAAAACCTTGGCATATCAACAGAAGATTTTTAATGAATTACTTTGATGTTTTAAGATAAAATAAAGTATTAAAAACATATGCACATTGTATCTTTTTTGTGTCTTCATTACCAAATATATATATAGATTTTATATAGATTTTAATAATATATTATAATTAATATATTAATAATATATATAATATAATACATATAATTATATATGCATAATTATGTATATATAATTATATGTATTATATTATATATTATAAATATAATAATATATTTGTGTATATATATGCATATATATATATATTTTATCATTTGGCAAAAATAGTGATCTTATATGTTGAGAACCTAACCCGAGCAGGGAAGAATATAGAGTTTTAAATAATATATATATATATATCACTTATCATATATTATTTTATATAACAATATAAATATTATTGATCTATTATTTAATGGAATATATATATGTCAATAAAGAGTAAAATGTGATTTTTCTCTACTTAGCCGTTCAGCTCCAATGCAAATTTCCTCTGTAAGTTTGTTTAGGTGAATGAAATTGCTAGAGGTAAGAACTCTGGACAAAATACTATACACTACTTTTTAAATTTTCAAATGAAGTCTTTCAAATACAAGAAGAGAAAGGATGAAAACAACAAGGAAGAGAGAGTTACTGATATCCAAAATCTGTGCAAGTGCTCGAGTTAAAACTTTAAATTCCTGAATTCTTTCTGAGACTGTTGGGCTATTATGTGTATGTATGTGGGAGTAAGACGGCCTTGTAAATATGAACAATACATTGTACAGTCTGCAGCTTTTTCTATTATGCTTACATCTAAGGGAAAAAAAGAAGTTTTAATGCAAAAAGGAGTGAGATCAGCCTTCTCAAAGCTAATTATATAGGAATGAAGAATTACATTGGGTCAGACACAGACTCTCAGACCTACATATCTTAGCCAAAATAAACTTCATGGGACATGCCCCTGAAGTCCTGATTATCCCGTCTGAAATCAGTTTTCAGACTTAATATATTCTAGTATATTTCAGAAGTGATTCAAGACTTTGTTATTAAAAAAAAAAAAGACTTTGCTATTCAAAAGTCTATTCAAACTGATTTCACCACTCCTTCATATGTTTTTATATTTTTTATCTTATAGGAGAATAAGATTCCTTTCAAAACCACCTTTTATATTGCTTATTTTCTTTTTTAATTGTGTTTTATTTTTTTAAAGATTTTATTTATTTACTTATTTGACAGAGAGAGAGAGTGAGAGAGCACAAGCAGAGGGAGCGGCAGAGGGAGAGGGAGAAGCAGTCTCCTCACTGAGCAGGGAGCCCTACTCAGCTCGATCCCAGGACTCTGAGATCATGACCTGAGCTGAAGACAGAAGCTTAACTGACTGAGCCACCCAGAAGCCCCTATATTGCTTATTTTAAAATCTTGTTTAACTTAAGAGGCATTTCATTATTTATGTAACACATCTAGATTTATGTTCACTATTTTTGCTTCTATAGATTTTTGTCTTATTTTCCTGAACTGTACTTTTGAAGTGGTAAAAAAAACCCAACCCTATCATTAAATCTCTTTTTCTAGGAGCACCTGAGTCACTCAGTTAAGTGTCTGCCTTCGTCTCAGGTCATGATCTCAGGGTCCTGGGATCAAGCTCCACGTTGGGCTCCCTGCTCAGTGGGGAGTCTGCTTCTGCCTCTCCCCCACCTCATGCTCTCTCTCACTCTCTCACTTTCACTCTCACTCTCTTTTTTCTCTTTCACACACAAATATAAAATAAATAAAATCTTCAAAAAAACTCTTTAAAAAAATCACTTTTTATATTAATTTCTCCCATCACTTTGTGTTTCATTTCTTTTCTTACAGTTTAAGTGTGTGTGTGTGTGTGTGTGTGTGTGTGTGTGTCATAGTAGGAACCCCCCACACACAAAATCATGCATAGAGCAAGCTGAAATGCTAAACAAATAGAAGACAGTTGACCTATAGAAATATACAAATCCAAGGTAGACTGCACACAAATAAGCAATAAACAATCCCCCTGAGATTTCTAGAGTTGTTTGTTACCCAGAATGATCTGTTATCTGATATAGACATATTCCTATTGAAGGTAGATAATAATATGCTAAGTGAAAAAAATTAGTAGCTTAAACTGTACATAATAATAACTTTATCAGTTTAAGGACCATGAGTATATTACTCACACAAAGTGCAATTCAGAATATTATTGAGAACAGAGATAGAAAGATATACTTGCTAAAATCACAGCCTTTGGAACAAGTTAAATTCTGTCAGCTTCATTTTCCTTATGTGCATAATGAAGATGTGTCTTATAAATTCAGTGCAAGAATTAATATGGGTTATCATAGCATTTATTACATAAGAAATCAATTACTGGTATTCAAAAAAATGCACCAACTTACAAAAAAAAATAAATATCTTAGAAATCCTTCGTTTTTTTATAATGGGAACATATTCTTCCCCTCTGATTTCCCCCAATTCACCCTTCCTTTCCTTGGGGGAAGTGGGAGGGGGACATGAACCAAGAGACACTGTGGACTCTGAGGAACCAACTGAGGGTTTTGGAGGGGAGGGGCGTGGGGGGTTGGCTGAGCCTAGTGGTGGCTCATTGAGGGTATTGAGGAGGGTATTAAGGAGGGCATGTATTGCATGGAGCACTGGGTGTGGTACATTAAAAAAAATGGAAACACATTTTTTTTAAAATTTTTATTAACATATAATGTATTATTTGCCCCAGGGTACATGTCTGTGAATCATCGGGCTTACACATTTCACAGCACTTAACAGCACATACCCTCCCCAAGGTCCACAACCCAGCCACCCTATCCCTACCCCCTCACCCCCCAGCCACCCTTAGTTCGTTTCTTGAGTCTAGGAGTCTCTTACGGTTTGTCTCCCTCCCCATCCCTTCCTGTTTCATTTCTCTCCACCACTCCCCCACACTCCCGCCTTGCCTCTCAAATTCTTCATATCAGAGAGATCATGTGATACTTGTCTTTCTCTGACTGACTTATTTCGCTTAGCATAATACCCTCCAGTTCCATCCACGTCATTGCAAATGGCCAGATTTCATTTCTCTTGATGGCTGCATAGTATTCCATTGTATATATATATACCATATCTTCTTTATGCATTCATCTGCTGATGGGCATCTAGGGTCTTTCCATAGTTTGGCTATTGTGGACATTGCTGCTATAAACATTTGGGTGTACGTGCCCATTCGGATCACATTTGTATCTTTAGGGTAAATACCCAGTAATGCGATT
>CM053604.1:112304640-112388455 GCA_028646535.1 Procyon lotor | reverse complement strand
TAAATTTTAGTATTATTTGTTCCATTTCTTTGAAATAAATTGATGGTATTTTGATAGGAATTGCATTAAATGTGTAGATTGCTTTAGGTAGAATAGACATTTTCACAATATTTGTTCTTCCAATCCATGAGCATGGGATGTTTTTCCATTTTTTGGTGTCTTCCTCCATTTCTTTCATGAACACTTTGTAGTTTTCTGAGTACAGATTCTTTGCCTCTTTGGCTAGGTTTATTCCTAGGTATCTTATGGTTTTGGGTGCAATGGTAAATGGAATCGACTCCTTAATTTCTCTTTCTTCTGTTTTACTGTTTGTATATAGAAATGCAACTGATTTCTGTGTATTCATTTTATATCCTGATACTTGACTGAATTCCTGGATGAGTTCTAGCAGTTTTGGAGTGGAGTCTTTTGGATTTTCCACATAAAGTATCCTATCTTCTGCAAAGAGTGAGAGTTTGACTTCTTCTTTGTCAATCTGGATGCCTTTGATTTCTTTTTGTTGTCTGATTACTGAGGCTAGGACTTCTAGCACTAAGTTGAATAGCAGTGGAGATAGTGGGCATCCCTGCCGTGTTCCTGATCTCAGGGGAAATGCTGAGAGCTTTTCCCCATTGAGAATAATATTCGCTTTGTAAACACATTCTTGAGTGAACCAGAAAATAGTCACACTATATATGAAGTTCTTGAAATCTAGTAAAATAAAGTTCAATCTAAAGAAAGAGATTGCTGTTAAGAAAATAGTTTTTTTCTTTTAATTTCAGAGTTTGAAGATATATAATATTGGAATTTTTATTCCTATATTATATATACCTTGGGTATATATAATATATGTTATATAGTTATATATATTATATATTATATTATATTATAATATGTATAACAAAAACAAAGAATGTACAATATACTTGGTAACCAAATGTGTTATGCTTGAAAATATATCCAACCTAACATTAGAGGCAAACTCAACAGCAGCTGGACCATTTTAGAGACTAATCCGCTAGAACTTTTCAGATACATCATTCGAAACTCTATAATTATGGCTCTTTGTAACATGTCATTTTTCTGTTTTATTAGGAACACAACAGTATAGTTAAGTCACGTATAATTTTTTTCTCCAAAACTGTTTTTAAAGGATGTTACTGTAAATGAATGCAAAACAGGAAAAAGATCTGACCGTTTCCTAAAATAGAATATTCAAGTGTAAGGGTCTTCGTATGTCAAAAGCTAAACATGTTCTTTTTAACATATTTTATTGTTTTCCCTTCTTAATTTTCAAAATTCTTGTATATATTCAAACTAAATTTTATTCTGTATGCATTCATCCTTAAAAGAGTTATTTACACAGCATTAGGGACTCTTGGGGGGGAACAATTCAATTTTTATACCTGGTTATCTTTAAACAGACAAAAATATACTGGTTAAAATAATCTAAATAATGGAGTGAATAATACAGAGATTTCATCCTATCTCGTTTTGTTTATATTTAATGAAATGTACCCATATTCAAAAAACCTGAAAAATATTCTGAGCACAGTCATCGTATTAGGTTTCTGTTGCTGCTGTAACAAAGGACCAAATCTAGTGGCTTTAAACAACACACGTGTGATCTCACAGTTCCGGGAGTCAGAAACCAAAAATAAGTCTCATAAGGGGCGCCTGGGTGGCTCAGTCGATCAAATGTCAGACTCTTGATTTCAGCTCAGGTCATGATCTCAGGGTTATGAGAGTACACACATGCTCTCTTTCTCTCTCTTTCAAAAAATAAATAAATAAATAAAAGTCTCATTAGCTAACACCAGGGTTTTGAAAGAGGTTCATTCTTCTGGAGGCTCTAGAGAAGAATTATTTCCTTGCTGTTTAGGCTTTACTGGCTGCCTGCGTTCTTTGGCTTTTGACTTTACCCTCCATCTTCAAAGCCAGCAGCCCAGAATCACCAAGGCTTTCTCTCTTAACTTTGCTTCCATTATCGCATGACCTTCTCTGATTCTAATTCTACAGCCTCCCTCTTTTAGGGATCCGTGTGAGTGCATTGGGCCCATCTGGTTGGTCCAGAATAACCCTCCCATCTCAAGATCTTTTATTTAACCACATCTGCAAAGTCCCTTTGCCATCTAGGGTAACATGCTCACAATTTTTTAAAGACTGGGGGATAGAAAATCTTAAGGGACATTATTCAGTCTACCACAGCTATGCTTGATTTTTCTGAAATACCTAGATATGAGAAGAAGTAGGGCTTTTATCAATTCCATATGATTGGTGTATTTTAAAACTCAAAAACTCAAAATAAATATGATTGAAATTTTAAGACTATTCTCATAAATTTATCAAAATTTGGTAGCTCCCTCAGTTCCTGGAGCTCACCAAAATTTGGTAAATTTTGATAAATTTATAAGATTTATCAATTTATCAAAATTTGTGTATCAAAATAAATTATCTAATTTACCAAAGACTACAAATGGGAGCATATTTTTTTTAACTTAATAATCATGAGGTGTCTAATTTTTCCATTTCTTTCTGAGAGAAACTGCTCACTTGATTTGTGGGAGTGATCCCTTCCTATTCCCCTCAGCCTCAGAGCTGTCATAGCAACTCACTCAAACACAATCAATTCATTAGGAGGCCTGCAGCTTATAGGCTAATCTTGCAAAAGTTCTCCTCTATCTAAATTTAGATAGTCTAGAGTAATATTATTCTTGCTCTTTAGAATTTGCATGGGCAACTATAAAGCAAATTAGGCATCTTGTAATGATAAGTAATTAAAATGGAGATAAGGTTGCCAGAAGAAAAAAATGCAGTATAGTCAATTAAATTTGAATTTCAGGTAAATAATTCCATTTCCTAGTATTGTATGTCCTGGATACTTCCTGAAATATTCTTTAAAAACTGTGTTTCCCTTGCCTGAAACTTAAATTTACTTAGGTGCCCTATAATTTATTTGCTAAACTGGCAATCTTACAGAGAGTATAATGGGTCCTAAGTGGCCATGAACTAGCTGAAGTTATAAGGAGATTGACAATTTTGAGGAAGCAAAAGCTGTGAGCTAGAGCACAGTTGGAAGGTAAACAGTGGTCCTTAATTTCTTCTATTAAACAAACAAGAAGGGGAACTATAAAATACAGAAAAAGAAGAGATTTTACAAATCTTCCAGAAGAGACAACCACTACAATAGCACTGGACAAAGGACATCATAGACAGTTCACAGAAATAGTCCATAACCATATGAAAAATATGTTCAGTTGCCTTAGTAATTGAAGAAATGTCAGCACAATGAGATTTTTTTTAACCAAATTTTATAAACAAAGAGAGAAAAGATCGGCAGTGCTCAAAGTGGGGAAATTGGGACTTCCACACAATTTTGTGAAAGTCTCAATTATGCATGAGTCAATTATGCATGAGTCATTAAAATATGGGATGGTAATGTCAGAAAGTCTTCTTTCACTTTCCTTAGGGTGGTGATTGAAGGGTTTAGACCCTCGAGTCAAGTTCCTTTGTAGGACAATGTCTCACCAGCCATTAAGGAGATGAAATCTAAGATGCGTCTCCATGTGGAATCTCTACACAGAAAAAGGATTTTTTTTTTTTTTTAAGATTTTTATTTATTTGACAGAGAGAATCACAGCTGGAGAGGGAACACAAGCAGAGGGAATGGTAGCAGGAGAAGCAGGCTCCCTCCCGAGCAGGGAGCCCGATGCGGGGCTCGATCCCAGGACCCTGGGATCATGACCTGAGCCGAAGGCAGACTCTTAACGACTGAGCCACCCAGGCGCCCCAGAAAAGGGATTTCTTTCTGCATGTCTCAAGCCCATCCTTTCCTTTCAATTTTTAACTTGTATTTTCTCTTTTTCTTTTTTTTAAAGATTTTATTTATTTGACAGAGAGAAACACAGCGAGAGAGGGAACACAAGCAGAGGGAATGATAGTGGGAGAAGCAGGCTCCCTGTAGAGCAGAGAGCCTGATGCGGGGCTCGATCCCAGGACCCTGGGATCATGACCTGAGCCGAAGGCAGACGCTTAACAACTGAGCCACCCAGGCGCCCCAACTTGTATTTTTTCTAATCTAAGCTCCCATCATCTAGCTCCGAACCAGTTTCCCTAGAATCACTTTTGTCTCATCTTTTCCAAAGTGCAACTCTGATCCTGAAACAGTGACCTCCTTTCCTTCCCCGCCACTTGCTCTTGCTGAGAACATTTCATTGGCTTCCTCTCGCTCTGAGGATGAAGACCAGAGATGAAAGAGCAAATCCTTGACATGACTTACTGACCACTGGCTCAGGCCTCCTGCACCACATTTGCCGCCCTGCTCATGTTCAATGACCCAAGCCTCCCTCAGTTCCTGGAGCTCACCAGGCCGGCTTCCTGGCAGGGCTTCAGACCTGACCTTTCTTTGACTGGTAACTATTACTCACTGATCATGCCTTGGTCTGCCTGGCTTACTCGGGATATCTTTTTCTGAGCTCTGTGACTAGGTAAAATCCCCAGTTACATGAGCGTTTGTGGCACTGTGGTGTACTTCTCTTCCTGAGCTCTAACCACCTGGTAACATTACGTCTTGGGTGGTTATTTGATTCATGTCTCTCTCACTCACTAAAGGCTGACAGAGTACAGGAATCATGTCTGCTTTTCTCTCTGTGAAGGCAAGTTATCTCAAAAAAGCTTGCAGAATGAGCAAAGAAAACATTTATCTGTGAAGGGCTGGGTAAGCAATACAAGTGAGCACGAGGGAGTTTCCTTTTTTTTTTTTTTTATGTGGGAGTTACCATATCAAGTTTCTGATAAAGGCTTAAGTCTCCCCAAAGTACGGGTGACCACAGGAGGGAGATGCCAAGTATCAGGCTACTATTACCTCTAATTAACCCTAATCTGTCACTGTTTTAATAATTCCAGGGATCTTTCTAAGCCATTTTTACTGTGCTTCCTTATAATGGTTAAAGCTACCTTTTTTCAGACTAATGAATTGAATCAGATGAGAGAGAAGACAACGTGGGCCCCTCGGTGCCAGATTTAAACTGAATTGGGAGACAGTCGTTTCAGCATCTGTGTTAACTGTGGTCTGAAAGGGTTTACAGATTCAGCATAAATTAGCTACATTAACCAGACATGGATTTTACTTGAATTGGGAACTGGTGTGACAAAATCCTAATAGTTTGATAAAATAAATGGAAAAAAATTTAAAGGGAAAAATGCACTTATAAATATAGCTCTTCATCCGTTTTCTTGCTTTTCCTTCTAACTCTCTCTGAATGCAAGAGTGCAGTGGCTGCTGTGTATCTCTCTCACTGTATTCCTAGGGCAAGCAGTGACTAATTCACTAAGGTTGAGTCAACTCCAGAAATTTCAGTTTGAGGCTTCCATATTTTATTCTATAGATAAAATAATTTGAAATTAAAAAAAATAGAGCTAGGAAAATATCTAATGTTGTCTTTGCTGAGTATAATAATTAAGCATTAAATTTGGGTAAGAGTTGGGGGTTCTCACCATTTATTCAATATACTGAATATGCTTTGGTACCCACCGCCGGAGTATTGCTTCTAGACGGGCTAATGTGTACTACTAGAATGACACCCTGTGGCTGGACATATCAATAGCAGAATGCTCACTTGTCATTCTCTTCTTTCTCTTTTTGAAAAATTAGTCGTTATACAATGCGGTTTACGTACAAGCAACACACAAAATCACTTTGCAGCTTGAAGTAGATTGAGCAGTGTCAGCAAGGATAAAGAAAGTATGTCAGAACTTAGATCTTAATTTTCACAGATCACGACACATAGCTGCAATTCGCTCATCGAGAAGGTAGAAACAGTTCTCTTAAAAATGAGCCATAACAATTCACAGTGTTTACAGCCCAAATGCAGGTTCGTCTCTGCCTTCTCACTGGAGACTCAGGACAGCGGTGTGGCCTGTGCGGTAGCTGTGTTAGTATCTCTATCTTACAATTTTAGGAACCTTCTGTTTCTAAGGGTTAAAAGAATTTTTCAAGTCATCTGGCTAGTCAAATGCTAGCAATAAGCTCTGCATTGAGGTCTTTTGGATTTAAAATGTATTACTTTTCCCTGGGAACCCTGCTGTAATGAAATCAACTAGTAATTACACATTCCAGCTTTGAAGATTTGATCATTCGCAGTATCTCTTCTGTTTGAAACAGAACGAAATGTTCTGCTGCCTGAGATGGGATATTGGATTCCTGGCATTTTCCAGTCTTTTCTCCCTTTCCTATCTGTCTATATAAATCTTCCTGGCCTTTAAGGCTGGTCAACACCTACCCGCCCTGCACCTTCATTCGTTGTAAACTCTTGTGAACCTCTGACCTTCTGAACATTTATTGAATTACTCTCTGTGAAGCTTATTTGTCCCTGACTCATTGTGATGTCAAGCAATATCATGTATTTCTTGAACACACTTAAATATTTCCTGTCACTTAAATTTCCACCTGTTCATCTTTTAAGTGAATACCTTGAGAATGAGACCAGTGGCTTGCTGTTTCCAGTCTCTACAGGACTCAAAACAATACTCTGTGAGAAGATGCGCTCTGTGAATCTGATCCTAAATTACTCAGAAAGGAGAACTGAAATAATTATAACCTGGCTGTTTACCTAGGCTCTCACAGTTAACTTCTATGTGTTTAAGATACAACTTGTTTTTTTATTCCGAATATATAATTTCCTTATAATTTAAGTGTATATTCACATTTCAGTATGATAACAAAGCAGGGTAAAATTTTTGTTTGGTTCTAGCCTAATATGAATGTATTCAATGTATTTTCCACACATTTCATGCATGTTACTGAAGGAATATACATGGACTTTAATGCATTTTTAATGTATAAAACTAGAAAGAAGGAAATACCCTCTGTTAGAAATTCTTCTTTGGGGCACCTGGGTGGCTCAGTGGGTTAAGCCTCTGCCTTCAGCTCAGGTCATGATCTCAGGGTCCTGGGATCGAGCCCCACATCGGGCTCTCTGCTCAGCAGGGAGCCTGCTTCTCCCCCTCTCTCTGCCTGCCTCTCTGCCTACTTGTGATCTCTCTCTGTCAAATAAATAAAATCTTAAAAAAAAAATCTTTCTTTACTGTCCCATGTTTTCCCTCACTGCATCCTTTTAAATTTGGCTGTAAGAAAACCCACATTTCCTTTTATTCCTCATGGATTCTGAGTGCTTACCTCGGGTCAGTTGAAGGAGCCTCTTAAAGAAGTAAGTGTGTATGACTTCCACTGCCCTGCTGTGCTAGAATCTGCTACTGCCTGGGAGTGGTGTGGAGGATGAGGGCAGGATGGAAGTGAGACAGTGGGAGGAACAGAGGAGATCAAAGCGGTGAGGGAGTGGTAACGCCTCTCAAACTTGAAACTGTAAGCAAGCTCTGTCTTCTTAATTATCTTGAGTTCTCTGTGCATTCAAAGCTAGAACTTCACCCTTTCTCCTCTAAAGCAAACATTTTAATCCAATCACTGGGTTATATTATCCAGATGTTAGAGACCTTGAAAACTTATGTATTTGCTTTAAAATTTAACACAATTCTCTCAAATTGCACTTTGGATGCCGACTGAGTGCCAACCCAAAGGGCTCCCATAAGCAGTCAACTTTCATAGTTGGTTAAATGCTTAATTTTTACAAGTGACACGCTTTGTCCACAGTACCGATTAAGACTTTGGAAAAAATGATAAAACTACCACCAATGACCAAAAAAATCACTGTAAAGAAAGAAGGTAATAGCGTACGTAAGTTATGTAGCTGCCCAATTAGCTGTCATATTGTCGTTGAACATTTTGCTCTCTCGTTATAGTTTACAAAGTGAAAAATGGAGCAGGTAGTCCACATCGAGACTGGAAAAATACCCTCAGCCTCATTAAATGATTCAGATTTCAGGGTTTCAACCTGCCCATCTAGGTATTCAGTGACAACTGCATTTTACACAAAATAACCTGACAGCCAAGGTAGTCTGACAATCAATTCCAAATAAAGAGCCTAGCACCAAAAAGCATGACCTCTTGAAGTCTTCAGCTGAAAACTGAAGGTTGCCCAGAGGTGAGCCAAACTGTGAGATTAGGTGTATGTACATGACTAATTCTCGCCGAGTAGAGGAGCCAGACCAGAGATAGCACTGTTAAGCAGAAGAGAGGATGTTAAACTTGATCATGGCAGCGGCTGACAACCATTGGAGTTCACTTGGTTTGGAATTTCACTTTGGAATGGCTAAAGTTTAAATTGCCAACTACCCCTGACTCATGCCCCTACTGATTATGTAAATCCCAATGGTGGCCCAATTGCTGTAGGGGTGAAAGCTACACAAAATAAGGTAAAAGAAGGTATGAAGTATTTTTCCTAACCATGGAGAAAATAATCTTGTCCATTACAAGATGTAACTCACTGTAGCCTCGTCATCTCTAACATATGATGACATCCTGGCTTGGCTGCCAGCTACCGATATTAATTATTCGAACTTGATTGAGGTTAACTGCTTTTGCTGAAGGTTTCAGAATTCTCTAATTTCAGCTGTCTCCGTGATTCAGGGCTCTAAATACTTATTAGAAATGACGGGATATGCTGAATATGACTCTAGAAAAACTCAAGGTGTTTTATTAAATAGAATTATCCTTTCCAGTATATCGACGTATGGGATTCTCTTAAATTTATATTTGAAGTACTTCCTCTCATTTGTTCCCAGTATATATATCTGTGCTTATGTAAAGACAATAGATTTCTTGTATTTTTGAAACCATATTATCAGTTACAGAACGTAACATAATGGCTTCCTGCATTTTGATACCCAGATAAGATGACATTATTATTATTATTAAAGAAACCCTATCACAAGGTTTTAATATAGCTCTTTACATGTCCGAGAAATAACATATATAACAAATTTCTGAAATATTATATATTCAGATAATATTATATATAATATATATTGTATATAATTCTGAATGTACATAATTCTGAAATATTAAATATTATACTGAATATAAATTCAGTGCATGTCACTACAATTCTTTTTACCCCCACAACATGTCATACTCTCTGAATTCAGAGACTAGCAAACAAGCAAATAAAGCTAAAAGTAAAAATCTACTTACTGAGAACTTCCTCATTACATAGAAAAGACAGCAAATTTTTAAAGTGTGTTAGCTGCTCTTTGAATAGAAAATATATACTTATATATGTATTCAAGCACATATTAAAAATTACAGATGTTTTGATTTTATGACAGACTAACCTTATGCACAGTCTTATTGAAAAAATCTTAAAGAATGAGTTAATTCAACTACACCTTTTCCGTTAAAACCAAGGCTTCAAAACGAATCATAAATTTATCCATTCCTATAGCCCGTAGATTTGTCTTCTAAAAATTTTTTGAAAATCTCAAAATGATAAAAAAAAAATATCTGGCTTCGATACAATCAAGCATATCAAACAAACCCATGCCCATAAAAATAGACCACTCACCATGAAGTATTTTTATGTCACAAAAAATATTTTTGCTTCCCAAAGTTGACTAAAATATTTTCTTCCTTTGAATATAACATGGCTTCATTTAAAAACACTCAAGGGAAGCAATTATTTTCCTAAGATGCTGAATTCCTTTAACTGATTAATATTCCTGTTCTCTATTGTTAAGTAAGCATGTCTCGTGACATATTTGATATATAGAGAGGTGAAGATGACCCCTCAGGTTGTTCTATATTTACTTCTTCACAGCAGGCTGGGAGCCATTAGCTCAAAGCTCCCTGGTATCAAACTCAAAATTTTACACATCCAATTGGTTTAAATATAGTTCAAATGCACAGAATTTTAGCTATTTAGAGCCTGTCTGTTCTACCTCACAAAACCATGTCCAACATCACTTAGCCATAGAGAAGGTAAACCTGAGCTATAAAACACCCCAAGCCTCGTTGCCTTGGGAGCTCTCTGACCCACAGATGCCGCATCGTGCTGGTGAGGGCATCATCTAGATATGTAAGCCCCTTTCTGATTTCCTCCTTCCTCATGAGTCTCTTGCCCTCTTCCTTTCCTTCTCTTTATCTTTTTGTTTTTAATTAAAGTAGAGTTGACATCTAATATCTTAGTTTCAGGTGTACAACAGTGACTGGATGGTTATATACATTATAAAATACTTCCCGATATAAGTGCAGTCACCATCTGTCAGCATATAGTTATTATATTATTATTATTAATTGATTATATCCTCTATGCTGCACTCTTCATTCCTGTGTCTTATTTATTTTACAATAGAAACATTATACCTCTTAATCCTCTTCTCTTTCTTCCACCCACCTTCCCTCTGGCAACCACCATTTTGTACTCTGTGAATCTGTTTTTGCTTTTGTTGTTAATTTATTTGTTCATTTCTTTTGTTTTTTAGATTCTACATATAAGTGCAATCATATGGTACTTATCTTTCTATATTTAACTTTTTCACTTAACATAATACCCTCTAGGTGTATCCATTTTGTTGTAAATGGCAGGATTTCATTTTTTTAGGGCTGATTAATATTCTATTATATATAGGAATGTGATATATATATGTGTATGTATGTATATATATATATATATATATATATATATATATATATATATATATCTATCTACACATGCCACATCTTCTTTATCCATTCATCTATCAATGAACAGTTAGGTTGTTTCTACATCTTGGCTATTATAAAAAATGCTGCAATAAAAATAGGGGTGCAAATAGTTTCTAGAAGTAGTATTTTCATTTTTTTCAGGTAAATACCCAGAAATTGAATTGTTGGGTTGTATGGTATTTCTATTTTTAATTATTTGAGGAATTTTCATACTATTTTCCATAGTGGCTTTACTAGTTTACATTTCAACAATGCACAAGAATTTCCTTTTTTCCGAACCCTTGCCAACACTTGTTCTTTTTTTTTTTTAAGATTTTATCCATTTATTTCACAGAGAGAGGGAGATCACAAGCAGGCAGAGAGGCAGGCGGAGAGAGAGGAGGAAGAAGGCTCCCCGTGGAGCAGAGAGCCCGATGCGGGGATCAATCCCAGGACCCTGAGATCATGACCTGAGCTGAAGGCAGAGGCTTTAACCCACTGAGCCACCCAGGCGCCCCAACACTTGATATTTCTTGGTTTTTTTTGTTTTTTATTCTAGCCATTCTGACAAGTATAAGGAGATATTGATTTACATTTCCCTGATGATTAGTGATGTTGAGTATCTTTAAAGGTGTCTGTTGGCTATCTGTATGTCTTTGGAGAAATGTGTATTCATGTCTTCTGCCCATTTTAATTAGATTATTCATTTTTCTGGTGTAAAGTTATATAAGTTCTTTATATATTTTGGTTAATAGCTTTTTATTGGATATATCATTTGCAACTACTTTCTCCCAATCAGTAAGTTGCCTTTTCATTTTATTAATGGTTTTCTTCATATGCAAAAGGTTTTCAGTTTGTTGTAGTCCCAGTAGTTTATTTTGTTTTAGTTTCCTTTGCCTAGTGAGACATATCCTGAAATATATTGTCTTGTTTTTCCAACATTGATTATTTAAACTGAAGTTAATGTTCATTGGCTATTCTGAAAACCCTAGGGCCTTTATGAATCTACTCTACTTGCACTCTATCAATGGAACAACAAGGCCTGGATGATAGTACCTCTGTTTACAATAGGGTTTACTGAATTTTAAGCCCACAGTTGCAACCTACTGCTCAGAAGAAAAAATTCCATTGAAAATTTGACTGATCACTGACAGTGTGCTGGCCACGCAAGAGCTCTGATGGAGATGGGCAATGAGATGAATGTTGTTTTCATGTCTGCTAACACAACTTCTATTATGTAGTCCATGGAGTAAGGAGTAATTTTAAGTTTGGAAGTCTTATTATTCAAGAAATACATTTTGTAACGCTGTAACTGCCATAGGTAGTGATTCCTCTGATGAATCTGGGCAAAGTAAATTGAAAAGCTCCTGTAAATGATTCACCATTAGATGCTACGGAAAACATTTGTGACTCACAGGAAGAAGCAAAATATCAACATCAGCAGAAGTTTGGAAGAAGTTGAACTTAACCCTCATGGATGACCTTGAGGGGTTCAAGACTTCAGTGGAAGAAGTAACCGCACATGTGGTTGAAATAGCAAGAGAACCAGAATTAAAAGTGGAAAAGGGGACTGAATGGCTGTAATCTCATGATCAAGTTTTAAAGGATGAGGAGTTGCTGCTCATGGATGAGCAAATAGAGTAGTTTTTTGGGATGCAATCTACTCCTGGTGAAAATTGCTGCAATGATAATGGAGAGTTTAGAATTTTTTTTTCAAAGATTTTATTTATTGGACAGAGAGAAACACAGCGAGAGAGGGAACACAAGCAGAGGGAATGGAAGCGGGAGAAGCAGGCTTCCTGCCGAGCAAGGAGCCCGATGCGGGGCTCGATCCCAGGACCCTGGGATCATGACCTGGGCCGAAGGCAGACGCTTAACGACTGAGCCACCCAGGCGTCCCAAGAGTTTAAATTTTTTAAAAAAACTTATTTAATAAAGCAGAAACATGCTTTGAGAGGATTGACTTCAATTTTGAAGGAAGATCTTTTGTGAGTAAATTGTCATCAATCAGCATCACATGCCACAGAGAAATCATTTGTGGGAGAAAGAGTCAATAGATGGGGCAAAATTCATTGTTGTTTCATTTTCAGAAAAATTCCTACAGCCACCCTGACCTTCAGTAACCACCACCTATCAACAAAAACCTCATGTGACACCTCATTGTGACATTCACTTTATTGTTGTGGTCTGGAAATGAACCCACAATATCTCTGAGGTATTCCTGGATGTTAATATACATTTTTTTTTTCCATGGGGCTTTTTTTTTTCCTAAACAGCTTTTCCCCACAGTTTTGAAAAGAAAGGTAAACATTTATTTTTCTCTGTATAATTCTTCCCCATTGGCTTTCATTAATAGTGCAGGAAATGTTATGTACTTGAATGACAGGCTGAAGTAAAAATTCACAAGAGTTATTTTGTGTTTTTTTTTACTATAGCTTAAGTATTTCATACAGAATTTCAGTTTTTGTTCCAAAATGCAAGTTTAAAACATTTTTTTATGGTGGTAAAAAAATAACATAAAACTGACCATCTTAGTCATTTTTAAGATTGCAGTACAATAGTGTTAACTATATGCACATTGATATGTAGTCTATCTCTAGATTTTTTCATCCTTCTTTTTTTTTAAGATTTTATTTATTTATTTGACAGAGAAAGAGATCACAAGTAGGCAGAGAGGCAGGCAGAAAGAAGAGGGGAAGCAGGCTCCCCGCTGAGCAGAGAGCTCAACGTGGGGCTCAATCCCAGGACCCTGAGATCAAGACCTGAGCTGAAGGCAGAGGCTTTAACCCACTGAGCCACCCAGGCACCCCTCTTTTCATCTTTCAAAACAGAAACTCTCTACTCACTAAACAAAAATTCCCCTTTTTCTTCCTCCCCTACCCCTGGCAACCATCAGTGTACTTTCTCTTTCTAAGAGTTTGACTACCTTAGATAACTCACATAAATGAAATCATGCAGCATTTGCTTAGCATCATATCCTCGATTCATGAATGTTGCAGTACATGACAGACCTTTCTTTTTTTAAAAGATGAACAATATAATATTCTACTATATAAGTATGTGTATGTAATATATGTACATATAAAACAATTATATAATTATATGAACAACATACATACGCATATATACATATGCATATTCATATATACACACATATATATAGCAAATAATTATATGTGAAATATGTAATATATATCATTTAAAAAAATCTATTCATCCATCAAGGATATTTAGGATATTTCTACCTCTTAGGTATATATAATGCTGCAATCAACATGGGAATACAAATATCTCAAGAGGCTATTTCAATTATTTTGTTAAATATCTAGAAATGGTATTGCTGAAACAAGTTTTAATTCTATTTTTAATAGAACATACTATTTAACATAATAGGCTTCACCATTTTACCTTCCCACTAACACTTTGAATTTCTCCACATACACACTAATACTTGTTATTTTTTTTAAATTTATTTTTATTTTTAATTTTTATGGTGACCATCCTAATGGGTGTGAGGAGATATCTCATTGTTCTTTTGATTTGCATATCCTTGATTATGAATGATGTTGAACATCTTCTCATATGCTTATTAGCCATTTGTATATCATCCTTGGAAAAATATTTACTCAGGCCTTTTGCCTATGTTTTAATCAGGTTATTTGTTTTATTGCTATTGAGTTATTGGAGTTCTGTATTCATTTTGGATACTAACTCCTTATCAGATATATCATTTGCAAATATTTCTTCCCATTCTGTACATTACCTTTTCATTCTGTTGAAAGCTTCTTTTACTGTACAGAAGCTTTTTAGTTTGATGGAGTTCCATTTACCTATTTTTGCTTTCATTGCTTGTGTATTTGGTTTCATATCCAAGAAAGCAATGTCAAATCTAACATAGTGAAATTTTTCTCCGATGTTTACTTCTAGGAGTTTTGTAATTTGATGTCTTAATGTTTAGGTCTTTAATCCATTTTGACTTATACAGTGTAATGTAAAGTGCAACATCATGCTTTTACATGTGAATATCCAGTTTTCCCAACACAATTTGTTGAAAACCATCCTTTTTTCCATTGTGTAGCCTTGACACATTTGTGAAGATCAACTGACCACATACATGAGGGTTTATGTCTGGGTTTTCTATTCTCTTTCATTGGTCTATATGCTTGGCTTTATGCCAGTACAATACTGCTTTTATTACTGTAGTTTTGTAATATGTTTTAAAATCAGGGACTGTGAGGCCTCCAATTTTGTTTTTCTTTCTCAATATTGTTTTGTATGGTCTCTTATGATTCCATATGAATTTTATTTATTTATTTTTTTTTAAAGATTTTATTTATTTGACAGTGAGAAACACAGCGAGAGAGGGAACACAAGCAGAGGGAATGGTAGCAGGAGAAGCAGGCTTCCTGCCGAGCAAGGAGCCGGATGCGGGGCTCGATCCCAGGACTCTGGGATCATGACCTGAGCCGAAGGCAGACGCTTAACAACCGAACCACCCAGGCGCCCCTCCATATGAATTTTAGAATGTTTTTATGTTTATTAAAAAAAATGCTATTGGGATATTGAAAAAGCTTGAATTGCATCTGTAGATTGCTTTGAGTAGTATGGGCACTTTTAACAATATTAAATATTCTTATCCATGAAGAAAAGATGTCTTTTCCTTTATTTGTGTTTTTAATATCTTTCAGCAATGCCTGGTAGCTTTCAGTGTACAAGTGCTTCACCTTCTTGCTTAAGTTTATTCTTAACTATTCTACCCTTTTTGATGCTATTGTAAATGGGATTTTTTCTTAATTTCCTTTTCATGTTATTTATTGTTAATGGATAAAAATACAATTGATCTTTTTGTGTTGATTTTTGTATTCTACAACTCTGCTGAATTTGTTCATTAGGTCTAAGGGTTTTTTGTTTTGTTTTGTTTTGTTTTGTTGTAGAATCTTCAGGGTTTTCTACATATAAAATAATGTTATCTCATCAGGAGATAACTTTATTTCTTTCTTTCCAACCTGGATATCTTCCATTCCTTTTTCTTGTCTGTTTGTTTAGGCTAAGACCTTAGTAAAAGTTTAGAACTTTGAAAAGCAGATAATGATCTTTTGTTACAGAATGATGATACTATTCTCACCTGCTAATGGGTGTGAGCTTTGAGTTATTTTTCCACTTTGAGGGATTCATAGTCACAGATCAGTGACAAACTAACCAGGTCCCTTTGTAACTAAAGGTAAGAATATTATTAATTCACTGTTTTTATATCATAGACTACCAATCCTTATATAATTTCACTTTTCTCAGTGACCTGACTTCAAAATTGGTGCATTCCTGTTTTTTGTGTTTCTATAACTGACTGAAAATAACTGTGCCAAAACAAGAAGGCTTCTGCTCTTGTTAGAAATGGAGAGTAAAATGTAAATTAGAAACCCTACTTATCTTCTGCAAATATAAAAACAAAAAGCTATGAGATTCCCTGTAACTTTATCCCTGAGAAATTTTTATAAATCTAGTCTTAGAAAGATCTTTAAAGTCATATTTCAAATTAACTATAAGTGCAAAGTTCTTGAATACCCCACAGCTCTCATGTTCAATATGCATCTGTCATATAGTAATTAACCTTAGAATAATTTTGAGTGATAGAGTGATCTTGTTAGACAGTCCAGCAAAGAGAAATATAGTTTTCATTACTGGAAAATTATTTTCACTTTTTCATCATAGTTCATCAGATCTGATGTGACATGCAGTGAAAGTCTTGCAGGTTTGGATTTTTTGTTTGTTTGTTTGTTTTTGTTTGTTTTTCTCCTCCATATAGGTCTGTCCCATTAAAGATGATTTTAAAATGCCAGATTTGCAGTAATTTCATTGACACCGCCCATAGAAACATTTTTCTGGATATGTCTCCTGGGACAAGGGTAAAGCAAAATAAATGACAGGGACGAAAACAAAATAAAAGGATTTGCAGAGCAAAAGAAATTACCAACAAAACAAAAAGGCAACCTACTGATTGAAGAAGATATTTTCAAATGATATATCCAATAATGTGTTAATATCCAACACATGTAAATAACTTATAACTCATTATGAAAAAAAAAAAAAAAACTTAGATAAATTGACTAAAAAATGGGCAGAGGACCTGAATAGATTTTTTTCCAAAGAAGATTTACAGATGACCAATGGACACATGAAAAGATGCTCAACATTTTTAATCATCAGGGAGATGAAAATTAAACCACAGCAAGGTATCACTTTACACCTGTCAGAATGGCTAGAATCAAAAAACCAAGAAATAACAACTGTTGGAAAGTATACAGAGGAAAGGGAACCCTC
Organism: Procyon lotor; assembly: GCA_028646535.1. Lineage (NCBI taxonomy): Eukaryota > Metazoa > Chordata > Mammalia > Carnivora > Procyonidae > Procyon > Procyon lotor. The sequence continues at coordinate 112,371,582 of CM053604.1, read as the reverse complement.
CTACACTGTTGATGGGAATGCAAATTGGTGCAGCCACTGTAGAAAACAGTATGGAGCTTCCTCAAAAAATTAAAAATAGAAATACCATGTGATTCAGCAATTCCACTTCTAGGTATCTATCCCAAGTAAATGAAAACATGATTTTTTTTTAAAGATTTATTTATTTATTTATTTATTTATTTATTTATTTATTTATTTATTTGAGATAGTGAAAGAGAACACATGAGCATAGGGGAGGGAGCAGAGGGAGAAGGAGAAGCAGACTTTTTGCTGTGCAGGGAGCCTGATCCAGGGCTTGATCCCAGGCTCCCAAGACCATGACCTGAGCCAAAAGCAGAGGCTTAACAAACTTAGCCACCCACGTGCCCCTGAAAACACTTTTTCAAAAAGATAGATGCACCCCTGTGTTTGCTGCAGCATTATTTACAATAGTAAAGATATGGAAGCAACTAAAGTGAACATTATCCATTTAGATGAATAGATAGAGAAGATGTTGTATATATACACAATGGAATATTACTCAACCATAAAAAGAGTGGAATTTGACCATTTGCAACCACATGGATGGAGCTGGATATTATAATTTTAAGTGAAATAAATTAGACAAAGACAAATACCATATGATCTCACGAATATATGGAATTAAAAAAAAACAAAAAAAGCAAACAAAGGAAAAAGGAAATAAACAACAACAACAAAAACAGAATCTTAAATACAGAGCACAAACTGGTATAGCCAGAAGAGAGGTGAGTCGGTGTGGGGTGGGTGAAATAGATAAAGGGGATTAAAATATACAACTTACAGTTATAAAACTAATAAGTTATAGAGATGAAAAGTAGAACACAAATATGAAAATAGTAAGATTGTAATGACATAGTTTGGTGACAGATGGTGACTATATTTATCATGAAGAGAACTGAGTAATATATAGAATTAATTGAATCACTATGTGGCACACCTGAAACTAATATAACAATGTATGTTAATTATGCTTCACTTAAAAAATAAAGAAACAAAAAATAAAAATGCCTAATTTGTATAGAATACCATATAAGCTAAATCAACTTACCCCTTTTAGAGCAAACCCTTTATTTAATAAATATATTAAAGGGGTGCCTGGGTGGCTCCGTGGGTTAAAGCCTCTGCCTTTGGCTCAGGTCATAATCTCAGGTGTGGGATAGAGCCCCACATCGGGCTCTCTGCTCAGCAGGGAGCCCGCTTCCCCCTCTCTCTGCCTGCCTCTCTCCCTACTTGTGGTCTCTCTCTCTCTCTGTCAAATAAATAAATAAAATTTAAATAAATAAATAAATAAATAAATATATATATATATATATATATATTGCAGTGACAGATGTATATATATATATTGCAGTGACAGATAAGTGTCAATGCAGTGACACATTTTCAATCATTTTGCAGTTACTGCTCCTATTGATTTATTCGTTCAAACAAAATTGAAGATTTCTTGGATGAAGAATATTGAGCTGAGTACTGAGAGAAAAAAAAAAAGTGAATGCAAGGACCTCATCACCAAGTCTGGCAACAGAACACCAACCTTGAGTAAAATACATTGTCAAAACACATATAATGAGAGGTTTGATGTCTTCATTTTCTCTCTGTCTTTTAGTTCACACATTCTCTTTCAGCTCTGTGAAATGTTCTCTGCCATCGTTCATCATTATACTCACTCTAACTCATCCTTTGAAATTCTGCTCAGATGAAATTGCCATTAGGCAGCTTTTATGCCTCTTCTGAAAGTAAAGGTAAAAAAGGAGAGTGCTCCTATAGCATCTTGTTACATATCATAGCACTACTCAAATTAGTTTTATCATGTATTTGTCTTACCACTAGACTAAATTTTTTGATGGGGGTCGTAACACTTCCTTGCGTATCTTCAACTTAACCTGACCATAAAAGGTGCTTAAACATGCTTAAATGCATCCATGGAACAAGAGGTCTGGGAGAGTATGGGAACACAAGAGCAAAAAGATTTAATTCTTCTGTTGGAGGTGGCAAAATGGAAGTGGTAACATTTGAACCAGATCTTTTAGAGAAGGAAGCAGAAAGAAAAAGGCATGTCTAGAAAAAAGAACTTTTTGATCAGTTATGCAGATTAGGAATTACAGAGTTAAAGAAGTCTTCCTGCACTGTTTTAAATAACCACGTTCTTTAACTTCCCTCTAAACTCTTTTTGTACTTCTTAGATATATTTACATACTGTATTTTTAAAACCCACTAGATAATTTGACTCAAAATGCTTCCTTTCTTTTCTCTTCTACTCACTGTATGATTTGCAGTGAAAGGGAATTTGTAATAAGTTTGACAAAATAATTTGCTGCCATTTAAAATGACCTAGAAAATGGCTCACAGTTAGAAATAGTTAGACACTAGGAGAATTTCATAGTGGAACTCTTGGCATTCTCAGTTACTGAGCCTGAATGCCCGTTTCCTCTTCGTGTTTCTTCACACTGAGCTGTCACAGGCATAGATTTTTAACTTGCTGCTTCAAAGAGAAACTGTTTGGGCTTAAACAGTGCTCCAGCAGCTAATATATTCATGGCGTTCTTTAGCATTACCACCAAGAACTAAAACTGTAATTCTCCTCACCCACCTCCCTAAGTGCAGTCAGTGTAGTTTCAGGAGACTGTGGTCTCATAGTGTAAATTGATTCAGAGATGTTTGCAAAGCGGAAGGAGTTTTGATGGGCTCAGTGTAGTCACAGGACTAGTGGGCTTCATAGAACCCTTTACTTCCCATGATATCCTTGCTACATTAATCCAGAATTTTCCTGGTAGATTTTTGAGCAGGAACATGACCATGAATTGGGCTGCTATGAGCTGCATGTAGACCTGTTGGGTGGGAGATATGAGCGAGTCAGGAGGAGGATGAGTGGGAGGACAAGTAAGTTGGAAAAAGATTGAAATAAATGTCGGGAAATTTTTGGTTCCTCAGTGCCAAAGGGAGGGGCTGCCACTGACCTCATAAGACTTCAGTCTTTTCGTTCTCTGTATTTTTTCCTTCTCTGTATTTTTTTATTTCACTAGACCAAGCTGTTACTTTTAATTTATTCCTATCTTATGAAGTATTTGGTGAGCCTATCAACAAATTTAATGTAATAACTCATTTAACATATTATTGTTGTATTTGTTGTTGGCCAGAATGAGAACAGGAAAAATATTTGTATCTGGAATTTTCACACACATTTAAAAAAGCTATGTTAATGCTAAGGGAAATTGACTTACAGCTTTTACATATCCAACGGGTTAATTTCCTCCTGAATTAATTTTTGCTCCTGTTTATCATATGGGAATTACTTGAGCGTTCTATCTAATAGCTGGGTTCTTTCATCATTTCGCTGGGGAGTACTTTTCTTTTGGGACATTGTTTTAACAGGATTGCCTTATGGATTATGTGAGATAATCAATGTAAAAAAAATTGTACTAATTGTAAGGCACTATGAGAAGATTATAACTTTATATAAATTACCAGGCATGAATTTTGTGAAGCAAATGATTAATCAATTTTGTTTTGTTTTTGTTTTTAGTCCCACCAAGAACTCACCTAACAAAGGAAAAAATACACTGTAAAATAATATTCAGTTGGACTTTTGATGGGAGCTGTATGTATATCTTAGTTTGAGAATTGATATATTTGAAAAACTGATTTATTGTCAGGAACAAAATATATGATTCCATTTATGTCTGCATGTTTGTTATGCATTGAACTGTGTTCCCCCAAATTCATATGTTGATGCTTCAATCCCCATTGTGACAGTATTTGGATACAAGGCCTTTAAGGAGAAAATTAAAGTTAACTGAGTTCTTAAATGCTGGGTCCTAATCCGATAGAATTGATACCTTTATGAGAAGAGGAAGTGTTCTCTCTGTTCTCTCTCTCTTTGCATGCATGCAACATGGAAAGACCACATGAAGAAATAGCAAGCAAATTATCTAGAAGCCAGGAAGAGAGTTCTTACCAGAAATGGATTTAGCTGGAACCTTGAACTTGGATATCTAGCCTCCAGAATTCTGAGAAAATAAATTTCTGTTGTTTAAGCCACCCAGCTTATGTTATTTTATTATGGCAAACCCAACAGACTAATGCTATGTTTTTAAGCTGGTTGTATTTCTGATAAAATTCCAGATCATTTTTGAAAATAATTGTAATGCAGATAATAATAAATTTGAATTATTTGAATGTTTTCTCATCTTAGCTATTATTATGGCAGACAATTTATTGAAAAATTATTTTAAAAATCATGGTAATGGCTCTTCTCATAGGAATGTATAAAGTATTATTTCATCAGTGACACTAATATTGGCTGTAATGATTTGAGGTGTCCTTTATAATATTACTGAAGCAATAATTTATTGAATACATATAAAAACTCTATTGCCTTGCCTATAATTTATAGCCTGATGTTCCAAGATCTTAAATTTATACTCTTCTTCTCCTATAGAAACATTTTAATAAAATTGCTTGTTGATATTTTTACTTGGATATCTTTAAAGATTTTTATTTATTTATTTTAGAGAGTGTGTGGGTGAATGGAAGGGGGTGGGCAGAGGAAGAGGGAGAGAAAGAATCCTCAAGCAGACTCATCTCTGAGCACGGAACCCACCTTAGGTCTCGATCCCAGGACCCCGAGACCATGACCAGAGCTGACATCAAGAGTAGGCCACTTAACTGACTGAGCCACCTAGGTGCACCACTACTTGGTTATCTTACAAAAATTTCAGGTTCACTATGTCTTTCAAGCATCTCAAAATCCATATGTCTAGAACTCAATGTTTCATCTTCCCTTCCCAAGCCCCACTTTCAATTTATGAGCTGTCTCACCAAATGATTTACCTAGTAGCCCAAATCATCTGGACACCATATTGGACTCTTCCTTCACCTTCAGGTCACAAAATTTTGCTTCCATGTCCCCCTGTTTCTTTCCTGAAGTTTATCTGGCTGAGTGGCACAGACAAGGAGTGATTAGAAGTAGTCTGAGGAACTGGTAAGCATTCATTGGGCATATTAGAAACATTAGGGGAGGAAAACCCAAAAGGCATGGCTTTCTCACAGACAAATAATCCAGCTCAAACATGAGTTTGTTGTTGAAGACAAGATTAAAGGTTGGAGATCTTGTCCAGTTCAGGATACACATAATTATTGTCATCACTGAGCCTCATCTGCCTTCTGCCTCAGTCTCCACATTTCTCTTTGCGAGCTGTAATGACAGGCAGTGGTCCAGTCAGTCTGAAGGAGGGATAGGTATGATGGCCATCAGTTACCTGTCTCATCAAGGAATACCTTTCTTGTAGTCCCCTGTGAGGTACTGGTGATTTTCAAATGTGTTTCTATGTGGTTAAATAGTTTCTTCTTTAAGGTTGAAATCACTAGTGTTGTTCTGAAGTTTTCCTTGGTCATCTTGAATTGCCAAACATGTTTTGTTATCCACTCACATTTTCCCTTTAATCTTCATCTTATTTTCCCTCTTTCTATCAAATTTTCCCAGTTATCACAAAATTTTTTCTTTATTTTTCGTCCTTCTCTTTCTACCACTACCTTCACTCTGTTCTCTCATGTTTCTCATATTCTGTTTTCTTCATGTATTTACTTCTTCAATTAACTAAAAATTACAGGCAATCTAGTTAATAATCATAATAGCATTATGAATTATTTAATTGCATCAACAGTAGAAGCAGTGACCTTTGAAGTGAAATTTGGACATTCACACGAACATATTCATACTTCATACCATAGCACTTACCTCTAATTGGAGATAATCCACAAATAATGACATGTTCTTTGACCAAAAAGATACACCTTCATGCTTAGCTGTTGTTCTTGGGCAGCTTTGTCTTTTATTCCCTGAACTTGATAAATTTTGGTAAACTTGGTAAGTAATCACTATTTTATTACCACTTGTATTCAAACCTCTTATTCTCCTTCCTCATTACCATTCCTGTCAGACAACTGGATTTCTATTTCAGATCCAATAGATACTCTTTGCTTATCATTTGCTGCTTACTCCTCCCATCACTGCTCGAAATCTCTAAATGCTTCATTTTCACCTGGTCCCGGGGCGCCTGGGTGGCTCAGTCGTTCGTTAAGCGTCTGCCTTCGGCTCAGGTCATGATCCCAGCGTCCTGGAATCGAGCCCCGCATCAGGCTCCGTGCTTTGCCGGAAGCCTGCTTCTCCCCCTACCATTCCTTCTGCTTGTGTTCCCTCTCGCGCTGTGTTTCTGTCAAATAAATAAAATCTTAAAAAAAAAAAAACACAACATTTTCTCCTGGTCCCCACATTGGGTTAGATGCTCCTTTTCTGCCCGTGGACATATATTTCCTAAAGTGCACTATAATGATCAATTCATGTGAAAGTTGAGGGACAAGAATGTTATCTCACTCTTTTATTGGTATTCTCAGCACTTTGAATAGACCCTAATATGAAATATTAGTAACAGTTTAAAACACACAGTACTAACTCTGGGCCACCTCCTGTTCTAATTACTTTATATGCTGATGTTCATTTCTCACAAAATCACAATGAGGTGAGTCTTATTACTCAACAGCTTTACAAATGACCCAGAAAGCTTAAAAACCCTGCCTGTAAGCAGCAAAACTAAGATTTAAACCCTGGTGATCTAGATCTAGAGCCTATGCTGTTAACCCACTGATCACATTATATCAGTCTTGATGTATGAGCCTGATACTTAAGGGTACACCCTGAGTGTTATTAGATTTGAGGCTAATAACCTGTGGTAATAGTTATTTTTAGTACTACAGTAATATAGGTGAATTATTATGGTTTGAAATATTTTTGTGGAGATGTGGAAATTCAGCCATCTTTTCTAATACTGCTTGCTAGTCTGAGAAACCATTGAATTTAACATTCTCGTGGAGCTTGTTTCATGTTGATGGTTTCCAAATCAGGAAATTGTAATGGCCTGAGTGTAATAATACATGTAATATAAACAAAAATGAATTCTGTATTTTGGAATGAGCTGATGTAGAGGGATGCAAGCTGCATAGCATTAAAAGTTCTCAAGAGACTGGATACTTGTAGGTTAGAGATTATGTAACAGGAATATTTTTACTCAGGACATGATATTTAATAATATCAAATGGAATTTAGGGAGTGTTTACCAAATCCATATCTGTCTTAAGCACTTTATAAATATTAAATTATAACATTTAATTCACACAACTGATGTGCCCTTTTATAAATATCATTTTTCCTATTTTACATTTAAGGTAAGCGAGGCTCAGTGGAGTTTAAATAACTTTTTTCAAGTCATTGAATGAAATGCTGTGACTGTTAAAGGAATACACCATTGGAGATTTGACAGACAAAAAAAAACCCTAAAATATTTACCAATTCTTAGATTCTATCCTGCATTGATAATTATTGTATTGGTGACAGTATATGTTTTTTTTAATAACTTTCTTTTTCTTAAACAAATGAATTTTTAATAGCCTTTCAAGGATGCCAAATATCAAATAATAAACCTCTACCAAAAGAATAACTTTCTTATATTTGGGGAAAAAATGACATTTTATATGAATGAAGCTTCCTCAATATAAAAGACACAGCCTGATTTTTCTTGCCTCATTCCAGTTATGAGACAGGCATATGCTCCACCAATTTTGTCCATATGAGATTTGGATTCAGAAATAAGCAATGAAAGGAAAAATAATTTTGATGGTGCTTCTTTTTTCACGGGCATGGGGCTGCAGATCTTTCGGATTTCAGGGATGCTAAGGCCATTTCTGGGTCCAGCAATAGTAATGGTCCTGGTGCTGGGACTGAGGTCCACCTCTCAACACAGGGCATTCAGTGGTACAGTGTCAGTTTTCTCATCTGGGAAGTCCTTGGCGTGGTTTCGCTGTTGCTCCTAAAAACTGAACCTGAAGTCCATCTCTACATCTTTTCCTAAGACTGTGAGTTTCCCAACATGTTCTGAGAAATCTTTCTTATATTTAAAGTGGTCAGAAAGGCCTCTATTTTTTCCAACTGAGAATCTGCCCAGTAAAGGTGCTTTAAAAAAGAGACTCAGTCCTTCTGAGCTAAAAAGCATGTGGTTAGTATTTTTACATGTTGGAATTGTGTTTGTTTGTTTGTTTGTTTTAATGGATATAAGGATCAGATTTTTTTTCTAACATTTTATATTAAACTTATGGTTATTCAAAACATTGCCATCCCATCCCATTGATAATTTTAGCTTTCTTTTTCTGGAAAAATTTGGATCCATATTATTATCTATTTTTCAGATGTAGATGCACGTGCCTAGTGCAAGGACAATGTTGGTACTTGCTTCTGGTTCCAAATGCATTTCCAAATGCACATATATTTCTATACTTTTTCTCATAAAAGTGACTATATATTTCTTCCAGTTCCACAGAGAAAACTTACCATCGTTGATTGAGACATTCTAAGAGAAAGGCTCTTTATGATGCCCCTTCAATCACAGAATAAAAAACCTTTGAGAAGAAATGTACTTGCCACGCAACTCATGACAGAAGCAGATAGCCACGCATTGTCTCCTAACACTAGATTGGGCTCTTCATCATAAAAGATATACTATGAAAATACCTAAATGAATTCAAATATTAGGAGCTATTAACAGAGATAGGTCTATTATCCACTCTTAGGGTGTAATAACAAAGCTTGCAGAAAGGAACTAAATAATAATAGTAGTATCCTTAACGTTCATCTTAAAAAATGTGTTGTTGTTTTTGGAAAACCTAATTTTAGTCTTTCCTAGAAATTTTACAGAGAAAATTATAAAACGTGTCCATGGCAATGTGATATATATGTCACACCAGGTAGTTAGCAAAATATTTGGGAAAAAACGTTAAGATGCCCTATTACTCAAATCAATGAAGTAGAACCATTTGTTGGAAGGAACCAACGGGTTTTCACAGCTTCAAGACCCTTGCTTAGTTTCCTAAAGCTTCTGTAACAAAGTACAGACCAAATAGCTGAAACAACAGAAATATATTCTCTCCTGGTTCTGGAGGCTGGAAGTCCAAAATCAAGGTGCCAGAGGACCATGTTCTCTCTGAGGCTCTGGGTATGATTTTCCCTTGCCTGCTCTGGGCTGGTGTTGACCGGGGATCTCTGACCTTCCCTGGCTGGTAGCTGAATCACATAACACTCACTGCGTGTTTCTGTCCATACGTGGTATTTTCCTCTTCTTATAAAGACACAGGTATATGGAACCAGAGTCCATCCCAATGGCCTCATCTTAATTTGATTATGTCTGCAAAGATCCTATTTCCAAATAAGGCCACATTCACAAGTACCAGGGGCTGGGATTTTCACAAAGCTTTTGGGGGGCATAATTCAATCCAAAGAGGAACTCAGAGCAACACAGTGTCGTGTCACCAAATCATCATTAGCTGACTGGAATATTAGCATATTAGAGCTTACGAATCATCTAACCCAATCTCCAGAGCTGACAGAAATCCTGTGCCAGAGGGAAGAAAAGACAAGGCTGGTACAACATGGTGAATTCATGCAGAATGAGATGCTGGCTCATGTTTATATTTATTTAATCGGCTAATTTATACCTTACAATACAGGTATTATGAGATTATTACACTTCATAGGTTATTTAGGAGAAGGTAAATGCATGTTACTATTAATTTAGAAATGTTCTTCTAAAGAGCAATATTAAACACATTATTGATGTGCTAAGGGTTTATATGTATTTTACTCAGTGCCCACAATAACTTCATAAGATAGTTTTGCTCTCATTTCAAGGATAAGGAAGTTAAAAGTCAAAATAAATATTTGCCTGAATTTCTTGAGGTTACATAGCTAGCAAACGACCAAAACTGGAATCACAAGCCCCATCTACCAGTTGCCAAAGTTCATGCTATTTTCAGGACAACATGAGGCCACTTAATATAAGAAGAACTTTAAAGCGTATCTGGAGCATTTAACACTATAAGCTTTAACTCAAGCCATTGAATTTATAATGGATGATTTCTTTTCTCAGCAATGTTGCTATTGGACACCAGGTAAACTTGTTAAAGATTCTTTGAGTAGTTTCTTTCTGCATCAATAAACATAGAAGGTTGAAAGACACAACTTCTGAGATTTTTTATTTTTATAATACTAAAAATATATTAAATATAGTTCTGAAGGACATTTACTTATCCAAAATATTCAATTTCCTGGCTGTATTCAATAGCAAAGTATTTTATTTTTCTTTTAAGTAAATTACTGAAAATGTTGTAAAAATATTACCATACTCAGGAACTTCTTTAATGATAGTAAGTCAAAACCTTATTCTCATGTGTGCATACACACACACGTACAAGAAAATAAATAAGAAAAGTAAGTTCTTAATTGCTAAGTTATATCTCTTATTACCTTCCATTTTAATATTTATAAGGCTGAAATTATCTATTTAGAGGCTCATGAGAGATTTTCTTTACTTTTTAATTGCATAATTAATCTAAATATTATTGGATATTTAGCCATGTATACAGGGCCTTATTAAACCCACTAGTAAATTTAGACTAGTTTACATTAGTTCATTGAGCAAAGAAATTGTTTTAATTGCCTTTCAATTACAAAAATCCAATGATGTCTGAGAAAAAAGTATCTACTTAATAAATATGTGTTGAATGAGTGAATAAATTAATGAGAAGAAGTCCCCTAAAGTAACAAGCTAACATGCCTGTAACTGAAAAACAAGACAAAGTAATAAATATTAGTATTTTGCTTTGGTTTCTATTTATTTTCTGTCATTCATTCCTGGTACTGGGTTACACAGGTGTACCTCATCTTAAGGCACTTTGCTTTATTATGCTTCACACGTACTGTGATTTTTACAAATTGAAGGTTTGAGGCAACCCCTGTTGAGCAGGTCTATCGGTGCCATTTTTTTTTTCATTATTTGTTCACCTCATGTCTCTGTGTCACATTTCAGTAATTCTTGCAATATTTCAAATCTTTTCACTATTATTACATTTTTTATTGTGATCTGTGATCAGTGATCATGTTGTTACCATAATAACTGTTTTAGGGCACCGTGAACCTCGCCCATGTAAGACAACAAACTGAATCAATAAATGTTGTGTTGTGTTCTGACTCCTCCTCCGCTGACTGGCTGTTCTCTCATCTCCGTCCCTCTTCTTAGGCCTCCCTATTCCCTGAGACACAACAATATTGAAATTAGGCCAATTAAAAAACCATAATAGCCTCTAAGTGTTCAAGTGAGAGGAAGAGTAGAGAGTCTATTGCTTTCCATTAAAAGCTAGAAACGATTAAGCTAAGTGAGGAACGTGTGTTGAAAACTGAGATAGGCCAAAAGCTGGGCCTCTTATTCCAAATGGTTAGTTAAGCTGTGAAGGCAAAGGAAAAGTTCTTAAAAGAGATGACAAGTGCTACTCCATGGAATGCATGAATGATGAGAAAGTGTAACAGCGTTATTGCTGATGTGGAGAAAGTTAGAATGGTCTGGATAGAGGATCAAATGAGCCACAACATTCCCTTAAGCCAAAGCCTAATCAAGAGCAAGGACCCAACTCTTTTCATATCTCTGAAGACTGGGATAGGGGAGCAAGCTGCAGAAAGAGTCAGGAGCCAGCAGTGATTGGTTCATGAGTTTTAAGGAAAGAAGCCATCTCCATAACATCAAAGTGTAAGATGAAGCAGCAAATGCTGATGGAGAAGCTGCAGCAAGTTCTCCAGAAGGTCCAGCTAAGATAATTAAGAAGGTGGCCACAGGGAACAACAGATTTCCAAAGTAGACAAAAGAACATCCTATTGGAAGAAAATGTCATCAATGACTTCTATAATAAAGAGGAGAAGTCAGTACCTGGTTTCAAAGCTTCAAAGAACAGGCTGACTCATTTGTTAGAGGCTAATGCAGCTGGTGATTTTAAGTTGAAGCCAATGCCATTCTGAAAATTCTAGGGCCCTTAAGAATTACTCTGAATCTACTCTATTTGTGCTCTACAAATGGAACAACGAAGCCCAGATGACAGTGTATTTGTTTACAACCTGAATATTTTAAGCCTATTATTGAGACCTAATTCTCAAAAGAAAAAAAAGGGAGAGAGAGAGAGAGAGAGAATTTCCCTCAAAATATGACTGCTCATTGACAATGCACCTGGTCACCCAAGAGCTCTGATGGAAATGGACAATGAAATGAATGTTGTCTTCATGTCTGCTAACACAACATCCACTCTGCAGCCCATGAATTAAGGAGTCATTTCAAGAGTTATTTTTAAGAAATACATATTGTAAGGCTATTGCTGCCAAAGATAGTGATTCTTTTGATGAACCTGTTCAAAACAAATTGAAGAGCTTCTGGAAAGGATTCACTATTCTAGATGCCATTAAGAATGTTTTGTGAGGGCGCCTGGGTGGCTCAGTGGGTTAAGCCTCTGCCTTCGGCTCAGGTCATGATCTCAGGGTCCTGGGATTAAGCCTCGCATCTTGCTCTCTGCTCAGCAGGGAGCCTGCTTCCCCCTCTCCCTCTGCCTGCCTCTCTGCCTACTTGTGATCTCTCTCTGTCAAATAAATAAAAAATAAATTAAAAATAAAATAAATATTATTTTATTAATAAAATAAAAAATATTATTAATAAAATAAAATAAATTTTAAAAAAGAATGTTTTGTGACTCAGGGGAGGTCAAATATCAAAATTAAGTTTGGAAGAAGCTGATTTCAACCCCTCTGGAGGACTTTATGGGGCTCAAGACTTCAGTGGAGGAAGTAACTGTACAAGTTGTGGGAACATCAAGAGAACTAGAATTAGACATGGAACCTAAAGCTGGGACTGTATTGCTGTAACCTCATTATCAAACTAACAGAGGAGGAGTTGCGTCTTATGAATAAACAAAGAAAGTTGTTTTTTAAAGCAGAATCTGCTGAATCTGGTGAATATCTCGTGAAGATTATTGAAATGACAACAAAAAACTTAGAATATTACATAAACTGAGTCGATGAAGCAGCAGCACGGTTTGAGAGGATTGATTCCAAGTTTGAAAGAAATTCTGCTGTGGGTAAACTGCTATCGAACAGTATCTCACACTGTAGAGAAATCATTTGTGAAAGGAAGAGTCAACGGAAGTGGCAAACTTCATCGTTGTCTTAAGACAGACACCTCAGCCTTCAGTAACCACCACTTATCACCACTGGAGCAAGATCTTTCACCAGCAAAAAGATCACACCTCACTGAAAGCTGAGATGATGGTTAGCATTTTTAGTAATAAAGTTATTTTTTGACATCATGTTATTGTTTACTTAATAGACTCTAATATAGTGTAAATATAACTTTCACTCACACAAGGAAATCAAAACTTTCACGTGACCCCTTTATTGCGACATTCACTTTATTGTGGTGGTCTGGGAATGAACCCACAATATCTCTGAGGTATCCGTATAACAGTGAACAAAACAAATAAGATACTTGACTTCCCAATGCTACATATTATTGGTAGAATCAAAAAATGAGAATCAAAAAAACAATGAAACAACGAAAGAAAGATGATATTGGACACTGAGGAATGCAGTGAAAAAATAAGCCAGATAGAATTGATAGAAAATGATAGAATTCTTTCTTTTTTTTTTTTTAATTTTTATTAACATATAATGTATTATTTGCCCCAGGGTACATGTCTGTGAATAGTCAGGCTTACACATTTCACAGCACTTACCATAGCACATACCCTCCCCAATGTCCACAACCCTATAAGAAAGACAGTGTTTGATAGGAAGAACAGTGAAGCTATGTTGAAAGAGTGACAGTTGAGGGGAAACTTGACTAAAGAGGACTCAGACATTTGAAAATCAGGATGGGGAGTCATCCATGCTGAGAGGGGAGGAAGTACTTGGATGATGGGTTTTCAACTGGTATGAAAAAAATGAAGAGATTTACATTATGTTCAAGAGATGGAATTATAGAGCTCTGTCACTAGCTCAGATGTTGGGGCAAGTGAAGGAAAAGCAGACATCATCTTATTCCTCTGTCAGGGCGTCTTATTGTCAAGTACTAAGATAAGTAACACAGCAGGAAAATCAGTCATTGAAATTGAGTTGAATCATACATATTATTTTGGATATTCTAGATTTGAGATACCTGTCAGTTATCCAAATGTAGATATCAAATAATAGTAGTCATAATCCTAATGATGATTATCATTATTAAGCACTTATTACATGCCAGACACTGTTTCAGATCTTTTCCATGGATGAATTCATTTTCAGTGTAATCTAGTGAACTAGATATTACTCATACCTCTATCATGTAGTGAGGGAACAGGCAGAGAGTTCAATAACTTGGCTAGATTCAAACAGGTAGCATACGTTAAAGACAGGATGATTATTCAGTCAGTCTAGCTCTTAAGGCCTTGTTTCTGTACCACTACGCTGTCCCTGTTTTTTTTAAAAAAAAAACGAGGGAACTCAGAGGAAAGACTGGAAATAAATTTGGAGTTTAAAATACAAAGTAAATAGAAAAGAAAAGATGTTCCATGACAGAACACAAAATACATATAAGTCAGTTAGAGGAGGAAAAAGTAAAGGAGACACAGCTGGAAGACAGTATGACTCCAAAAACTCAAGGAGTTAGCTTTATTGAATGCTGTGAGATGTTGAGACAGGTGGTAAGAGACCATGACTATTGGGTTTGACAAAATAGAAGTTACTGGAAATCTTTACTAGGAAAGTTTAGTGTTGGGCACAAGAGCTCAATTGAAATGAAATGAAGAAAAATATGAGGATAAGGAGCTCAGGCAGTGATGGCAGAAAACTTGAAGAGTTTTGTTCCTTGGGAGGGAAGTAGAGCATTACTTGGGGTTGGGCAACTAGGTCTGTATTAATTTCCTAGTGCTGCCATATCAAATTACCACAAAGTTTGTGTCTTAGGAAAAAGAAGAAATTTATTTCTTCCCATTTCTAGAAGCCAGAAGTGTGAAATCAAGGTGACTAATGTGTTCTTTCCAAAAATTCTATATTGGAGTCTTTCCTTGCTTCTCCCAGCTTCTGGGGACTTCAGGCACTTCTTAGTTTGTGGTTGTATAATTCCAATTTCTGCCTCTGACTCCACAGGCATTTCTCAGTTTCTCTCCTCTGTTTGCTTGTCATTGAATTTAAGGCCTGCCTGGATAATTGGGATGCTCTCATTTTGAGATCATTAAGTTAATTACATTTGCAAATAAAGTCACAATCACAGTTTCTAAAGATTAGGAGATGAACATATCTTTTGGGGGGATGCCATTCAATCCACCAGAGAGGGTGTAAGATCAAAAGAGGGTCTTTTTTTAAAGAGCTACTAAAGTATTTTCCTATGCTGGTAAAAATTATCCATTAGGGAGGGAGATATCTGTGGCATGATAAAGAGAGGAGACATCACATGTATGAGTCAATGACCAGGTGAGAAGAAAAAGGATTCAGAGCCCAGATGGAACATATATATATATTTTTTAATTTTAACACAACATTATTAAACATGGGTGAAATAAGTGAGGAGATTTGATAGTGGAAGGATGAGGGAATTTCTGTATCTTGCCATCTTTTTTTTTCAATGAAATACAAAAGAGAGGGTCGCCTGAGTGGCTCAGAGAGTTAAGCGTCTACCTTCAGCTCAGGTCATGATCTTGGGGTCCTGGAATCAAGTCCCACATCGGGCTCCCTGCTCAGTAGAGAGCCTGCTTCTCCGTCTGCTTCTCTCTCTCTCTCTCTCTCTCTCATGAATAAATAAATAAAATCTTAAAAAGAAATACAAAAGATTTGCAAATTAAAGTTATCAGAAATAGAAATGTTCAATTTGAAGACTGGACTGCCTGAAATATTTTTCATGGAAAACTAACATGAAATGTTACTGCATATATATATATATATATTTTGGCCCTGTCAACCCCCCTAGAGAACTGTGGTCATAAATCAGTAATAAGACTAGTTAACCTGCTCTGTTATAGTTCTGTAGCATTATATAGCTGGTCAAGTACAGATGGACATAAGGAGTATATACAGGTAAACCAAGATTATGGATTTTCCAGACAATTATATTGGGGGGTGAAAAAGGTAAGGGATAAATAGTGTCGACTTTCAGAAATTACAGTGATTGACTGGAATTTTCACTGGCTAAGGAATAAAAGCAGTGAAGTGGGTGAAGACTAGTGAAAACACCGTAAAGATAATAGCTTGGAGTTCCTAATTCGGTTGAAGAACTGTTGATGTGGGGATGATAGAATAATTAAGTTGAAAAACTAAAGTGATGGTCGATGAGAAGTATGCTTGAAACGGAGACTTCTGAGATATCACGGCTGTGACAATGTCCTGGATCTGACCAAGAGATCATGTGGTGGAAGCTGGTAGTGGATCATCTAGTCGTTTAAAAACACGCTTAGTGTGCATGTATATACACCACATGCAAACACTCCTTCACTCGTGGGCAAGAACATGTAAGCTAACAAATACATGAATCTGAAATAGTTTTATATTTTAAATATCTATTTTAGAAGACTAATAAGAATCCTAATTTTCTTGGAATTTTTGTTTTATGATTAATTGCTTTTATTTTTTAATTATGTAAGTATTGGGCACTCTAGTCTTTTCTGGGTAAAGAACATGTAAACTTGGCCCCAAATAAGATGGATGGAGAAGGATGATTGGAAGTTAGTGGTCAAAGAACTGAAAGAATTGAGTTACTGATGTGTCATATACGAGATGAATCAATATTTCTTATAAAAAATGCTATAAAGAATTTCCAAGAGATATCACTGCAGATGGATGAATTCTGGGATGATAAGTATTTGTAAGCAAAGTATTTATTAGAACTGAGTCCTTGTTCAAAGTAAAAATTATGATAAATACAAAAAAGAGCAATGAAAATAAAATATAATTTGCCTGCATACCTGATGATCTGAAAGACACTATCCTCGTGCTCTTATTCTCTTGTAATCTTCCATCATTAGAAAAATCATATCCAATTATTTATACTGCTTTTTTACTCAGAGTAAAATAACTTTTTTACTCAACAATACACCATGTGCTTTTTCCCATGCCACTAAATATTATTCAAAAACAAGAATCATAATTTATTTAAAATGCATGGGCACAGAGGAAGGGACTGCAGAGTAAAGTTTATTCAAGAAACAGAAGGAGTGTGAGCAAAGGAGCCGAGAGAGGACTTTATTCTGTGTGGAAGGAGAGAGAAGGGTTTGGTCTGGCTTGAATGAGAAGGCTGTGTTGTAAAATATTACACCTGAGATAGTAAAAGATACATCCATTTTTAGAATTCTCTGACTAACCATCTGAGGAATTTGAAACTGATTCCTTTGGCATAGGGATTTGTTGAAAGGGATTTGTTAGGGAGATGAATTTAATTATACTTCGAAGCCTGTATGATGTGTTGGAAGGATTCACCTGACGTACCCTGAGTTGTAATAGTAGCTACCACAATTAAAGATGGAAACTGGTCCAAGAAATAATTTGAGTGAAAGAAATATGAACATCTAGTGCAGGAATAGTGGCTTAAGAGTTAAGGTTAGGTCAGAAATAATGACCCTTAGAAAAGAGTGTAGTTTAGAGGCGCCTGGTGGCTCAGTTGTTAAGCGTCTGCCTTTGGCTCAAGTCATGATTCCGAGGTCCTAGGTTAGAGCCCCACATAGGGCTCCTTGCTTGGCAGGAAGCCTGCTTCTCCCTCTCCCACTCCCCTTGCTTGTGTTCCTTCTCTCGCTGTCTCTCTCTCTGTCAAATAAATACAGTCTTTAAAAAGAAAAGAAGAGTGTAGTTTACTCAGAAAGAACATTTATAAGAGATTCCAAGTGTTAGCAGTAGGAGGTTACCAGATAAAAAATACAACACACACACAATAAAAGACACACACGCACACACTCGCAAACACAAATACCAGAATTACTGACCTTGCAGTTATTCTATTTTAGGTGGGAAAAAAAAATAGCAATTTTCTTAGATGATATTTTCAGATCTCAAAGGCTTTGACATACTTTCAGACATCATCCATACTGTAAAAAAACAGTGATAGAGTTATTTGTTTTTAGGGAGTCAGTGACTTAGAGGATACGTTCAAGATTTCACTTGTTTTTGAGATTACAGCCAGGTAGAACCTGTTTTTTATTCTTTTGTTTGTTCACATATGTATGTGTGTGTTCTAAACACTGGCTATAATCAGTCACTTACCAAAAATGGAAGCACAGCTTTGTTTCCTTAGATATCAAACAAAATTGTCTACAATAAAAGGCTCTCAACTGTTCTGGATTTATTATTGTTGTTATTTTGCTGTTGTTTTAACATAAAATTTGTTATCAGCATTTAATATAAGATTTTTAACAATGTATTTATTTTTAGAGAGAGTGCATGTGGGTGCATGCACGAGAGAATGGGGGAGGGGCAGAAGGAGAAGGAGAGAGAGACATTTAAGCAAGATCCACAGCCAGTGAAGAGCCAGAAGCAGAGCACCCCATATATATTTAATTGGCAGCACTAAGCATTTGTAATTGTAAGTTGGCAATAGGCTGATGCTAGCTAAAGGAGAGGCTCCTGCCTCTAGTAGGCTGTGTACCTTCAAATACTAGTCAGTATCACTCTGTCCTCTGAATCCAGTCTGCTTCCTGTTTCCTGCCTTGTTACAGCAGATACTCAAATTTGGAGTTTCCGCTCCAACATTCTCACCTTTAGTGACCTTGGGTGACTAGCAATAAATAAGGATGCCAAAAGAGAAAGTCCTCTTGGAAGTGACCCTGCTTTGCAAGGTCAGAGGAAGAAGGAAAGATAATGAAATGCGTTTGGGGCATTTATGTGAGGTTACAATGTGTCAAGTATGAAAGAGGGCTAGATGACAGCTACACTTGGGTTTGAGATATCACACCTGAGTGGCATTCATTTAGTGGAAAGAAGTTAATGTCGTGGGAATGAGTTAATTCTCTGCAAATTTTATAATGGACAAAGAAGAGAAAAGGGCTTCTGACTGAGCCTTGAGGATTATCATAGTTAATGTTGAGGTGTTTGGCTGGATATTATCCAAAGGAAGATGTAGAGAATAAATGAGTCAATCTTCTAGAAAAAAGGAAGAAAATGTATCACAATTGTTTCTTTTTCTTTTTTTTTTTTTTTCATTTTGGTTAGAGAACTCACAAGTACTCTGATGGTGAATTTTGAGAAAGCACTTCCAATATTTTAAAAATTCATGCTGTTTTTATCAAAATGACTGATAGAAATATCCTGATAAAAAATGATAAATGATTTGCAAATGTAGAAATTTGCAGCTGCATTATTTACTACTCTAACGTTTTGATACATATGTACTCTCAGTTTCAGTACCAATTCAGTAGAAATGTGTCTTATTAAATTACTGTTTTATGACAAAATATTGGCATTTTCTAGGATTTCTAATAGACTTCAACACATAATTTAATTTCCCAAGGCATCTTGAGAATTCAAAGAGTTATGCAAACATAATGCTAAATTATGAGAATGATAAATCTGAATGAAGTAGTCTAACTTCATAACTTCATTCAAAAAAACCTTCTTAATTTTATAGGCAACACAGAATTTTAGTCTCCATAATAAATAAACAAATTTTACAAGAACATTTAAGTGTCTCTTTGACCAAATGCTTAATCACCTCCCTTTACCTAGAGGTAATCATTGTTTTCAGTTTGTTATATATCCTGTTAGAAATTTATCATTTAAATACTTACTAATGTTGAGGTCAACATATATGTGCTAATATGGAACAGTCTTCAAAATCTTATATTGAGTGAAAAAAGACCAGGTTGCATACTAATATATTTATTATAAAATTTATAAAAAATATACAAATTATATGGATATAAAATAAATTTATATAAAAATAAACATACACATTGAAAACAATACTATATATTTTCTACAAATTTCCTTTATTACTACTTCCTCCTTCTCTTCTTCCTCCTTAAATTACATTTAGAGTAGTAACCCTCCATCTGTATTTCAGGTTTAGATCTCTCCTTCTGCATCCCTAACCCACGTTTCTAGCTACTTAAAAGACATCTTACTCTAATCTTTCACAGACTTCTTAGATAAACAATAAAAGCTGAATGTATTACCTTCCCATATCTATCTTCTCCACCTTCTGTTTTCCCCATTTTTGTTGATCTCACTGAAATCTCTCTACAGTCATCCAGCCTTCCATTTCTCAGCCTTCAAATCCAATTGTTCACTCTCTTGTTCCCTAACTCACTTAGCTTTATTTTCTATCATATCTACTTTTTGTATATTTATATAGCCATATGACTTATTTCAGACTTGCACTTTTCCTTTATACTATTGCAATATTTCTGAGCACTCTTTCTGTTTCTATTCTAGTGGTTCACAATTTTATTGGATCACAGATTACTCGGGGGAAATGCTCAAACCACAGATGCCCTCTTCATTTTCATTGCTGAGAAAGCTAGCTTGGGGAAGTAACTCAGTCATAGAGTTAATTTAAAAGTCTTCATTCTTTCAATTCAAAATCCTTCCCATACTAGACCATGGCAGTCCTGTCAGTTTAGATCAGTTTGTTTTTCTGTTTTCCGGGATATTTAAATTAAGAATATAGCTATAAATAATTACAAATTGCTTACTTATGGGTCATTGAAGAGTTCAATGATCTTCTTATTGGGTGAGATGATCTCTGGTAAGACTTCTAGGAGGCCTAAATGTCTATAGGCATTCTTTTCAATTATTGTGCAAATTACCATTTAATTGTATTTCTGATATAAGCATCTTTTAACATTAAATTATGACAAGAATAATTTTCTAATATTTTAGCTAATCTACAGGGGAACTTATGATGAGGAACATGCCATCACCAATATTAAAAAAAAAAATTGATGTGGAAAATTCAGGAAAGATTTTAAGACTTCTAATGCTCTTGTAGGATTATGATGATATGATATCAAGGAAAAAAAGAAGATATTTTCCAATAGGTATAAAATTACACTAATAAAAGAGATTTCTTTCTTAACACAAGACCACTTCAAAAGGATGTCATCCTTGTTCATTGTTCTTATTTTAAAACAAATCCTTCTTTACAAAGGTCTCAGAAATTATTGTTTACAAATCAGGAAACTAATCTGATTACTTATACTAAAAGGATCTTCTCCTTTATTTTCCTAAGTTTTTCTGATTTTTTCCCTATTTATGATTGGATTGATTTAGATTGATCTGATCATTTTTTTCTCCCCACACAATCCATTTCTTATTGTTTTATGATATCTGACAATCCCTAGGAATAAACATTTTGGTGGTGAGAGTTGGTCTGTATAACCCACTAAAACAGGATTAAAAGGCCAATTTTGTCTATCAGAACAACCTTGATTGGTTTAAGACTCTGTAGGGACTGCCTTGTCCTATAAGAGTTTTGAGTTTATGATGCACAGTTCCATGGTAATTATTAAATTATTAGTTTAAGTATAAAAATATTTACTATCAACATCTCTAGAGTAGGGGCGCCTGAGTGGCTCAGTCAGTTAAGTGTCTGTCTTCAGCTCAGGTCATGATCCCAGGATTCTGGGATAGAGTCCCACATCAGGCTCCCTGCTCAGCTGGGAGCCTGCTACTCCCTCTCCCACTCCCCCGCTTGCGCCCTCTCTCTCTGTCAAATAAATAAATAAAATCTTAAAAAAAAAGATCTCTAGAGTAATAGAACAAATAGGAGATTGATGGATTAATCTATCATCTCTCTATCTTCTTTTTTTCTTCCTATCATCTATCATTTATCATCTGTCATCATCATTTATCTATGTAGAGAGATTTGTTCTAAGGAATTGACTCATGTGATGTGGGCTCCTGCAATCCAAAATCTGGGCAGGCCAACATACTGGAAATTTAGGTAATGTTGAAGTCTTGAGGAGCATTCCTTTTTCTTCAGGAAACTTCAGTCTTTGTTCTTTATTATCTTTTCTCTTTCCCTACCATCAACTTTTTTTTTTCTTTTCTCTTCCTCCCTTCCTTTCATCCTTCTCTTCTCCTTGTCTTCCTTCCTTCCTCCCTGTTTTTTTTCTTCTTATTTTCCTTTCTTCCTTGATTTCTTTTTAATGAAGTTATTCACCATTCATTCATTTATTAACAAATGAATTGGGTATCTTTACTCCACACCATGATTCATTTTCTCTAGTAAGTGAGATAAAATCTTGCATAAAATTTGTAATAACAACAAAAAAAAAAAAAAAAAAAAAAAAAAAATTTGTAATAACATAACATGGTAAATAAAGATATTATTTTTTGCCCATATTGCCCAACTACAAATAAAATGATGTGATTGATATATAATTACTATAATTGAAGAAAGAACAAAAAATATTTATATGACATAAATCTCTTAATAGGAACTCGAGTTTGAAAATTACAGTAACAGGTTTTCTCAGTATTTGAAACTTTTTTTTAAAAGATTTTATTTATTTATTTGACAGAGAGAGACATAGAGAGGGAACAGAAGCAGAGGGAGTGGGAGAGGGAGAAGCAGGCTTGCCACCGAGCAAGGAGCCTGATGCTAGAGAGCTTCATCCCAGGACCCTGGGATCATGACCTGAGCCGAAGGCAGACGCTTAATGACTGAGCCACCCAGGCGCCCCAGTATTTCAGACTTTTTAAATTGTCTTCTCCTGGGATTGAAACATTTTCATTTTTGAGTAAGATAATTTGTGTTGCCAAAAGATATCTGTATAAGATTTTTATGTAGTTCCCAAATATTTTAATTGCTAGTATCATCAGGCCATCTATCAATAAAATGATCTTTCACCTATTTTGAAAGCTTTAAAAGTTATCCAAGAAAAATGTGGAAGTTTTACTTATTGATATCTAACCACATTTCCAACTTAATCCCCAATATTCCCTTGTGAAATCATACAGCTCATTAGTAAGAGAACTTTTATCTCTTCACCAAACCTAGAACTTTATTTCTGGCAAGCTCATTATATTTTAATTCCCAAATGCAATAGTAGATTCTTTTGACCTCGATTGGAGAATATTTGTTAATTTCAATGTTTGTATTTGACCGTTTATTATTAATGTCCATTGTTACTGCATTATGATAAAAATGTGATATCATTAATTTGTTTTGAAATTTACTCAGGTGTAATTGTTACACTGAACAAATACACTGTATGATGTCACCAGAAAATGTAGTTTTTCTGTCTTTCTACCTGTTCAAACCTCTTCAAGTTTTTCTTTCTTCTTAGATAAAATACAAGGTTACCACGACTTTCCAGTCATTTTCAGCAAATAAAATTTTCCATTATCTTTGGTCCTTCCCCAAATCTAGCTTGAGAATTAAAGTGTCTAGTCCCATATAGTCAAAACTTCCAAATACGTGTAAAGAAAAAAAATTTCCCTGAATATTCAAGAAGCTATCAAAACATGCATAAGAGTATCATTGTCCTTTCCTACCTTAAAGCACAATCACCTTTGCAGCAACAATCCAATGCTTACTGTATGTTAATTCAGGGTTGCAAGACTTTATCTTTGTCATCAAAAAAAACCCAAAAAACAAACAATAAGTATATTGCAAAAGTTCATTATGTCTTATATTCAAACTCTTGAAATTGTTTCTTTTTATTTGGAAATGAAAGTTTTTGAACAAACCAGACAATAGGAGTTATTTTTATAAAGATTTATTCTACTATTCTCTTGGATTTAGTAGAAAAACATCAGTAACATTATCATGTGTAGTTAGGTACCATTTATTATTTCCCTGATGAGACCTTAGGTTTCTTCTTTTACTTCGGAATAGTCATCTCTTTATCTTGATTTCTTCTCTAACTTTTCATCTTTGATTTATCTCTTCGTGCCCATATGCAGTTCTATTTTCTTTCTCCTCCATACTTTCGCTCTTTCATTGAAGAATTTTGTTTTAATAGAAAAAAGTAAAGTAAGTAAAGGCACTTCATTTTCAAGTATATATAATTTTATTTTAAACCTTTCTTCTGTTTGTAACCCTCACTCCTTTGGGGTTCATGTGCTTATTAAAAAAAAAGACCTTGAAAACAGTACAGGAAAAAGAGAAAAAAACAAAAAAATGAAAACAAAACCCATTTGTCTAAAGAGTACTGAGGGACCTCACATCAAACTTGCATGGCTACAAGAAGCTTCTTTCAACTACAGAAGCACTTCTTGCTTTATAGAGTGTGATTTTATTTACTTTACTCAAAACTTCAAGATTATTTAAATCTGATTTGCCTATTGAGAGCAATGCAATATTTAACCAGCCTCTGCTTCCTGATCCTTTCCCTCTGTTGTTCTCGAAGCTTTCCAGATGTATCCACGGTGTGCGTTCACATCCTGATACTGACATTAATATATTTCACCCTTGCAAGTTGTCCTTTGCGACTCTTCCTACATGCACTATTGCAGATTTCTCTATTATGATGTAATCTTGGCTATTGTAAGTTTACATTAGTTCAAATTATGGCCTTTTTTTTTTTTTTTTTTTTAGATGAAGTACAAACACCTTGTCCTTCAACTTTCAAGAAGACTGTCATATAATCCCGGAGGAAGCTGGCAACTTTATGTGAAACACATGTTGAGCCCCCAACATTCACCAATTAATGACTGGGGTGCAAAACAAATTAAACAAGGAGGGAAATAGGCCCCAGTGTCTACAGGAAAACAAAACAAAATAAAGCAGCAAGAATAAGATTATGTGATTTGAAGTCAAAAAGATAATTTTTCAAAGCTTACACAAGTGATTTGTAAAGAATAATTCCACTTTCTTGAAAAGTGAAAACCTCTGAAAACTGAGAACAAGAAATTTGGAAGTGAACTGTGGATGGCAAAGGAAAAGGTTGTGGTACTGAGAGCATTTGTAAGGCACCAACATTTTTACTTCCTTCCCAGCAATAAATCAAGAGAGGTTATTTGTGCAAAGGTAGATTTTGTTACAAATTACAATTTTTAGAGAGAAAATTGTAAAAGCATATCCACTGGTACTGAAATAGCATAGAGGCCAATCAATACTTTAATCTTAAAAAAGAGAACAATGAGATATTCATTATTGAAAGAATAACCACTTTGGATTTCCTCTTAATTCTACTTTTTTTATTCTTAACCTTTACTATTTGGCACAATATTTTGACGTACATTCTTTTCGTTCTAGAACTTGTAAACTATGCTTACAAAGACAAGGTCCTACAGAGAACAAGAATGACTTCAGAACTCTGCTTCCCTCCCAAACTTCTCAATGTAAAATTTCCCAAATTGAGAAAAATATTATAATTTAGAGAAATATAAAAAAAAATCTAGAGAAATATCTAATTAGGGGTGGCTGGGTGGCAGAGTTGGTTAAGCATCTAACTCCTGATTTCAGCCCAGGTTATAAGCTTAAGGTCCTGAGCCTGAGCTCTGCATTGAGCTCCACACTAGGCATGGAGCCTGCTTAGGATTCTCTCTCTCCCTCCCTATGTCCCTTCCCTCCTGTGTGCATGTGTTCTCTCTCTCTCAGAAGAAAAAGAAATCTAATGATTCATTTTAATAAAGCTATAAATCTGGTTCCAACCTACTTTAGTGTGAAACAATTTCAAAATTTTAATTTTTTCTAATTCAATTATATATATATACAAATAAATTTTTCAAAAGACAAAAGTCTTATGAAGAGAAGTAAAAGAATAATCAGATATCCAGTAGTACATTTTAATGCAGTTTCTCCCATTTATTCTTATATTTATTTAATTAATTTTCTATTCTTTTTTTTTAAAAAATAGAATGCTTCATGAATTTGTGTGACATCCGTCCACAGGGGTATTGCTAATCTTCTCTATATCATTCCAATTCTAGTATACATGCTGCTATTGTGAGCACTCTTAAATACTATTTATTTATTTAAGACTGAGAGAGAGAGAGTGAGATCAATTTTCCATTGTCTTTATATCTATAGTCTTTTTATTAAAGGACACTCCAGAGTATTATTTATTTTTGTGCATCCTATGGTCTCTATCACCCTTTTCTCCCCAGTTATCTGTAAGTTAAATCTGTATATTAAATAACTGAATAAAATGAGGAAAAGGTCTTAATGCTGAGCTGGAATCAGGATACCTCATCATTCTCCTGCAAGAAGTTCCTGTAGTCTGAGAAAGGACACAGTAGGGAAAGGGCCAGGGCAGCAAAGCATAAATTCTCCCCCCAGGAGCAAGCCACAGAGATCGAGTGTCACAACCATACTTGCAGCTCTGCATTCTACTTCACCCCTAACGATGACCATGGGGGTGATGACGATGATGCTGACTGTGACAGCTGGCACTGAGGAACTGAGCTGAAGTCCTTACAACATTACACCATTGAAGTCCTCGCCATGACTCTGTGGAGAAGACATGAATGAGGAAGTTCATGATTGGAAAGGCTATGTACCTTACCCACTGTCATAGAAGCAGAAATCTTCTAGTTGATTTTTGAGATCACTCTCTTCTAGTCTTTTCACTCTCTGTCTTCCACCCCATCATCCTCCTCTGCCAGACCTTAGAAGCTAAAATTCCTTCAGGCTTGGTCTGTGCCCCCCTTTATCTCACTCTGTGTCTCCTTTATGATTTAATGATTGACCATGGACTAAGAACTTCAAAGTGCAAAAATCTCTGTAGATTTTATCTTTTACTTCCGACCACATATATCCCATGGTCCTTGTGAAAACAAAAGTGATAGAAATTCCCTGAACTTGTGAATATGTTGCCTTATTATGACAAAAAAAAAAGTTTACGTTTCTGATTAAATTAAGGATTTTGAGAAGCGGAGATTATCTGGGGTTGTCTGGTGTGCCCATTGTAGTCACGATTCCTGGTATGAGGAAGACAAGTGTGTCAAAATCTGAGAGAGGTGATGGGATGAGGGAGGGAGAACTTGGAATGAAGTGCTTTGAAGATGAAGGAAGGAACCCAAACCAAGGGGTACAGAGGGCCTCTAGAAGCTGGAGAAGGCAAAGAGGTGAATTTTCTCTGAAGTCTCCAAAAGGAACACACCCTGCCAATGCGTAGATTTTAGCTCAGTGATACCCATTTTGGACTTCTTTTTGTTGTTTTAGGCCACTATGTTTGTGGTAATATATCACTGCGGTAATAAACAAATATAGTCTTAAAAAAAAAAAGATTTAATTAATTAATTTATTTGTGAGAAAGAGAGAAAATGGGAGATAAGGAGGATCAGCAGGAGAGAGAAAAGAAGAGTCCACGCTGAGCACAGAGCCCACTGCAGGGCTCAATCCCAGGACCCTGAAATCACCACCTGAGCTGAAACCAAGGTTTGGAAGCTTAACTGACTGAGCCACCCAGATACAATGGAAAGCAATATAGTCTTATAAATGATACTTTTACTTACATGCTTCACTATGTACCACTTAAAATGTTAAATTAATACCAGTCATTAACTGTCCCACGTTAAGGAATAATTCTTACGTCTCAGTTTTGTAAACTCCTTATTTTGCTTCTTCTCATGACATTGGTTAACACATATCTTTTCTTTGGGCATCTCAAATTTTAATTTTTAAAAAGACATTGACTTATGAAAAGTTAACAAATATAGTCTTAAAGGGTTCTAGAATAGTTCTATGAATTAAACTGACTACATTTCAAAATAATTCAAAAAGAAGTAAATCTTACAGATTTACTTCTGTAAGGTATTTATTTGTCAGAACAGGTTTTAATTATAACTAGAATATGAATAGTGAACAGATTCTCTAGCATATTTAAAAATCAAATAGTCTTTTACTTGAAAGTGAATTTAAAAAAGGAGCACTTTAAAATGTGAAGAATTTTACAGGAAGATAGTGACAGTGAGAAATTATTAAGAAAAATATTCAGACCCAGAAGAGTCAACACATTATTGAACAACAAGGACAAAATTGGAGAACTGATGTTAACTAATTTCAGTATTTACTATAAAGCCATAGTAATCAAGACAATGCAGTACTGGTGTATTAAAAACAAAACAAAACAACCAAACAGAAAGGTCAATGGAACACAACAGAGAGCCCAGACAATATCTACGTACAGACAGTTAACTGATTTTTGACAAAGGAGCAATGGCCATACAATAGAGCAAAGATAGTTTTCTTAAGAAATGGTACTAGAGCAACTGGACATCTACATGCAGAAAAGTAAAATAAATCTAGGTACATACCATGCATCCTTCACAAAAGTCAAAATGTATCACACACTTAAATATGAAATACAAAACTTTAAAACTACCAAAATATAACATGAGAAAACTTAAATGATGTTGGGTATGGTAATTACTTTTTATAGATAATACCAAAGGCACAATTCATGAAAAAAATAATGGCTAAGCTGAACTTACTTAAACCAAAGCCTCCACTTCTCCTACAGACAACGTCAAGAGAATGAGAAGACAAATCACAGACTGTGAGAAAATATTTGCAAAAGATACATCCAATAAAGAATTATTGTCCAAAATATACAAAGAATACTTAAAACTCCACAATGAGAAAGCAAGCATTCCAATTAAAAATTGGGCCAAAGACTTTAAGTGACACTCTAGCGGGGCGCCTGGGTGGCTCAGTCGTTAAGCTCTGCCGTCGGTTCAGGTCATGATCCCAGGGTCTGGGATCCAGCCCCACATCCGGCTCCCTGCTCGACGGGAAGCCTGCTTCTCCCGCTACCATTCCCTCTGCTTCTGTTCCCTCTCTCGCTGTGTTTCTCTCTGTCAAATAAATAAAATCTTTAAAAAAAAAAAAAAAAAGAGAGACACTCTAGCAAAGAAAATGTAGTAATGGCATATAAGTAACTGAAAAAGTGCTTTACATCATATGTAATGAGGAAAATGAAAAAAACACTGAGATAAAACTACACACCTATTAGAATGACCCAAATCCAGAACACTGACAATACCAAATACTGGTGAGGATGTGGAGCAACAAGAGTTCTCATACATTGCTGGTGGAGACGCTAATAATATGGGAATTGGGAAACAGATTAGTGATTTCTTTAAAACTAAACTTCCTATGCAATCCTGTAATCATGTTCCTTGGTATATACCCAGAGAAGTTGAAAACGTTTGTCCATAGAAATATCTGCACATGGATGTTTATAGTACCTTTATCCATAATTTCCAAAACTTGAAAACAACCAAGATGTCCTTCAGTGGGTAACTGAATAATTAAACTGGTGCATCCAGGCAGTGGAATATTTTTGAGTGTTAAAAAAAAAATGAACTATCAAGGCATAAAAAGACATGGAAAACCTTAAGTGCATATTACTAAATGAAATAAGCCAGTCTGAAATGGCCACATGCTGTGTGATTCCAACTACATGACATTCTGGAAAGGGTAGCATTATGGAAATGGTAAGATTAGTGGTTGCCCAAGATGTGTGTCTAGGGGGAGATATGAATACAGAAGAACTTTTACGGCAGTGAAAATACTACGTGTGACATTGCAGTGATGGATATATGTCACGGTACATATTTCTAAACCCACTGAGTATACATTCAGAGTGAACTTTAAAGTAAGCCATGGACTTTGGATGATTATGATATGTTAATGTAGGTTCATTGTTGGTTAAAATGCAGCATTCTGCTGAGAGATGTCGGTGATCTATCAGGAAAGTTATGCGTGTGTGGGGCAGGGACTGTATGGAAAATATCTGTACTTCCTTCCCAATTTTATCTTAAACCTAAAACTGTTCATAAAAAATAAAGAGAAAATATTGGAGGGAGAATATATATTTAAAAATGTTTTAAAATAATTGTCCAGGAAAATTTTTAAATGTTTCCTGTGTTCATTCTCTAAAGAGAATTGAGCTGTTTTTTGAAGTAGCTGAATTGTAGTTCTACCTATACAAGAACTAGTGTGACGTAACCCAGAAGTTTATTTCCAGCCTTGTGATTGGGTTCAATTTACATAAAATGGAGATTTTGCATCAAGTAACACCTAGTGAAGAATAAGAGCAATTTAAACTTGACCTTCATCTGTGGATAATTTTAAAAGCAGAGTAATTTTAAAGTTAAAATCAAAATCAAATATTGGTATTACTTGGCTTCTTAAAAATAATAAGTAATAATAAGTAGTGGCTTAATAATAAAAACATGCAAAATAAAAGTAATCAGATACATGAGTTTTAAAAGTGCTGATACATAAAGTTGCTGATTCTTGTATACACAACAGTTAAAATTATTTGTCTGATATATTTGATTCACTAGTGGTATTTACGAAACTATACATTATTATGATTTAACAGGGAAAAATCATCTGTTACAATGGGAAAATTCTTACTCACCTTCACTGTCTAAATACATGAAAGTACAGAAAACATCTGAGTAAATAATAGATTTAAGTGTTTTGCAATTGTAGTAAATATGAATGGGTTTCTGTTTCTAAAACTGCATAAGGATAACTGTGTGGCTCAGTTGGTTAAGCAGCTGCCTTTGGCTCAGGTCATGATCCCAAGGTCCTGGGATTGAGTCCCACATTGGGCTTCTTGCTCAGCAGGGAGCCTGCTTCACCCTCTGCTCTGCCTGCCTCTCTGCCTGCTTGTGTTCCTCTCTCCCTCTCTCTCTGACAAATAAATAAATAAAATTTAAAAAAATAAATAAATAAAAAACAAAAAAAATAAAACTGTGTATATTACTTTCTTACATTTCTCCATTTACATTGGACATGTTTGGGTTAAAACAATTTATTGTTGAGAAATAATTGCTTTGGAGACAAAATCTATTAATAGACATTTTAAATTAAATATGAATTTTCAGCAGAAACAAATTAAATAGACATGATATTGATTCTTGATTAAATAGGTATGATTGGTTGAATAGATATTATATTAAATTTTACTTCTAAATTTCTATTCTTCACTAAAAAGTATATGAAAAATCAGGGCACCTGGGTGCCTCAGTCAGTTAAGCAGCATACCCTTGATTTCGGCTACAGGTAATGATCTCAGGGTCCTGGAAAAGAGCCCTGCTTTGGGAATCTGCTCTCAGTGGGGAGTCTGCCTGAGTCTTCTTCCTCTCCCTCTGCTCTTCCCCCCACTCGTGCTCTCTTTGCCTCTCTCTCTAAAATAAATAAGTAAATCTTTAAGAAAAAAAAATTTTTAAGTATGTGAAAAATTACTACCATAAAAATGAAAACAAGGGTGCCTGGGTGGCTCAGTTGGTTAGGCATCTGATTTCTGCTCGGGTCATGATCCCAGGGTGCTGGGATCCAAGCCCCATGTTGGGCTCCTGCTTCTTCACCCTCTGCCTACCGCTCTGCCTACTTGTGCTATCTTTCTCTGTCAAATAAACAAATAAAACCTTTAAAAAAATAAAATAAAACATATCTGTACCTAAGAACTTAAATTTTTATTTATACACGTAGATTTGTGTATACTAAATTTATGTATATAGCTTCCTAAATATGTGTTCTTATAAATGTGCAAAGATTTATTGAAATGTCTGAGGAAGATTTATTGAAATGTCTGGAAAAAAAAAGCATGGAAATGTCCTCAGTCTTGTATTTACTTCTTTCTTATTTACATTAACAAAGTTAAACACACCTTCAGATTTAAAGTTTGTTCCCCCAGTTTCAAAATTATTTCCCATGATGGGGCACCTGTGTGACTCAGTCATTAAGCGTTCGGCTCAGGTCATGGTCCTAGGGTCCTGGGATCGAGCCCCGCATCAGGCTCCCTGCTCATAGGGAAGCTTGCTTCTCCTGCTACCATTCCCTCTGCTTGTGTTCCCTCTCTCACTGTGTTTCTCTCTGTCAAATAAATAAAATATTTAAAAAAAAAATTATTTCCCATGCATTATTGTGCCAGAAATTACATGGGGAAATTTCTCTCCTATAATTTATTTTTGGAAGATTTAAAATTATAGAGTGACTACATCCTGATAGAGGTATTTGTGAATGTATTATCAGAATCATTTTGTTTTGTGAATTTCCCCATGGGAGTATGTTAGACAAGGAGCAAGGTAGATACGAATCTAAATAAATCTACCTTAGAATGATCTACTTATAACATGGTAGTCACGGTAAAAAATGTTCCTACCCAAGTGTCTCGGCATCATTAGCCACCACCATAACTTCATGTTTAGGATATCTGAAATGTTATATGAGGTGTGACATGGAGGAAAGCACTCTTTTGGATGTATGCCTGTTTCCTGGGATTTACCCTGCATTAGCTATGAAAGTAATCCAAAGGTTTAGGTTTATTTGAAGATATAACAACTCTGGCTGACATCTGGTCTAGTTATTTGTGGTCAAAGCACATAATTTCTTCTCTTTTTCCCTTTCCTTCCCTTCCCTTCCCCTCTATTCCCTTCTCTTCTCTTCCCTTATTCCCCCTTCTTTTCTCCCTTCTTTCCTTCCTTCCTTCCTTCCTTCCTTCCTTCCTTCCTTCCTTCCTTCCTTCCTTCCTTCCTTCCTTCCTTCCTTCTTCTCTCTTCTCTTCCCATTTCCTTCCTTTCTTCCCTCCTATCCTTCCTTTTCTTATTTTCATTAAAACTTTAGATTGAGATATAAAGTTGATAATAGTATCTTTTTGAGACATTTTTATAAAAGGATAATTTGGAGGCTGTGATATAGTCTAATGAACCAGACACTTTAACATCTCATTAAGTTTTATTTTTGCTATAAATTTCTAGCTGGTAATAAAAAAAGACTTCAATATGTCATTGTATTATATTACTTCATGTGCAACAAAGGTGTTGATTTGTTATTTATCAGCATCTTGATCTGTTGACATGATAATAATACTAAGAGTTAAATTTAAAAATTTGAAATTATAGCTCTTAAAGGTAGAAAATGCTGGAGCTAATAAAAAAGTATTCAAAGTCTATGATTTGTCACTGATCTTCTAATTTCTTTACATTTTTTTTTCAAAATTTTAGCTAATTTATACCACTATTATTCGGTAAAGAAAGTAACATTCTTTTTCTTTCAGTTGTTATCGTACTATTTTTAATAATGCTGAGTACTTTTTCCAGAGTTATTAACATTTATAATTCTTGAAGAAAGAAAATTACAGTATTTGAAGGCCGGCCTTTTAAATGATATAATTTTCACTCCAACTTTTAATTCTACATTTCACAGTCCACCTTCTTATTAGCAGATATCTGTTGTCTTTTAAATACTTTATGACTCCACTACTATTGACTGATTTATTAATGAATGTCTAAACCAGCACTATTGAGAAATTTATTTTGCGTTTGTTTTCTAGTTTTCTGTTTTGAGGTATTCTATTAGAAACTCTTCAGAACTCATATTTTTATAAGCCAAAAGCACACATAATATATCATAGAACCTATTAAACTGGAGTATTGATTTTATCATAAGATACTATTTAACTCTCAGGACTCTACATTCAATAAACATAGTCATTTTAGTTTAATGAGAGGCTAGTTAAAAATGTTATTTGA
The DNA here is from genome assembly GCA_028646535.1 of Procyon lotor. NCBI lineage: Eukaryota > Metazoa > Chordata > Mammalia > Carnivora > Procyonidae > Procyon > Procyon lotor. The sequence goes on along the minus strand of CM053604.1, from coordinate 112,338,248 downwards.
TTAACATTTTAATTTAATTTTGGATTATTAAAAGTCATATCTAGATTAGAACAATTTTTGAGAGCATATACATTTCTATTTTGAAAGGGGTTTTTTTGGACAAATTTAGTAGAAATTAAAATTAAATCCTGCAGCTAGAAGAAGCATGCTTAAAAGTAATCTACAATGCTTTTCCTTGACTATGAACTGTTTGATTCATAGGAAATGATACTACCAAGCATGTTAAACAAAAATGAAAAAAGTTTCTAAAATCTAAAGTATTACTTAAACCCAAATTCCATTTTATTTTTACATTTAATTTTAGATTTTGATGTTAAAACTAACGTGGATCTTGAATTATCTGAACATCAACACTTTTATCATCTCTTTTTGTAATAATAAAATATGTAGGAAATTACTTTGGAAAGGTTAAGAATCTACAGCATCTGACAGTCTTCTAAAACCTCACACAAACCAACTAATAGGTTGGTTATCATGTGTAATTGTTCCCAAGTATTCCTAAGTGTTCATTGTAAAGTCAGATTTCATTGTTGAAAGTTTCCATGGCAACAGAAGGAATAAAAACATCTCTGCTCCACTGGTTCTTAGTTCTTGATAAAATATTGTTTCATTATGCTTTCAGAAATACAGCTAAGAAAAATAATTCCCATTTTTAGAAAACTGAGATTCGTGTGCATTCATAATGGGTCCATTGTGATGATACAAACCATTTCATACTTATATAATGTCACGGATTTACTGTTTTCTATACGACTTTCTATTTGTCAATCTCCCCCCAGATTTTCCTCTCTCACCTGTCTTCACTGATCTACATTCATTGCTTCCTTCATCTTGGCTCAATTCAATATTATATCATTATCCCTGTAAATACTGAAAAAGCCTTAGACAGATTCAATATACATTCATGATGAAAACTATAAAGAAAATAGGAATGGAGAGAAACTTTCTTAACATGACTGTATATCTCCACTACTATTTGGCATTAAAGTAGAAATAGTATTAGCCAGGACAATTAAATAAGAGAAATCAGTTAGAGACATAAAAATGGGCAATTTAAGGAGTAAAATGGTCTCTATTTGCAGATAATATGATAGAATACCTCGAAACTCCAGAGAATTGATACTAAAACTAATTCAACTATTAATGAATTGAGTGAGTTGGCCAGGATATAAAATTATCATATTAAATCAACGGGCTTCATTTACACAAATAATAAACAGAGGCTAAAATAGTAAAGATAATCCCATTTAAGATTGCAACAAAGAAGATTAAATATAATGACATAAATTTAACAAGAAATGTGCAAGATCTATATGAGGATAAAAATTTAAAACTCTTTAAATATATATGAATAGATAAATAGAACAGATAAAATAGAAAGTCCAAAATTAGACTCAAATACATATGGAAATTAATATATGATAAACCGGCATTTCAGTTTACTGGGGTAAAGATTGACTTGTTAATAAATGGTGATAGGACAACTAGGAAGTCATATGGAAAAAGTTAAAATTCAATTTATCTCATACCATACAATAGATTACTATGGATGGATTATGTATCTAAATGTAAAAAAATGAAGCCATGGATCTACTACAAAGAAATGTTCATTAATTTCTCTTTAGTTTCCATTATAGGGAAGGCTTTGTAAGCGTGATACAAAATCCAGTCAATAAAAAAAAAGATTGTTGCATTTGACAACATAAAATAAAAATTGTCACAGAAAAAATCTTTAAAAAATATAACTAATTTAACTTGTAGAAAATAATTATAACATATAAAACAGACCAGGGATGCCTGGGTGGCTCAGTCAGTTACATGTGTGCCTTCAGCTCCGGTCATGATCCCAGGGTCCTGGGATCCAGTCCCACATCTGGCTTCTTGCTCAGCAGGGAGCCTGCTTCTCCCTCTGCCTGCTACTCTCCCATCTTATGCTCACTCTCTCTGTCTTTCTGATAAATAAATTTAAAAAAAATCTTAAAAAAAAAAAAAGACCAAAGGAAAATGTCCTTTTTAAAGTGAAAGGACAAAGGACCAGACCAAACCCCTGATAGAGAAATGAGAAAAAAAATATTTTAATTAGAAATAATTAAAAGAATTCACCAAAAATAGAAACAATTGTTCTTAAAATATTCAAATCATAATTAGAGAAAAAACAATTTAAAAATGCTGAGATCTTGTTTACCACATATCTGATGTATGAAAATTATGTATGGGAATTCATATTGGTAAACCCAAGGGGAATGCAAACTGGTAAAATGCATTTTTGACAAAATTTGGTAATACTTAACAAAACTCAGGGTGCCTGGGTGGCTCAGTCAGTTAAGCATCTACCATCAGCTCAGGTCATGATTCCAGATTCCTGGGATTGAGTCCCTGATCAGGCTCCCTACTCAGTGGGAAATCTGCTCCCTCTCCCTCTCTTCTGCTCATGCTCTTTCTTGCTCTATCTCTCTCTCAAATAAATAAATAAAATCTTTAAAAAGAACACTACCTATGCACTTACTCTTTAATCCAGAAACCTTTAAAAACACACACTAAAGGGGCGCCTGGGTGGCTCAGTGGGTTAAAGCCTCTGTCTTCAGCTCAGGTCGTGATCTCAGGGTCATGGGATCGAACCCTGCATCAGGCTCTCTGCTCGGCAGGGAGCCTGCTTCCCCCTCTCTCTCTGCCTGCCTCTCTGCCTACTTGTGATCTCTCTCTCTGTCAAATAAATAAATAAAAATCTTAAAAAAAAAACAAACACACACACTAAAGATACTCCAACAATAAGAATACATATATGTACAAAGCTATTCATTACAGTATTATTTGTAATTCTAAAATATTGGAAACAACTTAATACTCATATGTAGGAAAAAGATTAGATAATATATGGTCCATCCAAACAATGGAGTGCTATGCAACTACACAAAAGAATAAGGAAGATTTGTATTAACTGATGGAGCGATTTGGACATATTTTTTATGTGAAAAAAGCAAATTACAAAAGAAACTATAGTGTACTGTTTTTCATTTAAGAAACGTGGGGATATTGGAAAATACACACACACATACTTGAGCATTTGTGTGAAATAAGTACAGGAATGATAAACCAGAAAGCAAGGATACTGTTTATCTCTAGAAAGTGGATGAGAAATGGTTGGAAAGGTGAAGGGAGTGCAAGGAGAGATAAGGGGAATATAACACTCCCCTGAAGGTATCTTTTTGTATATTTCTGATTCTTAGTCATACAGTTGGTATATAGAAATGCAACTGATTTCTGTGTATTAATTTTATATCCTGACACTTGACTGAATTCCTGTATGAGTTCTAGCAGTCTTGGAGTGGTCTTTTGGGTTTTCCACATAAAGTATCATATCATCTGTGAAGAGTGAGAGTTTGGCTTCTCATTTGCCAATTTGGATGCCTTTGATTTCTTTTTGTTGTCTGATTGCTGAGGCTAGGACTTCTAGTACTGTGTTGAATAGCAGTAGAGAGAGTGGGCATCCGTGCCGTGTTTCTGATCTCAGAATGAGAGATGATATTCACTGTGGGTTTTTCATAGATGGCCTCGATGATGTTGAGGAATGTACCCTTTATGCCTACACTGTGAAGAAAGGATGTGGTAAGGATGTGGTACTTGGTCAAATGCTTTTTCAGCATCAGTTGAGAGTATCATGTGGTTCTTGTTCTTTCTTTTATTAATGTATTGTATCACACTGATTGATTTGCGGATGTTGAACCAACCTTGCAGCCCAGGAATAAATCCCACTTGATTGTGATGAATAATCCTTTTAATGAACTGTTGGATCCTATTGGCTAGTATTTTGGTGAGACTTTTTACATCCGTGTTCATCAAGGATATTGGTCTGTAATTCACCTTTTTGATGGGGTCTTTGTCTAGTTCAAGGTAATGCTGGCCTCATAAAATGAGTTTGGAAGTTTCCCTTCCATTTCCATTTTTTGGAACTATTTCAGAAGAATAGGTATTAATTCTTTTTTAAATGTTGGGTAGAATTCCCCTGGGAAGGCATCTGGCCCTGGGCTCTTGTTTGTTGGGAGATTTTTGATGACTGCTTCAATCTCCTTACTGGCTATAGGTCTGTTCAGGTTTTCTATTTCTTCCTGGTTCAGTTTTGGTAGTTTATGTGTCTCTAGGAATGCATCCATTTCTTCCAGATTGTCTAATTTGCTGGCATATAGCTCATAATATGTTCTTATAATTGTTTGTATTTCTTCAGTGTCGGTTGTGATCTCTCCTCTTTCATTCATAATTTATTATTTTGGATCCTTTCTCTTTTCTTTTTGATAAGTCTGGCCAAGGGTTTTTCATTTTTATTAATTCTTTCAAAGAACCAGCTCCTAGTTTATTTATTTGTTCTACTGTTCTTTTGGTTTCTGTTTCATTGATTTCTGCTCTGATCTTTGTTATTTCTCTTCTTCTGCTGGGTAACCCTAAAAGACATATTTATGAAAGCCTAAAGGCTTTCTTTGCTGTTCTTTCTCCAGCTCCTTTAGGTGTAGGGTTAGGTTATGTATTTGAGATCTTTCTTGTTTCTTGAGAAAGGCTTGTATTGCTATATACTTTCCTCTCAGGACTGCCTTTGCTGTGTCCCAAAGATTTTGAAAGGTTGTGTTTTCATTTTCATTTGTTTCCATGAATTTTTTAAATTCTTCTTTAATTTCCCGGTTAACCCATTCACTCTTTAGTAGGATGCTCTTTAGTCTCCATGTATTTGAGTTCTTTCCAACTTTCCTCTTGTGATTGAATTCTAGTTTAATGGCATTGTGCTTTGAAAATATGCAGGGAATGATCCCAATCTTTTGGTACCAATTGAGACCTGATTTGTGTCCCAGGATGTGATCTATTCTGGAGAATGTTCCATGTGCACTAGAGAAGAATGCATATTCTGTTGCTTTGGGATGGAATGTTCTGAATATATCTGTGATGTCCATTGGTCCAGTGTGTCCTTTAGAACCTTTATTTCCTCATTGATCTTTTGCTTAGATGATCTGTCCATTTCGGTGAAGGAGTTATTAAAGTCCCCTATTATTATTTCATTATTGTCGATGTGTTTCTTTGACTTTGTTATTAATTGGTTTATATAATTGGCTGCTTCCATGTTAGGGGCATAGATATTTACAATTGTTAGAACTTCTTGTTGGACAGTCCCTTTAAGTATGATATAGTGTCCCTCCTCATCTCTTATTATATTCTTTGGCTTAAAATCTAATTTATCTGATATAAGGATTGCCACCCCAGCTTTCTTTTGATGTCCATTAGCATGGTAAATTGTTTTCCACCCCCTCACTTTAAATCTGGAGGTGTCTTTGGGTCTAAGATGAGTTTCTTGTAGACAGCATATCGATGGGTCTTTTTTTTTTTTTTTTTTTATCCATTCTGATACTCTGTCTTTTGATTGGGCATTTAGCCCATTTACATTCACGGTAACTATTGACAGATATGAATTTAGTGCCATTTTATTGCCTATATAGTGACTGTTAACTGCATATTGTCTCTGTTCCTTTCTGGTGTAGGTTCCTTTTAGGCTCTCTCTTTAATTAGAGGACCCCTTTCAATATTTCCTGTAGGGCTGGTTTGGTGTTTGCAAATTCTTTCAGTTTTTGTTTGTCCTGGAAGCTTTTTATCTCTCCATTTATTTTCAGTGACAGCCTAGCTGGATATAGTATTCTTGGCTGCATATTTTTCTCATTTAGTGCTCTGAATATATCATGCCAGTCCTTTCTTGCCTGCCAGGTCTCTGTGGATAGGTCAGTTGCCAATCTAACATTTCTGCCTTTTATGTTACAGACTTCTTGTCCCAAGCTGCTTTCAGGATTTTCTCTTTGTCACTGAGACTTCTAAGTTTTACTATTAGATGACAGGATGTAGATCTGTTTTTATTGATTTTGAGGGGGGTTCTCTGCGCCTCCTGGATTTTGATGCTTGTTCCCTTTGCCAGATTAGGGAAATTCTCTACTATAATATTCTCCAATATACCTTCTGCCCTATCTCTCTTTCTTCTTCTTCTAGGACCCCAATTATTCTAATATTGTTGTGTCTTATGGTATCACTTATCTCTCGAATTCTCCCCTTGTGGTCCAGTAGTTGTTTGTCTCTCTTTTTCTAAGCTTCTTTATTCTCCATCATTTGGTCTTCTAGTAGAAACTCTTTGTTTTAACAGTTATACAAATAGACAGATCTGGAAATACAGATGTCAGTGTGTGCATGGGTCACCATCTATACATACATTCCTACCTCCATTGGTGGTGGCTGAAGGCACTGTTAGTAATGCCACCCAGAAGCAATGAACACACATATAACCCAGAGCTTGGAAGTACTTAATAAAAGATGTGAGCTTGTTTTAAAAAAAAATTTAGAAGACATCTGCCAGGAGTTTGAAGGGCAAAAGCTGAAACAATTTGAGAGGAAAAAATAAAAGATAATTATATTGGTTTTAAACCTATATATTAAAATATATATCCAAGAGTCTATTTTGACATGAACAACTAATTGAATAATTATATTAATGAGGAACAAGGAATACTCTTTTCTTACAGAAGAATTTCAGTTTATAAATGCAAGAGGAGAGAAGAAAATAGAAAATCACCGTTAGACAAACACCACAATGATTGTGGTAAACAAGTCCGTTGATGGATGCTCAAAGTGTTGGACAAAAATTTGAAGTGAGATAGTATCTTTACATAGTGTCAAAGATATGTCTCCAGAAGGTGTTTATAAGGAAAAAGAAATAGTGGTTTTTTAAAGGAGAAACCCAGCAGGCACCACTTTAGCCAGACCAGCAAAATTAATATCACCATTAACATACTGAGATATTGACATTATGACCCCTATTACATGATGCCCTGAGAGGTACACAGCATCATATAGACATATGCTAGTCTTGCCAAAATAATACATACATCCACATTTGAGAAAGCATCAGATAAACCTGAATGGAGGGACATTTTTACAAAATAACTCACCTTTCTTCTTGAAAATGTCAAGGTCCTTAGATGTAAGGGAAGAAGTTGTAACTGTTGCGGATTGTAGGACTTGAAGGGCAAATAACAGCAAAATTAAATGTCAGATCCTGCAGATGATTCTAGAACAGAAGAAGTACATCAGTGGGGAAATAGGTGAAGTTCATGTGAGGTAAAGTCTGTACTTTAGTCAATGGTAATATCTCAGCATTAACTTCCTGGTTTTCATACTCAGACTATGACAATGTATTATGCTCACCTGAGGAGAAGCTGGATAAGAGGTATATATATGACAACTCCATATACTATTTTTGCAACTTTTCTATTAAGTCTAAAATGAACTTAAAATAAAAAGTTGAGGGTGTTTGGGTGGCTCAGTCATTTAAGCATCTATCTTCCACTCAGGTCATGATCCCAGGGTCTAGGGATCGAGTCCCACATCAGGCTCCCTGCTCAGTGGAAAGCCTGCTTCTCTCTCCGCTTACCACTCCCCCTGCTTGTGCTCTCTTTCTCTCTCTCTGTGTTTCTCTCTCTCTCACTCAAGTAAATAAATAAAATCTTAAACAAATAAATAAAATAAAAAGTTAAAAAACAAAAACTCCTAAGATACTATTCAAATCACATTACTAGATGAATTATTGATTCTTTTTCTTTTTCTTTATTTTTGACAATTTTTTTTCTTGATGCTACTTTGTTTACAGTAATGGAATTTGTGGAATACCTCTCAGGAAGGTCTCTTTTTTCTGAAAAACACCAATGTTTTTCTAGATCAATAAAATTGGCTCCTCTCTTCTAGAATCTCTCAGTTCTTCATCTCAATCCATAAAGGAAAAGCTTCTCTTTGCAGTTTACATTGAAGTCCCTTCGACTTATTCAGCAGCTTTGTTTGCAATTCCCTTAGTATCATCTTTATTATAAAATTTTATTTCTTTCTTTTTTTTAAAGATTTTATTTATTTATCTAAGAGAGAGAGAGCACAAGAGGACAAGCATGGGGAGACAGGCAGAGGGAGTGAGAGAAGAAGATTCTCCACTGAGCAGGGAGCCTGATGTGGAATTCAATCTCAGGACACTAGGATCGTGACCTAAGTGGATGACAGACGCTTAACTGATTGAGCCACCTAGGGAACCCTAAAATCCTATTTTCTTAACAATATTCTTTCTAAAATCAAAATTTTTTATTTGTTGCCTTATGTAAGTTTTTATTTTAGTCATTCAAATCACTTTTATATATAAATGAACTAATAGAAAAATATGGATTTTGGTCCACATACATATTCCTTTTTAGGATTTTGCTAAAATTCATGAAATAACTGGTCTCTATGCTTTGATGTCTCCTTATCTCCCATCCCTTAAGGCATTTGCCATCATTATTTCCATATGTGTGGTGTGTCTTACATCAGTTTTAGGACTTCTCTGCTTATTGTTGCTTTCAAAAGGTTGTTAGTATAAGAATTAGAGATGCTATGATCCTTACCTATGGCCAAACTGCTTACTGGATTATGGAAATTCATGGCTCTGTTTCCTTGAGACTTATTAAACTCATGTATATTCATCAAGTGATCCATGGAATTTCAAGGACAAGGACAAGAAGAAAAAACTATTGCTGGATCCTCTGTCAGATGTTCTGTAAACCCCTTATCATGGATATTTCTCCCCAGTAACTAGCAGATTTAATGGCAGATTCTTAATTTTGTTCTTGAATACTTTACATACTTTCATACTTGGTTCACACTAGCATATGGTGACCAAAAGTAAACAATAATTTTTGTATGCCTCCTCTGCAGTTATTTTTCTTTTGGTCCTAGATCATTAATTTCCAACATTTCACAATAAGAAAATCTTGGTCACATGAATTCCTGGACACCAGAAACAGTGCAAACAGCACAGTTTCCAGAAAATAGCCGTATTTCCAATAAATGTTTGTTAAATTAGTGAACAAATAACATATCTGCTTTCCAAGTTCAATGATTATCACCACTGATACTAGCTATATTCCCTGTTGTAATAGAAATTGGTTATCCTTAAATAATCTTTCAGGGGAGTGATTAGATTTTGCTACATCATGTTGCAATAGCAAACTGTATGATAATCTCAGTAGCGGACAAAAATATAGGTTGGATTCTCATGGCTGTTGCATATTGGCTAACAGCTGCCTGCCATTATACTTTACTTCTCTCCACTTAAAGACTCAGGCTAGATGAGTAGCCACTGTCTAGGACAGTCTTGACACAATTGGAGAGAACAATGATGGAACCACTTGACATTTCATAAAACTTCTCAGAAATAGTACACATCATTTTTACTAGTATTTCTTGGCTCCCAACTGCTACTTGGCTCAGCCTGACATCCTGTAAGGATGGATTCAGTAGGAGAGGGGATACATTGACACTAATAAAATCTATTACAGTGGCCCTCTTAATTAAATATATTTGCTTTTCTTCCCACACACATAAAATATACACAACCCCTTCCGAAAGGTCAACCGAACTCAAAGTCCAAGTGTCAGGATATTGTGATAATCTGTCTCTGTGTGGATCCTCTTTATCTGGGAACCCATTTAGGATAAAGACAATTTTTCTGTTCCCTTTCCCACAAAAAAATCAAGACTGGAACAAATCCAGAAAACCACAATAAACACTCCTTTTCAGAAAGAACAGGGGAGGCACAAGGCCATCCTTAGTACACAGCAATGCTATAGTCCCATTTTGAAAATATGAGGGCCTTACCCTACGCGGGCAACGTTCCTTGGTTAAACTCCAATGCTGTTCCCTGGGACTAGCTCTCAAATTCATGGTTACTATGGCTCTTGACTCAACCTTCTGAAAGATAATTATTTCTCTTAATCACAGATGAGAAGACATTGGAGAATATGCTATTTTGGAAGAATGCAGAGATCTTTTAACCTGCCTCCTGTTTATAGAAGTTTGGGAGTATTCCAAAGGCTATTCTAAGACTGTCTATGGAGAGTCTTTCAGTTCAGCCAAGTGGTTCTTTTGACAGTGAAACCTTCTCAAAAACCGAGTTGGATTTTTATCTACATGATTCCAGTCATTTCCATGTATCAAGAACCTCACAATTCTTTTGTTGTTGTTAAGATTTTATTTATTCATCTGACAGAGAAAGAGAGGCAGAGAGAGAGAGAGCATGAGTAGGGTGAAGAGGCAGAGGGAGATGGAGACTCTCCGCTGAGCCAGGAGTCTGATGTGCTGCTTGATCCCCACCACCCAGAGATCCTGACCTGAGCCAAAGGTAGACACTTAACCATCTGAGCCACTCAGGTGCCCCAGCACCTGACAATTCTTTACAAGGTATGATTTGATTACAGGTTTACTGTTTTTAAATTTATAGACAGTCCCATATATTGCTTTTCTTACTCTGGGTGATGATGCTTTATTTATGTACATTTTTTAGTTACAATCTCCATTTGGTATCGTGTAACTATAGTACTGAATTACAGAATTTAACACTACTAACACATCTTATACTAAAGAGTATAGGAATAGCAAGGAAAAGGAAAATTTGGTAAATAGATACAAATAAATATTCATCAAATAAAAGAGAGGTGTGCATCTTTCTTAGTTCTCACTTCTGCAGCCGGTCACATAGTCGTTGTTGGTATTTACAACACTCCTCTTCTTGCATTCAGCCATCTTGCATACTTTACCCTCAGTCAGTGTCATCTAATGAAGTGATCTAAATCTCAGTACCTAGTCAAGTGATTAGAATTTTTTTAACTTTTTATTTTGATATAATTCAAATGTATAGAGAAATTGCAAGAATATTACAAAAAAGTCCCATTTATTTTTTACCCAGATTCTTATTTTTCTCTCATTTACTTTTTCATCACCCCTCTCTATTTATAAGTATGTATATTACATTTTGCAAACCATTCAAGAGTTCAGCTGGAGACTTTAAGCCCTTTCTAAGAACAAAGACATTTTCTTAGCACAATTATCAAAATTAGTAAATGTATCATTGATAGAAGACTATTAGGTGATCCAAACTTTCAACCCTCAAGTTCCGGTGTCAGTATTGGTCTTGCTTTTTTGGTTTTCTGTATTTTACCACAACTTTTTACCATGACATTTCCAAGTATTACTATGTGCCCTACAGAATTTCCTGGGTTGAAGACACCAGTCAGTATCTTAACTTCTCATTGCTTGTTGGCAAGACTATTAATAGCGCTTACCTCTATGTGATGAGATGATAGTTGACATATTTTGCTTGTGTGTGGATGTGTGTGATTTCACAAGTCTATTTTTTTTCTCTTGAACATGTAGTTTCAACAGAATTAGGGGAGGGCATTTTAGAATAATACCCCACCATAGAATAATTCATGAGTCAAAAGTGAAGAGAATACCACATTGCAAGTATAAACCTTTATCACTCCAGCTCATTGCCACTGTAACTATCCCCTCCCAAACCTTGTCTTTTCACTCCCAATATGCTCCCTATGAGTCAGGGGTCCCATCACCTGTCTCCTTTATCTTCTTTCCCCACTCCATCCTGTCCTCTGCCCAGATGTCTCAGGCTTAGCCACTTATCAAGTGGCATTTTCCTTTTTCCATTCAGAAACAGTATTAGTTTGGATTTTACAAAGTTACTTTACTATGAACTCAGGTTTGATCAAGTGACAAGTATTTAAGGAAAATGAATTAAGCAAATATGTATTTTTCTTTCATAAAAGAGGCTCATAAATGGCAGAGAAAAATATTTAAGTTATAAATGAAAAATATCAAAAGAAAACTGCTGTAACTTAATTGGGTTAATTGGATTATATTATACTTGTGGATCCAGATCCTGGTCCCTATACTCACTATCTACATATGTGACCCTGGGCAAGTTGCTTAACTTTTGTGCCTCACTTTTATTTTCCACGAAAATGGAATCACAATTATATCTACCAGATGGAGGATAGAAGAAGAAGAAGAAGGAGGAGGAGGAGGAGGAGGAGGAGGAGGAAGAGGAGAAGAGGGAGGGGGAGGGGAGGGGGAGGGGAGGGAGAAGGGAAAGGGGAGGAGAAGAAGAAGATGGAGAACAAGAAGGGGTAGGGGAAGGAAAAGAGAAAGAAGGAGGAGGAGGAGGAGGAGGAAGAGGAAGAGGAAGCAAAGGAGAAGAAGAAAGGGAAGAATATGTGAGATAACTTTTGTTGAGTTTGATGACCAATGTCACAAACCTGATTCTTTTTAGAAATGTAAATTGGGGGCACCTGGGTGGCTTAGTGGATTAAAGCCTCTGCCTTGGGCTAGGGTCGTGATCTCAGAGTCCTGGGATCGAGCCCCACATCGGGCTCTCTGCTCAGCAGGGAGCCTGCTTCCCCCTCTCTCTCTGCCTGCCTCTCTGCCTACTTGTGATCTCTCTCTCTGTCAAATAAACAAATAAAATCTTTAAAAAAAAAGAAATGTAAATTGGTTCATTCAGCACTTGCTAGTACTCTTAATCACAAAACTGTTTTCTTTGGTTAAGACATCTCAACATGTTCAAGGAGGAACAATTTGAGAATTCCTTTAAAGGAGCGCATGATGAAATACTTCAGAAGTGGGATACAATGTTCTGGGAAATTGATTTAGAGTGCACAATGGTTTAAGAGCATGACAATCTCCCTTCTTCCTCCTTGGTCTCCTTCATAGGATGAAATAAAGCTGGTGTCCTGAGTCACATGGGATCAGAGGCGCTTGAGCAAAGATGACTTCAGCTGTGACTTCCCACGTGCCACCATCTCTGGGACTTGACTGAAGCTTTATTTGGGGAGCCTGGAGTGCTTTGTAGACAGGGACACTAGATAATGTGCAAGTCGTTTGTGATTCGACTGGTACAGATGAAGGGCTAGAGGTATGTAAAGGTTAAGGATGGGGCCAAGGTTTAGTTGTGACTCAGTTTATTAGGCTACTTAACTTTATCAGAAAGATTACAAAATAAATTGTTCCTATCAGCCATCCATGGGAACAGGAGACCCAGAAGGATTAGTTTCAAAAATATTTTGTTTTCTCTCTCGAGATGAGCCTAACTCAGGCAATCCTATCATGAATTAGGACTTCACTACCATCCTTCAGATGAAAAGAAACTTAATTTACAGGTCTTTTTGAATTTTCGAATTGAGATCGTTCTTCAACTAACCCTATCCTTTGATCCTCAGTAATCACCCAGCCATTCCTCTTTACAACCTTCCCAGCCTCACTGTGCTTGTTTGTGGCATTCCAGAGTGACACAGCCCCGTCTCCTCAGGACACTGGGCTGCTACTCCTTTTGTTCAAACAGTGTCAGAAACATTTATTTCAAGATCCAATTAAAATTCTTCTGTTTTAAAAACCCTTTAGGGAATAGTTACTCTCTGGAACTTGTTTACTTAATTCTTTTCCTAGGAGTCCCCTCATTTGTTTGAATTTGGCTTCCAACCTGCCTTTCTGGGGGCTGTCGAGGCAGAGAAGAGCATTTATTGATAGTTTCTGCTGGATCAAGCAGCTTTCTCTCATTTCCTTAATGTGTCAATTTTCTGGCTGAGGACATAAAACCAAAGTGAAATAATATTTTCTTCTCCTCTATTAATTTGTTTCTTTTTCTTCAAATAGTATCAGATCCAAGCCCTTATATTATAGTTAGTATCTTTACTGTAAGAGAGATGATAGAGTAATGAGCAAGAAGTAGAAAATAAAAAAGAAATATGATTAAAAAATTAAAAGTCTTAGAGGAGAGGAAGAAAAGGCATGTAGAGGGAAGGGGGGGTATCCTCAATACTTCCCTACCAAAAAAACCAATAATAATAAAAAAATACTTCTCTACAAAATGGCCTTAATGACAAATAGATCAAAATTGCTAACAATGACTACACCTAAGCAGAGTGGAAACAAAATTGAAGCTTCAGGATTATTTTCAAAATAATGTTAATAATTGCTTTCACAAAGCCACAGTAGAGTGGAAAATAAAATCCAGACTTACTTTAATTAGTGATAGTTCCAATTAAGGCATATATAAAGAATGATGGAAATAAAAGTCATGTTTTGTCATATATCACAGAATAGCTTCTGCAGAAAGAACCATTGATGAATACCAACTTTGGTAAGCAAAAGTATAAGAAATAAGATATTTGCATACTATCAAAGTGTTTTCTCACAAAATGGTTTATAATTAAAAAGAGAAAATACCTATAATAAACTAATAGTAATTAGCATATTATAACGAGACATATAAATATTATGTATCGCTTAATATCATGCAAGGAGGACACAGAACCACGTCTGTGGCATTTTTGCAAAAAATGCAACTTAAATATAAAGTTTAATGGTAGTGATGGATGATTTAATGGTAGTGAACATGAGAAGATAATCAGAAAAGCCCTATGAGGGACAATACATAAAATGACTGGCCTGGGCGCCTGAGTGGTTCAGTGGGTTAAGGCCTCTGCCTTCGGCTCAGGTCATGATCTCAGTGTCTTGGGATCAAGCCCCACATTGGGCTCTCTGCTCAGCAGGGAGCCTGCTTCTCCCTCTCTCTCTGCCTGCCTCTCTGCCTACTTGTGATCTCTCTCTCTCTGTCGAATAAATAAATAAAAATCTTAAAAAAAAAAAGACAGTTAAAAAATAATAAAATAAAATGACTGGTCAATATTCTTCTAAAGTGTGAAGGTCATGAAAGACAAGGAGGTTGGGAACTGTCACAGATTTGGAGGTCTTTAAGGAGAACTGACAACTAAATAAAATGTGTGATCTTGATTGACCCCTGGACTAGAGAAAGGACATTAATGGGATAAATAATAAATCCAAATTTGGTATGTAGATTAGTTAATATCTTACTACTGTTGATATCCTAGGTCTTGATAACTGTAATATGGTTTTAAAAAGACATTAATATTTGGAGAAATTAGGTAAAGAATATATGGAAATTATTTGTAATATTTTTAACTTTTTTGTAAGTTTGAAATTATTTCAAAATGAAGCTTTTTTTTAAAAAAAAAAGGACTAATGGAGATATAACCTTTATAAGCACATGTGATCTCCAATAAAAATTTAGAAATTTAAAGATTAATTCAAGATATCTAAATCAAACTTTCAGAAAGGGCCCCTTTCTTATTTTATTACTTATAAAGTAAGAAAATATATGTTCAGTCAGCAAAGAATGAACCTTTTTGGTGTGTATTTTACTAAAGAAGATAATGTGGTTTATGAAGTGTCCATGGAGCTATCAGGTCCTTGGCTGACACTTGGGAAGTCTTCTGGGTTTATTTTGTTTTCTGCATAACACCAAATGAGAAGTTTAAGATTTTATTTTCATTCCAGAAGAAAAGAAAATATTGAATTCCTTCTAATTAACAACAAACCAATGTGGGCCCACTTACTTGTTCCTTTACCTTAATCTCTTCCTAAAATAGAAAACACAAACACATACCCCAACCATGATGCTGCTTGGTGTGCAGACCACATTGTAAAAGGTGCAAAGCTAGAAGGTTTCACTCAGATGGATTCAAAAGAAGATACGAAATTATTATTCCTCAAAAAACCAGACTGACATAATAAATACAGTCTCAAAAGTTGGCAATTCCTTCCAGAACTTAAATTTAAATTGTAAAATTTTTCTACTGTAGTTACAGCCATCACTCAGTTCTTTATAAGCAGTCTGTATCTAGAAAAACTTTCTAGGGTATTTTTTTAAAACCCATTTTTTTTTTAATCAAAATGATACAGATTTTAAAGGAAGTACAATAACCCTGAAAACTGTATTTTGTATCAAGTGGCAGATTATAGATGGTCACTCATTCTTTGACAATCCCTTTATCATAAGGTAGCACCTATAGCCCATATTCCCTCTCTTGCATCTGAAGGGATGTTGTGCCACTTTCAAGGCCTAATTATTAAAAGCCTGGCAGCTTCCACTTCCTTTTTCACAGAATGCTCACTCTTGAAGTCTAAGCTACCATTTAAGACAGCAACTACCCACTGGAGAGATAATGTAAAGACAATCATGACATTGCATGCAGAAGGAAGGTGGACCAGCTCAGCGCAACCTTCAAATCATGCCCACCAACTGTCAGATACGAATACAGCCTCCTTGGATGGTCCAAACTAGCCCAGGGGCCAGCTGACTACCATCAAGTGACCCCAGCTGATTCCTGGAGCAAAAAAATCACTCAGATGAGCCCTACCCAAACTCTTCCCCCACAGATCTTGAATATAATGAAGGAAGGAATTATTGCTTTAATCCATTAATTTAGGGGTGTTTTATTATATAGCAATAAATAACCAGGAGATATGGATAGGAGGATGGTTTTTTTGTGCCTGGGACTGTAGCTATATGTCCCATTCTCATCCCATCTTTAGAGTATGGATCCTAACTGTATTGTGCCAATATGTCTGGTATGAGGACTGTAATTTCCAGGCTTCCTTGAAGATCTAAGTGGTTAAATGACAGATTCCTCAGAGATACAAGTAGAAACACTGCTTGCACACTCTAGAAAATATCCTTAAGCTGTCTCTCCTTCTTCCTTTGGAGTAGTATATAGTGTGATTATTTGTGTTACAACCATCATCTTGGACCCTGAAGAGGAGGACTTTACACTCAAGGTGTTAGGGTTTAGTGCTGTAGGGATGATGAGACATTGTGATTTCAAGCAGCTAGTGAGGGAAGAACACATATTATGTTGTATATTACTTTATAATTTTTGATAAATGAAAGTGAGACTAACCAATGCAGCAGGTAATTAAACAAAGTAAGACAATAGAAAAGGCAATAATCTAGTTCAAAGAATGCTAACAAGTTTAAAATGTCATATTGGCTGGGTCTCAAGATTCTCATATTCATTTATCGTATAAAAGAGTCCTTCATTTTCCCCTCTCCATCTTTAGTCAGATCTAGTTTTAGATCTGATAACTAACTAAATCTGATTTAGATTTAGTTAGATCTAAAAGTTCGTTGCATGACACATCCTAGCATATGTTCGCCAATTCTCAAACATTTAATTTATCTAATTGTGGTTATATTTTCTCCTTTAAAAATTGATTATTTTATTATATGAAAAGTGTAGAATAATATAACAAACAATAATACAGCCAACCTAACCAAAGAAATAATAATCACAAATGCAACTTAAACAGCTTGTATACTTCTCTTCAACTCAGATGCATTTCTTCCTAGTAATCACTACTGTGAATTTGGGTTATTTACATAAGCTAACTTTATTCTATATGAATTATTTTTAATAAGCATATAGTTTTGATTCCCATGGATTTAAATTTCATAAAAATATTGTCATACTCTGCATATTCCTGCAACTTTTCTTTTTTTTTTTTTTTAAGATTTTATTTATTCACTTAAGGAGCACCTGGGTGGCTCAGTTAGTTAAGCGTCTGCCTTTGACGCAAGTCATGATCCCGGGTTTCTGGGATCCAGCTTCCTATGGGCTTCCTAATTAACAAAGAGTCTGCTTCTTTCTCTGCCCCTACTCCTCACTCATGCTCTCTCTTTCTCTCTCACTCAGGTAAATAAATAAAATCTTTCTTTATTTTATTTTTTATTTTTAAAAATATTTTATTTACTTATTTGAGTGAGAGAAACAGAGCATAAGTGGTGGGGAGGGGCAGAGGAAGAGAGCTCCCAGTGTGAGGCTTGATCCTAGAACTCAAAGATCATAGCCTGAACCCAAGGCAGATAACTTAACCAACTGAGTCACCCAAGCACCCCAACTTTTATTTTCTAACACGACGTTTTGGAGTTTAGTCATAGATACATGTAGCTGGTAAATTTGTAAATTTTCACTGCTTTGTATTATTTCGCTACACAAATATCCTCAAATTTATTATTTCATTTTATCACCAATTAATATTTATATTTTGGATTCGTGACCATTTCAAACCCTAACAACACTCTCGTGGAAGTATGCTGCAGACTACGTGAGTTTACTACCCAGTGAAGCCTGTCATTTCCTCTGGCTCCAGGGATTCTACATATTATTCTTGAGGTCTTAGAAACAGTTGGAGAGAACTGGTAGGAATCATGATTTTAGGAATTCTGTCATCTAATATTGAATTTGACACAAATGAATAATCTAATTCGGGACAAAACCCGAGAAATTTAGTACCTGGAATCAAAACTTTACACCTGGTTTGTGTGTCTTACATTTTACCTTGTTTTAGGTTTAGATTTTCTAATCACCCAAAATCTAAGAATGAGAAAAGGGCAAGAAGAACCATGAGTGGATTACTATAATGATTGTGAATTAGTTGTTCAGAAAAATATATCTTCTGATTGCTCAGTTACATGGGATCAACTCAATTTTTCTGTCATATTCGAGTAATGGGCTTTTACCTCCTTACCGTGAGTGTTTTTTAAAAACTGAATGGCGATTATGGGGTTTTAGTATAAGATTGAGATGGTTTTGAAGAGAGGAAAACATTTGTCATTTTTCAATATTACCTGACTGAAAAACTAGACGTTCAGATTGTAGGGAGTGCTGATGTGGGTCAGCGTGATGCAAATCCATATCTAATTTACTTTGTAAAATCCCTTTGGCTTTATGTCTATGATGATTTTACTTTTCCATACTTATCTTCTTCGGTAGTATAAGTGCTTTGTGTCTGCTTACACGGAATTCAGTTCTTACATCAAACATTTGTTCCTTTGTTCCAGATTTACCTGGAGGAATTATAATAAGTATTGTGCCCATGAGAAAGGGATAAAAACCTAAGAATTAAAAAAAAAATTGCAACAACAGTGGAGTTATTACTGGGCTCTTCTTAAGGTTCGATGCCATTTGCTGAATGAAAGATCTCAATTAATTGTTGAAAATTCAAAGCTTTATCAACGCCTGGCAGTAATAGGTATGGATGCCCTCTGAAGGAAAGGGAGAACCCACCTAGGGGAAAGGAACTAGAGGGAAATATGGGTTTTCTTTCATCTTAAAGGTACAGAAGTAAAAGCAAACTTCTGGGATCCTACTCATTTGATTTTTAGGTTAGTGTTCTTGAGATTCTTTGATTATTGCAATTTTACTTTCTTTTCATTTCTTCTGCAAGTTTGGTGCTGGTGGTAGAACAGATGGTGAATAGAGAAGATAAGTAACTCCAGGCTGTCTCAGGGTCCGCTCCACGACTCTGTCTCACTCAAGATCAATATCCTCCCCCACCAGGAGTTTTCCCTTCTTCGTGAAGTCCAGAAGTGTCCTGATTTTTAAACAAGAATGATACAATCCTAACTTAAAAGAATACAGCATATAAGAAAAATTTTCTGCATGTTCATACGGTCTCCTGAACTCCTATTCCCAAGAGGAGGTTCAATGTGTAAGTAGAAAGCATTTTTAAAAGCTTTAGCGAAAGCCTCAGTAAACTAAAGCCACAGGAGAATACAGAGTGTCCTGGAACGAAATTTATATATAGGTGAAAATGGACACACACACTTCTGACTTGTATTTCGATAGATAAGCCACCAAGAAAGTGGGCCGTTTTAAATATAATCATAATTCTGAACGTATGTTGTGTGTTTTCTCACTGTAGCTTCTGTGTATTCTTACCATCTAGGGAAATCTACAGATCAAGTAAAAATATGTGTATTGAGGGGCCCCAGGGTGGCTCAGTCAGTTAAGCTCTGCATTTAGCTCAGGTTATGATCCTGGGGTCCTGGGATTGAGCCTAGCCTCCCATGGGGCTCACTACTCAGCAGTGAAATCTGTTTCTCTCTCTCTGCCCCTCCTCCACTCATGTTCTCTCTTGCTTGCTCTGTTCTCTCTCTCAAATAAATAAATAAAATTTTTAAAAATGTGTGTTGAATATGAGTTTTACAACTACATGTTTCTCCTGCATTAAATCATGCTGTTGGAAATCAAGAGAAGACAATATATAAAATTGTCTCAAAAATCTTAGGTGTCAGTTTTCAAAATGGAAAGAACACCGTATGTCTACGATGCTTGTGTTTCAAAGAATGCAGAGGGCATGGAAGATGTGAATGAAGTTAGTGGGACACAAGTATGAGGCAGCCTCTAAGATGGATGAATTGATGATGTACCAGAGACAGATCCTTCCTGAAGCCAAAATGAGTACACATATTCTCACCCTCCTACAGTGCTGTTTGTCCCTACATAATTCAAGGAACTGAATCATCAGGATAATTTGATACAATTCAAATTAACAATTGCATTAAATCAATCCAAATATTTGTAATGAGCTGAAGTCAGTGCTTGGCAAATAGTAAGCCACATGTAAGTGCTTATAAATCAAACAATAAAATTAGATCCAGAGATCAAGCAATTAGTTTCATGTGACAGTCTGAAGTTGTTCTATTGACAGAAGGTTCTTTCTTTCAGCTAATATACATTAAAGTGCCTAAAATAGTGTTTGGCCTTTAAGGCATACTCATATAATGGAAGAGAATTAACTGTAAAATATTTCATGAAACCTATTATTTTCGGTATGTCGCATTTATTTTTTATTAATTCCTGTAATTTGTATAAATTTTTCTGTTAGTTCCTTTATGGCAGGGGTTATGGTTTATTGACATTTCTGGATCCTTGATAAGTTAGAAAAATAGTTAGTGCTCAGTAAAAATAATCTTATATGTTATAATGTTAAAGCTGATTTGGGAGCTTACAAATAGATTCATTTTAATTTCACTTAAAAGTTTTAGTAATTGCATAAATATGGGGCTAATTGCAATTTGCATTTTTAATTTTTAAAAAGCCTCACTTCTGTGACACCTGGGTGGCACCCAGAAGCCTCTGCTTCAGCTCAGGTCATGATCTCAGGGTCCTGGGATCTAGCGCCGCATCGGGCTCTCTGCTCAGCGGGGAGCCCGCTTCCCCCCTCTCTCTGCCTGCCTCTCTGCCTACTTGTGATCTCTCTCTCTCTCTCTCTCTCTCTCTCTCTCTGTCAAATAAATAAATAAAACTGTTTTAAAAAGTTTTAAAAAGCCTCACTTCCTTTGTTATATAGTGAGTTCCTTCTTCAGGAGCAATGCTGTGTGGAATAACATGATGGTGTATAAAGCATTTGTAAATCAGTGGGACTCACTGTGGACAGAGAAGGCAATTCTATACACAGAATAAGTACCTATTGCAGTGAGGACAAAATGCAATCCCTTCCAAGGTAGAACCACTTCTATCACTCAGTTCCTTATGGGTAACTCAGATCACATAGGAACTTGGTGGCTCACAGTCAAGTGTTCAGTCTTTACTAAGGCCTAGTAGCAACCCTGAGCTATTTTTCAAAATGAGAAGAGTGATTTATAAAAATGGCAAAACATTGTTCAGAAATCTTGAGATTCTTTGCTATGAGTCACCTGAAGGAGCGTGCTAATGACTTCACACATCGCTATCTATACACGTATACTGGAGCTGTGACTTGTACGACCCAAATGTCTGAGCAAACTGCATGGCAGCCTGGACATGCTGCATATCTTTCTCTTGGTGGGTTTTGGAGTCCCTTAGTAAATGGGTTGGACGGAATGTTCAAATGAGGTATATGTCTCTTTCAAAATCTAAGCAATCCTGCTCGATATTGTTCTTCTTTGTTCGTGATAGGAAAGATGTCATCTTTATTTTCAAAGGTTATCTCAACTTGCCCTAGATCACTGAACTCTAAAGGTTCGCTAAGATAACAACTTTCTGAAGGCTTGTGAAATTTGTTTCCTACCCTTTGATTTGCATGTGTCTTAACAACATGTCAAAAGCATCTGTACTTTCTCAGTACTGGATCCAATTATCACGTTATTGCCAGTATAATAATCCAATGTGTTGTACTATAGAATGGAGAGGAAATATTCTGGAGAGGCAGATAATGACGAAGGACTGTAAAGAATTGTGGAAGTCCAGAGGTAAGAGAGTGAAGATATATCACTGGCCCTGCCAGCTGAAAGAGAACCATCTCCAGTGGTCTTTACTAAGAGGTACAGAATTAATAAAACAGTCACTGGATGAGAGTTTATCAAACTTGGGAATACCGATATTTTAATTCAGATAATTCTTTCTTGTGGGCCTCTTTTGTGCACTGTAGGATTTTAGCAGTTTCTCTGGCCTCCAACAACAAGCAACCCTTGTCAGTTGTGACAACCCAAAGTATCTCCAGACATTGTTCAACTTTACCCAGTTTCCCTACTGGGAATATCTTATGACAAAACTATGGTATATTTGTCTAAACTAAGAAATCAACATTGGTATAATACCGTTAACTAACCTGGACGTTTTATTCAGATTTCACCAGTTTTAACTCTCATGTTCTTTTTCTGTTCCAGGAGTCAATCCAGAATGCCATGTTGCATTTAGCTGCTGTGCGCTAGTCTCCTCCAATCTGTGAAAGTGTCTTGGTCTTTTCAATCATGATTGAAAATTTTGAGGCGCAATGGACATCTGTTTTGTAGAATGGCCTTTAACTTGACTATTTTCTGAGGATTAGAGTGGGGTTTATGGATTTGGGAGAATAATACCCAAGAGGTGAAGTATTTTTTCCATTACATCATACCAGCAGCGGTAAGAAAGCAACAAAATTTATTACTTGTGCTAATCTTAATTACGTGGCTAAGTGGTGGCTGCCATCTTTCTCCCATAGTTACTATTTTTCCCCTTTTATACTATATTCTTCAGAAGCAAGTCACTCTGGGGAGACAGCTTAAGTTCCACTTCCTAGAGGTAAGATTATCAAAAAATGTGTGAACTTGTATTAAAAACCACCATAGTGACTAACAAAAATTTGGAGGGACTTACTGTAAGGTTAGGCAAATATTCTATCAATATCTTACCTATTAATTTAAGCACTGATCAATGGATTTTGCTAGTAACAGTTATTATTGTGTTGTTTTAATGATAATTTTCTAATTTCCTCATTTTCTTGTACATTTATTACTTAAATGTCTTCTCTAGGAAACTTTTGTGTCTTTCTCATTTACTTACATATGTCATCATTTATATCAATATGGACTCATGGATATATGTCCTATTCTTTGGATTATAAACCAGTACAATAATTATTTCATTGCACAAATGGCACCAAATTCAGTCATTTGGAGCTCTTTCTGGTTGGTGCCAGTGTTTTTCTGACATACTCCCTTCTTATTGTGAGTATGAGTGTGTGTCAGAGAGAATGGGGTAATTTCTGTACTTTCTGGCACTACGAAATCGAGATTCACTTTCTCTTTTCCTTGCATCAACTCTAGAATCAGATATTTTTTCAAGGAGCCTGATTTCTTTTATTAGAGAAAAGTATGTAGAAAGCAAGATCTGGGTACATGGTATACTCCTTGCTACTGTACTGCCAATTCCTATAGACATTCACACTGGACAGAAATAGGAAATACATGTATGTATATTAAACTGTACATACACATATATCTATATTTATTTTGTGTATACTTTCTCTTTATGTATTATAATAAACATAGATTCATACTGATATCTTTGACTAATTCAGTTCCACAAGATTTTTAATTCTCCTACACACACACACACACACACTCTTTTTTATGTGTGACTTCATACTCTGACAATTAGAAACATGGATCCCATTACCTACAATTTATTTAAGAATTTGTTTAATCCTAGGGGTGCCTAGATGGCTCAGATGGTTAAGCGTCTACCTTCAGTTCAGGTCATGATCTCAGGGTCCTGAGATCCAGCCCCGCTTTGGGCTCCCTGCTCAGCAGGAAGCCTGCTTCCCTCCCTCTCTGCCTGCCTCTCTGCCTCTTGTAACTTGTAACTTCTCTCTCTGTCAAATAAATAAATAAAATCTTTAAAAAAAAGAATTTGTTTAATCCTAGATATATGTAGTTTCAGAATTGTTAACCCATACTGCTGTGAGAAGTAAGTTCACCAAATAGAATTACTGTTTATGCACTGTTCATTTTATCTTCCGGCCTTACCATGTCCTGTCAAAACACTGCTGACTTGAGGTCAGAGCATTTTATTCCAATCCCTGTTAATGAGATTATGCTGAACGTTGGTAATACAATTGTATTCATTTGTTTCCATCCCATTCAGGTATCCCATAACATTCCTGGTAGTTGTTGTTCAATTTGCATACAATAAAATTTAATCTTTCTGTTACATAATTCTATGGGTTTTGAAAAACTCATGCACTCATTATCAGCAATACTATACAAAACAATTTTAACATCTTAAAAAACTGTTTCTATGACTCTATTTGTTGTCAAACCCCCAAACCACAAAATACAGATCTTTTCTCCATCTCTAGTGTATGTTTTTCAAGATGCCATTTAAATGGGGTCATACGGGGTTCTTGGGTAGCTCAGTGGGTTAAAGCCTCTGCCTTCGGCTCAGGTCATGATCTCAGGGTCCTGGGATCGAGCCCCGCATTGGGCTCTCTGCTCAGCAGGGAGCCTGTTTCCCCCTCTCTCTCTGCATGCCTTTCTGCCTACTTGTGATCTCTCTCTCTCTGTCAAATAAATAAATAAAATCTTTAAAAAATAAAAATAAAAAATGAGGTCATACAATATTCAGCCTTTTGTGTTTGACTTCTTTTACTTAGCAAATTACAATTAATATTAACCCATATCAGTTAGGTGGATACTAGTTTAGTATTTATTGCTGGGTAGGATTCCATTGCATGGATATACCACAGTTTATTTATCCATTCATCTGATAAGTTACTTCTTGATTGCTTCGTTTTCGGTAATTATGATTAAAACTGTTATAAATACTCGTGTACAGGTTTTGTGTACTCACATATTTTTATTGTTATATACCTTTAATTCACTTGGTTAATAGTTGTAGGCTTGCTGGGTTGTAGGACCTGCAGTGGCTGCCTTATTTTGAATTTCAACCCCAAATTAATTAAATTTCCTTTTGCTCTCATTGTTCCTAGAATTTGATATTATCCATTTATTTGTTGTTGTTGTTGTTGTTATTATTTTGCATTTTTAGCCATGTATAAAATGTTATCTCCCTGCAATTTTAATTTGCATTTTATAATGACCAATGATGCTGTATATCTTTTCATATTCTCATTTGTTTTCCATATGTCATTTTTGGGGAAGAGTCTGTATCTTTTGCCCTTTTCAAATTCTTTATTTTTTTAAAATTTTCTGTGTTTTAAGTGATGTTTTAGTGTATTCTGGATATGTATTCTCTATATAATATGTGATTTGAAAATATTTTCTACCATTCTATTGTTTTCTTGGATTTTCTTAATAGTGCCCTGCACACACAGAGCAAGTGTTTTTAAAAAATGTTTAGAAAGTACAATTCATCAATGGTTTTTCATGAATCATGTTTTCAATGTCATATTTAAAACTCATCACCAAATTAAAGTCTTCCAGATTTTCTGTTTTCTTACATGGGTTTTATAGCTTAATAATAAATTCTTTGATCATTTGTGTTAATTTTTTTTAAATATTTTATTTATTTATTTGACAGAGAGAGAAATCACAAGTAGGCAGAGAGGCAGCCAGAGAGAAGGGGGGAAGCAGGCTCCCTGCTGAGCAGAGAGCCCGATGCGGGGCTTGATCCCAGGACCCTGAGATCATGACCTGAGCCGAAGGCAGAGGCTTTACCCCACTGAGCCACCCAGGCGCCCCCATTTGTGTTAATTTTTTAAATAATGTATGAGATATACATCAAAGCTACAGAGAAGGGGAGGTGAACCCAGGCAGAAGCAGGTGGTTTCCTTGCATTGGGGAGAGAGTGAGGTGTCTGGGAGGCCAAGGAGGTTAGAATTCACAAAGAAGAATGCTAGAGAGCAAAGAACAAATTCTTTGCTACACATTGAACAAATTCCAGAGACCTCTAGAAGTTCCTCTTCTGAATTTTTCTATTGATTTCTGAAGTACACATACATATAAGAAACCTACCACAGCCTGGCAAAAAGACCACTTGAAAGGATCAGACACAACAACTCCTTGAGCTCATCTAGTGTCAGCTATAAGTTCCAAGCAGCCACAGTAGAAAACATTGAAACTATGTCAAGTTCAGAATCTTCTTATAGTTATAGTCTTATAGTACTTTGGTAGGAAAAAAATCAGCTGTTACATTCTCATCTAACAAAACTTAAAAAGGAAGCCATAAAATGAGCAATTTGTTTCCAAGTAACTTAACACTGTCCCAGGACAAACTGCAAGAGTATTTGATACTTTGATAAGGGGATATCAAGCATCCAACAAGGTAAAATCACAGTATCTGGCACTCAGTAAAAAATTATAAGGCATGAAAAGAACCAGAAAATATGACAATAATGAGGAGAATAATTCATCAGTTGAAACTAACACAGAACTAAAACATGAATAAACCACAAAAACCTAAGAATGCTTTGATATATCTATCAAATACTCATGTTGGACACTTTAAATATCTTATAATTTATTTATCAGTTATACCTCAATAAAACTGTAAGGTAACCAGGAGAATGTACACTTTATGATTTTATGAATATAATATTTTAAAGGATCCTAGTAAACTATAATGGCTCTGGATATATAATTAATTGACAAACATGTAAAGAAAAGTAAGGAAGTAATTATTATACAGAGGAGGAAAAAAAGGAGAATGGAACAGAATAGTAAGACGGCATCTTGGGTTCAGGCAATTATCCTGTGTGTTGACCTTGGTTGTGATTATGCAGTTACATTTTCCTTGGTGCATTTTTAAAATATATACTGTATTTCACAATAACAAAGTTATAAAATTAAGACTGTTACTTTGTCAATTAAAATGGAAAATATAAAAAAAAATTGACACTGCAAAATATTTAAGAAGATATGGGGACAGTCATCCTAATTCTTTGCTGGCAAAAGCAAGTACCAATTCGGAATGAAAAACATTGAGGGTTTGTTTGTTTTTTTAACTTTCATTTTTTAATTAACATATAATGTATTATTTGCCCCAGGGTACATGAAAACATTGAGGTTTTTAAAAAGTAAAATTTTATAGTACTACACACCTATTAGAATAGGTAAGATCCAGAACACTAACAACACCAAATGTTGGTAAGGATATAGAGTGAGAGGAAACCTAATTTTTTGATGGGCATGCAAAATGGTCAGTTGAGAAGGCAGTTTGACAGTTTCTTATAAAACTAACTGTACCCTAACCATATGACCCAGTAATCACACCTCTATTTACCTACAGGAATTGAAATAATGGTGGATACATGTCATTATACATTTGTCCAAACCCAAAGAATGTAAAACAGCAAAAGTGAACCCTAATGTAAAGCTAAGGATTTGGGTGATTATGATGTGGCAATATGAGTTTATCAATTGTACATTGGGAAGCTATGTATATGTGGGGATAAGGGGCATAAAGAAAATCTTTTTACATTCCTCTCAATTTTTCCGTGAACCAAAATGCTCTAGCATCATTTTAAAAGAAAAAAAAATAAGGTTTTGGTAAACTGTTTTTGTTGAAGAGAATGAGAATACAATTTATATTGTATAAAGATATTGATTACTTATCTCCTTTGTAGATTTTACCCATCCAACAGTTTCTTTTGTGTATTTATTTTGAAGCTTTATTTTTTTAAGATCTGTTTATGTATTTTATTCTATTTATTTATTTTTATTAACATATAATGTATTATATTTGCCCCAAGGTACATGTCTGTGAATTGTCAGGCTTACACATTTCACAGCACTTACCATAGCACATACCCTTCCCAATGTCCACAACCCAGCTACCCTATCCCTGCCCCCCCAACCCCCGGCCTCCCTGCCACTCTGAGTTCATTTCGTGAGTCTAGGAGTCTCTTGTGGTTTGTCTCCCTCCCCATCCCTTCCTGTTTCATTTCTCTCCCCCACCCCGCAGCAAACCACCGCCTTGCCTCTCAAATTCTTCATATCAGAGAGATCATGTGTATTTATGTATTTTAGAGAGGGGGAGAAGGGGCAGAGGGAGAGGGAGAGAAAGTCTTACACAGGCTCCATGCCCAGTGAGGAGCCCTATATGGGGCTCAATTTCACAACCCTGAAAATCACTACCTGAGCCAAAATCAAGAGTCAGATGCTTACCTGACTGAGCCATTCAGGAGCCCCTATTTTGAAACTTTGGATGAAAGTTCATTTTTCATAAATACATATTACTTTTAAAGCTTTAGATCAGATAAATAATATTTGTAAATTTGCTAAAAACACAGTTTAGTGTTCATTATTAGAAAGTTAGGTGCCATAAGAACCCAAATACTTTATTTTTGATAACATGAACATTTTGCCACAGGTATTTTCTTATTAGCAAATGAAAAGCTACCTTGGTTTTCTGTTTTGTTTCAATTAGATGATCTCGGTTTGAATTTATTATAAATACATATCTTTCTTGAAAATGTGCTAAATATTTGATCAAACTAATTAACTAATTTCCTAGGTTTCATCTGTTTGCCAAGAATCTTTAAAAATCACATTCTACCCTATTTACAAGCTAAAAAATTACTTGATATATTTCATGGATGTTGATAGAATATAGATTCCTGAGTCAGAAACAAAGGATTTTTATCACTTATAGTCCAACAAGTTCCATGAGAATTATATTGAGTTGGTTCCCTTTTCCCCCAAACCTGTGATAGAGAGGGGCCCAGGAAGATGACACAGTTAATCTGCTGAGGAACAGAAATCTTTTATGTTGGGGGTGAACCAATCTATCCTTCATTTTAAATTGATACATTATACTTATTATACTGAGCAGTATATAAGCTTTCTATTTGCTCTGGTGGGAGATACTAGCTCCATCTTATAAAGCCATTTGTTATAAAATATCTTTGAAAAGATAACCTAGAATAAAAGTAACTAGTGTTTCTTTTTCTGTGATTCACAGAACATGAGAGACCCATGATGAATCTTTTAGAACCAATGATTTCCATATTTTCTTGGCTTCAGTTGCATTTTCCCATGAATACACCCCTGTCAATCACTCTGATTAACTCACAGTGTCCGGGACCAAATCTGTTCAATTTTTCTCATATAGCATTTAATTAAGGTTTATATCAACAGGAATCCAAAGAGCAACATGAAGCTCACCTATTGTAATGACCTCAACTACACCCTCCAAGGTCCTGGACCCAGTGAGTTAAACAAATGGTCAGGCCCCTTTCCTTAAGTTTCTGTATGCACTTTCACTTGGTCTGAAGCATTTTTCAGGTACAGCAGGACATCCTGGTGATGGCACAGCCTCTACCTGGAACCATAAGGAGGAAGACTAGGACAATTTTTCTCATAACAACACTAGTCAGTGAGTTAAGATTTATTGAATGCCTTTGGGGTCCAACGTAGTGTCACTGATCATTACAACTAAAGTCAGGCAAAATTTTATAGTACTTCCTCGCCTATTGGATGACTTCAGTTACAGATGTAAACTCCCATACAGCGCACCTAAAGAACGACTCAGCAGCCACTGAAGTATCTGCATGGTTTACTCTGGTCCGTTAATAAGTATACAGAGATTTCTTCAAATGCCTTGAAACTGTAGAAGTCTTCCAGATTTTCCTGAGAGCCTGTGGGGTGGGTGTTGGACATAAAGTCAGTGCTCAGGAAGTATACAACTCCATCTAAGCTTTAACTTCTCACTTGTGCAGCCGCAAGGTCACCCAGGAATGAGAGGTGGGAATCGTCTTAGGCATTTTGTGGGCATATCTACAGTCCTGCACATGCATGTGACTGTCTAGTTTTCTGGGTACACATCAGAGCTTTCAAAGTTCTCTATGGATATCTCATTCCAGACATCTTTCTACAGTTTGGCCAGACACTTTCTTGCCCCAACCAGTCTCAACTTCAAGAAAATGCTGCGTTGAACAAGGGCTGCTGATTTGGGGGAACAAATCCTTGGGATAGGGTTTCTCCTGCTCAGCAAGATCACCTTTTCCCAGAGACCTGAAAGGCCTACTGAATGAGGACACTGCTCTGAGGATGGGGATTTTTAAGGTCTCCAGTCTCATTCTCTCCCTCTGGTGGCGGCCAGCCTGTGTTAACAGCTACCACGGTGATGAGACTGCTGGCTTTGAAGACTACTGTGAAGCTGGAGAGAGAGGGAAGGCAACAAGCTAAGTTAAAAAGCTACAAATTCAGGGCACCTGGGCAGTTCAGGTAGTTAAGTGGCTGACTATTGATTTCAGCTCAGGGCATGATCTCAGGGTCCTGGGATCCAGCCCTGAGTGGAGCCCCGCATCAGGCTCTGCACTCAGCGGGGAGTCGGCTTGAGGATTTCCCCTCTCCTTCTCCCTCTGCCCCTCCCTGCCCCATGCTCAGGTGCAGGTGTTAAATAAATCCTTTAAAAAAAAAAAAGGGCTGGGGCACCTGGGTGGCTCAGTCGTTAAGCCTCTGCCTTTGGCTCAGGTCATGATCCCAGCGTCCTGGAATTGAGCCCCGCATCAGGCTCCTTGCTCCGCCGGAAGCCTGCTTCTCCCGCTACCATTCCCTCTGCTTGTGTTCCTTCTCTTGCTGTGTTTCTTCCGTCAAATAAATAAAATCTTAAAAAAAAAAAAAGGGGGGGGTGCTACAAATCCTGCTGTTTGCCCTGAAGTTCAGCAGTTTCTCTTGAGTAAATGCTGCCCTGTTGTTACTGCTTTTCAGAACTCGTTTAATACCTAGAGTTCTGAAAAACTAGATTTTGAAATATTGTCAGCATTTTGACTGTTTTGTTGAGTAGCAGATTTACAGAGGATCCCATTCTCATTCTTTGAGTTTTGATTTTCCAAGAGGGGTTCTATTGTAATTACTTTCAGTGTCTTGTGATAGTTGCTTTACATGTTCTGTTGTTCAGAGTTTTTAGTTGAAATCAGTAGTGAGGATATGCTGGCTTATCTGTCTTAACTGCAGCTAGAAACCCGACAGCATGTGCTTTATTCAAATCAAAGCAGGAATATTATGTAGCAGATTTACTCTGTTCATCATTGACTCATAAACAACAACAACAATTTTTTTTAATTTTCAAGGGCCAAAATACCAAGATTATTATAAACATGTTTATTTGTCAAGTGTTATTAAACTGAAAGAGTAATTTTCCTTATAGTACATATGTTATAACATATATTCAGTCAAGTTTAATATCAAAATAGTTTTAGTTCATATAAATGTTTTGATTTGGTAATTAACAAAAATGTGAATAATATATGTATGTGTAACAAAATAAAAATTTTTTGGACTATATAAAAGGCCCACATTAGACGTTGCTTTAAAGGTATTTTTTACTGTTCCATTTCTGGTTGCTATTAGGTTAAAAAGTATTTTAAAAAAGGATTTTTTAAGTGGTTAGAATTTAAGGATAGATGTTCACAAACTTTTTTTATTGTCCAAGGTTTGAAAGAGTTTTCTAAAAATATACATTCTGTGTTTAGCACATTGTCTGAGTCTAGAGTGGAGCTCCAGACTTGGTATCCACACACTAAAGTATAATCCTGTATGTTGATGTGTAAAAAAGCCTTTGTATGTCAGATAGGGGTGTTTTAAGGATCACAATTTAAGAAACAGTGAGAGAGATGCTAGGGTAGTTATGGTGCTCCCCAAACATTCTATGATGAGGTCAGGGAAAATGTCCACAGACATATGTTATTTAATATTAATCTTAAAATTCATTTATGTTCAATAACATCTATATTTTAATAATAAAAAGGATAGTAAAAAAACTAAATATAACACTATGTATGAGAAATATGTCTTGGTCAAAATTTTACTTGCATTGGTTTATTTGCAATAACCATTTTGGATGGAGAAAAAAAGATTTTCTATTAAAAAAATTCTAGAATCTGAAGTGCAAAAAGCATAGAAGTAGAACACAGTCATGGTGAGGCCACCGGAGAACACGTTTTATAATTCCACACAACAGATTAATATATTTCACTATATTTTACAAATTTAACATGATTCTTCTAAAATGTTTCCAAAAAATTGTATTTAAATGCTCTGATGAAGAGAGCCACAGATTACTATAAATAATATTCTGCAAATATTATTTTCATTCATAAACAAAATGGCTTGTTTCCAAAAATAAAAAAAGGAGAAATGGGATTTATAGGGAGTGGTGTCATTTGGCACACTTCATTTCTGGCATTACAGATTATATAATCTTTCTTACCCTAGACAAACATGCATTACTATAATGCCATTTTGATTATTTTAAGTTATTTATTTATTTATGAGAGAGAGGGCATGCACCTGAGTGGGGGGAGGGGCAGAAGGAGAGAGAGAATTTCAAGCAGGCTCTGTGCTGAGTGAGAGCCCGACCCAGGGCTTGATCTTAAGACCCTGAGATCATGACATGAACCAAAACTGAGAGTCAGATGCTCAACCAACTGAGCCACCCATGCACCTCTGATCATTATTTAAATTAAGGAATGCTAAACTTGGGAGAATTAAGAATGTTCTGACTTTACAGGAGAAATATAATGTATATACTGAAGCAAGTTGGAACTTATTATATTTCTAATTTTATAAAGCAAAATTAAAACTATAATAAGGAATTATCAGGAAAACTTAAAATATGTGATAGGCTAAAGTACTGAAACCCAAATTATCAAAAAATTATATCTGTTCTTTATTGCATTACTTTTTTTGAGACACAAACTTAACCTTATTTTTGTTACTGTGTTGAAATCTTAAAAACTATTTCTCTGAATGCTTCTTTTGGTTTTTTATTATACTTTTGGTTCTATTTTAG
Source organism: Procyon lotor (assembly GCA_028646535.1). Classification (NCBI taxonomy): domain Eukaryota; kingdom Metazoa; phylum Chordata; class Mammalia; order Carnivora; family Procyonidae; genus Procyon; species Procyon lotor. Next base: position 112,305,726 of record CM053604.1, on the reverse strand, counting down.
ATCCTGAATGCTTTAATTGTCATCTCTTAGCAGTCGAGGGACTAAATTAAAGGAATTGTAGGTGAAAGAAGTGATAGTTTTTCCATGCTCTTGGATAGACATCAAAGGAAGAGGGTTTTATTTTATTCCCTGTGATTTTCTTTAGGTTTTGGGCACCAGCAAGTATCATCAGAGAACAAAATTTCCAGTTCAAAATGAAGAAGAAAAAAAATTGCTTCACTACCAAAAAATGGTCTCAAACTGAGGAAAGGTTTTGAAAGGGATATTAATAGGTCTCCGCACACAAAAACAGCTCCGAATGAAAGAAAATGTTTTCATTTTACAGAACTGTTTGCAATGATAAGAAGGCAATGTTTGCAGAGAAACATATGATAAAATCACACTATTTTCTGCAGTTGTCAATCAAACAGTTGTACCAAGAAAAAAGAGTGCCTCAATGAACTCATGAACCAGTAGCTGAGTGAAGACACACACAGTTGACTCCAGTTTTAGATATAGTTTCCACTTGGAAGGGCCCCTTTAGGAATGGGGAGTAAATAGAGAAATTCATAGTTTCACATATGTGAAGACTCTTCCCAGCCACTGCCAGCCCAGCACTCTCATTGTTGCTACCAAGATTCAGATATGATTGTTTTTAGTAATAAAAAGACATTCTTCTCTTCAAGGATTTGAGTAGAATGTTTGAGGATAGTTACTATTTTCCAAGGTTTTCTGTTTCATCCTTCAGACTCAAAGCAAATATAAGAGAGACAGTAATGAAGGTGTACAAAGCTCTTAAGAGGGCATCAGGTTGATGTAAACATACCCATACATAATTGAAGATATGAATTGTAATTATTTAATATATAATATTAATATTTAAGAATATTATAAGAAAAGTCACCGACAAGAGGCTGTGTTCATTTATACTGGTGCATTATTTTCATTTTAAATAAATGTATAGAATATTTTCTTCTTAAATGAATGGAATAAGATGAGTCCAGTTGCTTACCTTATGCAGATAAAAATCTATATAGTAGTTTGCAACACTCTGTCATTTTGGATGGCTCTATCACACACTAAGGAAATCTGACGTCTTATTCAGCC